>CM064572.1:2052324-2187039 GCA_032716605.1 Paralithodes platypus | reverse complement strand
GGGGGGGGGGCAACGGGGGGGGGGGGGTATATTGGGGGGGGGGGGGATATTGGACCAACCGGGGGGGGGGGGGGGGTATATTTTGGGACCAACCGGGGGGGGGGGGATGATATTGGGACCAACCGTGGGGGGGGGGATTATGGAGTGAGAGAGATGGAGGTCAAAATAATAAGAGATGTAGGTAAAGTAATTAATGGCCGAGCTCTATTTCCCTCAAACATTTATCATCAGCACTGGTCTGGCAGCTTATTATAAGGTCAACTTTTTGTATATCTCTGTTAACCCAATGCATCCATCATCAGTTTGGCTTCCGATAACAAGTGCCAAAATATTCCAGAAATATTGTCAAGAACAATGTTGGGTCGTCGAATATTGACTCTTAAAAGTTCTCGTGTGATACCGGCTTTAAGGGGAGATTTCCACTTGTAAGGATTTTTTTATTGGACTCCTTTCTCCCTCGGTGTTTTAGCCCCTTTGTTTTTTCTAATTTTTAAAGACCCGTTTTGCCCCATTATTTTGACGGATTTTTTTTAAGAAAGCTTTCAACCCATTTCTGTCAATTTTAAGACCTTTCGTGAATTTAGGTGTCGATTTTATCCTGGACGAGTGAGTGATAGCGAGCCTGTAATTTAAGAAGCAACCGGCTTTTCAGCCGGGACATTTTTTATACCGTCGAAAAAATGTACAAATGTTATCTTGGAAAGGGGATCAAGGGTGGTGTAATGTACCTTAAGCTTGGAAGGATATCTAGGGACCAAACCTAAAAAACCTCCCCTTAAGGGGACGGTGGGGAGAGAGAGAGAGATCGGGGATACATTTGATGCAGTGGGGGGAGGGAGTTATGGAAAGAAAGTAGGGGTGCGAAGGGTCGCAAAATAGGTGGAAAGAAAGTAGGGATGGAAGGGTCAAATAGGTGAAAGAAAGTAGGGGTGGAAGGGTCAAATAGGTGAAAGAAAGTAGGGGTGGAAGGGTCAAATAGCTGAAAGAAAGTAGGGATGGAAGGGTCAAATTAGGGGAGGTGTGGAGGAGTGTTTCTTGCCACATGTGGACTGGTGTAATCCCAATGGACCCGGGTTCGAATCCCAATATTGTCAATGGGAAGATATTATTGGGATGGGAAATTTGTGCTGTACCTAGTATCAGTGCATTTACCACAGCACACCGAAAATGCCAAATAAAATACCCTCAGTGTTCCACTGGATTTTAAATAGCATTGTATGAATATTCCCATATTCAAAAATATGCTGCAGGGGGGCAATGCCTAGTGAGTTAAATGCTCAATAGGTGGCGTTCTGAGAGTGAGGGTCCGAGCCTGGGGGATGAGACTGTGAAGCACAGAGATGGAGCAGCTTCAGAGATGGAATTGCTTCTGGCCGTGAAGCTTCGCATGTCTCACTCCCTAGACTGGAGCAAGACCTCACGGGCCTCACCGTGTTCAGCGGGCGAGTGTAAAGGCTATCAGCCTATGCCCGAGAGGTAGTAGTTGGAATATAGAGAAAAAAAAAATAAATAAAAAATAAAAAAAAGTGAAAGAAAGTAGGGGCGGAAGGGTCAAATCGGTGGGAGGACAAGGGACTGGGAGTTCTCGAAAAGGGGTTCCAGTCCTGGCGTTATTCTTGACTTACAGTGTGATGGCTTAATAATCCAGAAGGGTTGATAGCCTTTGTAGTCCTATTATTAACTAACTAACGGTGGGAGGATCAAATAGTGGTGGGGTGCCGTGAAATTTGAGAAAGAGGGAGGGGGTATAATTGGGCATGGAGGGAGTCTAAATGGGGGTCAGGCATAAGGGGGGGTGTCAAATTGAGACATAAGGGGGGGGGGGGGGGATCAAATTGAGACATAAAAGGGGGGTGGGATCAAATTGAGACATACAAGGGGGGTGGTCAAACTGAGACATAAGGGGGTCAAATTGAGACATAAGGGGGGTCAAATTGAGACATAAGGGGGGGTCAAATTGAGATATGGGGTGGTCAAATCGAGACATAAGGGGGGGTCAAATTGAGATATGGGGGGGTTAAATTGAGACATAAGGCGGGGGGGGGGGGTCAAATTGAGACATAAAAGGGGGGGTCAAATTGAGACAAAAGGGGGGGGTCAAATTGAGACATAAAAGGGGGGGGGGGTCAAATTGAGACATAAGGGGGGGGGGGTCAAATTGAGACATAAGGGGGGGGGGTCAAATTGAGACATAAGGGGGGGGGGGGGTCAAATTGAGACATAAGGGGGGGGGTCAAAATTGAGACATAAGGGGGGGGGGTCAAATTGAGACAAAAGGGGGGGGGGGTCAAATTGAGACATAAGGGGGGGTCAAATTGAGATAAAAGGGGGGGGGGTCAAATTGAGACATAAGGGGGTCAAATTGAGACATAAGGGGGGATAAATTGGGATACATTGGGACAGTGGGATAAATTGGGACAGTGGGATAAATTGGGACATAGTGGGATAAATTTGGATACAGTGGGATAAATTTGGACATAGTAGGATAAATTGGGACATAGTGGGGAATCTGGGGATAAATTGGGACACAGTAGGATAAACGGGAGTCGGGAGTCTGCAGAAAGCCGATTAGCTCACTCAAGGCAGGGCCTTTTTACACCCAACCCCAATTATAAGGCCTAAACATAGGCGCAGCTCATTAACACCATGAGGACCGACTTCACCAAAACGGTCAGGTCAACACAAGATTGCGGGGGTCTGTAGAGCGCCGATTGGACCACACCCGGCAGATCCCCCTCATACCCAACCCATCTCGTCCATGAGACTATCATATTGTATTTAAATACTTAATATAACTTATAGCAATTAAGCCTTCCTCAACTTACAATAGGCCCAAATCGATAGTAGTTTAATTATGTAATGATAGTCAAACGGGCCCTAACATCATTGAAAAATAGAGTTGACAAACCAATATCGCTGGAAATAGCGTTCGCATAATAATAAAACAAATACTCACAGGTAGGATGTGTGGTAGGAGGCCTGGTAGTAGTTGTGGTAGGAGGCCTGGTGGTAGTTGTGGTAGAAGGGGTTGTGGTTGACGGGGTAGGTTCCGGAGATGTAAGCCTGGCTGGCCTTCCGAACCCGAAGTAGTAGATCAGATACTCGAAGAAGTTCATACCCCCGATCTGTCCGCCCTCCTGACGGGGCATGACAGGGAACTCGTGGCTGACGACAGGACCCCCAACAATCCCGATGGACTCCCGTTTAACCCGAGAAGCCCTTGGTACAAAAATATCCTTGTGGAAGTTTGGCAAGTGAGCCTTTCCATCTTGAAGGCGTACATGAAGGGCCATTATATCATCGAAATACTGGTTCTGGTAGTAGGGAAGGGGCCATTTAACCGTAACAAAAAAATCATCTAGGAGCACAAGATCGGAGTTTCGGTAGGGCGTACGAGCCACCGAGAGAGCCACGAAGGAGGCGAGGAGTAACACGAAGGAGAACATGGTGACGTCTGCTCTCCACACTAACTCAATGTAAAGTGCCGCTAAGGTGTACTACTCGAAGTGTGGGGCAGGTAGTTCCACCTTCCAGTTTCCCTCCCACGCCTCTGAGGTAGCCAATGACAGCTCGAGCTCTTTCGCGCCTTTTTTTCCGCCAGCCAATCACAGGGTAGCATCTTCCAGCCAGCGTGACCTCTCCAATCAGAGGTCACCTACTATTGCTTTTGGGCTTTACAAAATTGACCATTCGCAGATAGGTTTTCTGAGATTTTGATATATATGGTAGTGTACTATAGCTACTGGAGTTAATGCTGCCATTAATATATTCAAAATTTTATCTGATTGTATTATACAGTATATTTGTATAATGCATTATATTGTTCTGCATTACTATCAATATGTAAAATTATATATTAGTATGTCTTTATAATTATTATTATATCGGTCGCTCTCAAATACTAATAATTCGTTTATGCAGACATACATAAACAAATACGTCCATACATGCATACATACATATGTAATACGTCCATACATGCATACATACATATGTAATTATATATTAAGTAACACCCCGTTCTTAACATTAAGGGGAGGTATTTAGTTTATTCCCTAGACCTCCATCAAGCTTAAAATTAAACCCCCTTGACCCCCTTTCAAGATAAATTTGTAAATTTTTCGGTAGAAAAATGTCCCGGCCGAAGGCCGGTTACTCTTAAATTACAGGCTCGCTATCGCTCGCCAGGATACAATCGACACCTAAATAGCACGAAAGGTCTTAAAATTGACAGAATGGGGCAGAAATTCTTAAAAATCACCAAACTAATGGGGCAAACGTCTTAAAATCTCAAAAGCAATGGGGCTAGACATGAGGGAGAAAGGGGTCAAGAAAAAAGTCCCTCAAGTGGAAATCCCCCCTTAATGCATGACCTGTTTACTTATAATTATGTATGTTCCGTACACATATGTATGTTCCGTACACATATGTATGTTCCGTACACATATGTATAATATACACATAGCGTACGGTACATTAAGGGGAGGTATTTAGTTTGTTCCCTAGACCTCCATCAATCTTAAAATTGCACCCCCTTGAGTCCCTTTCAAGATAAATTTGTACATTTTTCGGTAGACAAATTTCCCGGCCAAAGGCCGGTTCCTTTAAATTACAGGCTCGCTATCGCTCGCCAGGATAAAATCGACACCTGAATTGCACGAAAGGTCTTAATATGGGGTGAAAGTTCTTAAAATCGCTAAACTAATGGGGCAAACGTTTTATAATATCAAAAGCAATGGGGCTAAACATAAGGGAGAAAGGGGTCAAGAAAAAAATATCTCAAGTGGAGATCTCCCCTTAAGGGGGGTGACCTGCTTGTTGTTATTTCGGTCCTTTTCTCTGGCTTGTATCCATGCGGCCCCATTCAGCCAACTATTTTAAGATGTTTATCCCCATCTAGGTGTCGATTTCTTCCTGGCGAGCGATAGCGAGCCAGCATTATATGAAGAAATCCGGCTTCGCCGGAGACATTTTTCTATCGAAAAATGTACAAATTTAGCCTGCTGTCAAACAAAAATAAAAAAATATGCTGGCTCGCTACCGCTCACCAGTAAACAATTGACACCTGGATGGGGATAATCGTCTTTAAAAAGTAGGCTGAATGGGTCCAAATGGGTACAAGGCAGAGAAAGATAGAAAAGGACAGAACAAAAACAGGTCATCCCCCTTAATCGCCTAAATACACATATATACATTGCCTCTACCAATATATACATAGAAGCAATCACTCATACATACATACATACATACATACATGCATAGCCTACATACATACATACATAGCCTACATACATACATACATACATACATAGCCTACATACATACATACATAGCCTACATACATACATACATAGCCTACATACATACATACATAGCCTACATACATACATACATACATACATACATAGCCTACATATATACATACATACATACATAGCCTACATACATACATACATAGCCTACATACATACATACATAGCCTACATACATACATACATAGCCTACATACATACATACATACATACATAGAGACATACATACATACATAGCCTACATACATACATACAAACAAACATACATACATACACACACATACATACATACATACATACATACATACATACATAGCCTACATACATACATACATACATAGCCTACATACATACATACATACATAGCCTACATACATACATACATACATAGCCTACATACATACATAGCCTACATACATACATACATACATACATACATACATACATACATACATACACTACATACATACATACATAGATACATAGATACATACATACATACATACATACATACATACATACATACATACATACATACATACATACATACATACATACATACATACATAGATACATACATACATACATACATAGCCTACATGCATACATACATACATACATAGCCTACATACATAGCCTACATACATACATACATAGCCTACATACATACATACATAGCCTACATACATACATACATACATACATAGCCTACATACATACATACATACATACATACATAGCCTACATACATACATACATACATAGCCTACATAGATACATACATACATGCATAGCCTACATACATACATAGCCTACATACATACATTACATACATACATAGATACATACATACATAGCCTACATACATACATACATACATACATACATACATACATACAAACATACATACATACATACATACATACATACATAGCCTACATACATAGCATACATACATACATACATACATAACACCCAGGTGGTGGTGGTCAGGCTAGGTATGGTAATTATTAAGGGGAGTCACCGGCTTTTGTTTTATCTTTCTCTCCTTTTATCTCTTTCCCTGGCTTGTATCCATACGGCCCCAATCAGCCAACGGTTTTAAGACGTTTGTCCCCATCCAGGTGTCGATATCTCCCTGGCGAGCGATAGCGAGCCAGCATTGTATGGAGATATCCGGCTTCGCCGGAGAAATTTGTCTATCGAAAAATGTACAAATTTAGCCTGCTGTCAAACAAAAATAAAAAAATATGCTGGCTCGCTACCGCTCACCAATAAAAAATTGACACCTGGATGGTGATAAACGTCTTAAAGCAGTAGGCTGAATGGGGCCAAATGGATACAAGCCAGAGAAAGATAGAAAAGGACAGACCCAAAACAGGTCACCCCCCCCCCCCCCCTTAACCCTCTCCGACATATGACGCAATGTTGAGCCTATTAGGGATACTTTAAAGCCTTTATTACCATCAGGGGTATTTACAAACCTTTAGTTTAGTTACTTCAACCTCTGCAGTTGTCTTTGAGTTAGCTGTGGGCAGAAAACTAATTTTGGAGAGGTAATTATAAGAGTGAGAGAACTCTAGTTCTTATTGCTAATCTGGCAACCACTGCGTCATATGAATCTGAAGGGGTTAACGTGGGCTACCGAGTGCTATAGTGGGATCAAGAGCGATAGAGAGTATTAAGGGCAGATTTCCACTTGAGGGATTTTTTTCTTTACCCCTTTCTCCCTCATGTTTAGCCCCATTGCGTTTGGGATTTTAAGACGTTCGCCCCATTAGTTTGGCGATTTTAAGAACTTTCACCCCATTTATGTCACTTTAAGACCTTTCGTCCCATTTAGGTGTCGATTTTTTCCTGGCGAGCGATAGCGAGCCTGTAATTTAAGAGGAACCGGCCTTCAGCCGGGACATTTTTCTACCGAAAAATGTACAAATTTATCTTGAAAGGGGGTCAAGGGGGTGTAATTTCAAGCTTGATGGAGGTCTAGGAAACATACTAAAAACCTCCCCTTAAGCCTTTCATCGTATCTATAAACAAATACTTCAGGGGAGATGGGTCGTTTTTCTGGACCCCTTTCTCCCTCCTGTTTAGCCGCATTAGCTTTCAGATTTTAAGATGTTTGCCCCATTAGTTTGTCGATTTTAAGACCTTTCGCCCCATTTCTTTGTTAATATTAAGACCTTTCGTGCGATTTAGGTGTCATTTTTTTTTCCTGGCGAACGATAGTGAGCCTGTAATTTTGGAAGAACCGGCATTCGGCCCGGACATTTTTCTATCGAAAAATGTACAAATTAATCTAGAAGGGGGATTTAATGGATGTTATTTTAAAATGTATGGAAGTTTAGGGAGGAAACTAGAAACATTGTGAATAAATGAAAAAATAAGCCAAAAAGTGAATAATCTCCCCTTAAAGGGGTGTGACCTGTTTTTGTTCTGTCCTTTTCTATCTTTCTCTGGCTTGTATCCATTTGGCCCCATTCAGCCTACTGTTTTAAGACGTTTATCCCCATCCAGGTGTACACTTTTTACTGGTGAGCGGTAGCGAGCCAGCATATTTTTTATTTTTGTTTGACAGCAGGCTAAATTTGTACATTTTTCGATAGAAAAATGTCTCCGGCGAAGCCGGATTTCTTCATATAATGCTGGCTCGCTATCGCTCGCCAGGAAGAAATCAACACCTAGATGGGGATAAACGTCTTAAAATAGTTGGCTGAATGGGGCCGAATGGATACAAGCCAGAGAAAGAGAGAAAAGGACAGAAATAACAAAAAGTACATCACTCCCCTTAACGGAATACTGTTAGACCCAATGTAATGTTCATCATATTCTGGTTACCATTAGACGTTTTCTTTAGCGTATAATCTAACTCAAGTATTCAAAGGGGTACAGTCGCGCTAATAAGTGATGTCTCGGCACCAAGTATGTTTTGATCAATAATTGGTATCAGCAATGTCTAAGCTTCATTTCTTCATATCGAGTGAAATATATAAACATTTTCCTACACTTACCCACCCTATTCAACATCTGACAGACATTATTAGAGCACAGAGCGAGCCAAACGTAATGACAGCTGGAACATGACTTATTAGCGCGACCGTACATACAATCTTATTAAATCGAATTTCCATCATATTCTGGTTGCCATTAAACGATTTTCTTTAGTTTACAATCTACCTACAGCACTCAAAAGGGTACATACAATCTACCTACAGCACTCAAAAGGGTACATACAATCTACCTACAGCACTCAAAAGGGTACATACGATCTCAACAAGCCCCCTGGATAACTGCATAAAATAGACTGATTTTAGACTTCCATCGAGCTTTAAAAAGTACCCCCAAGCTCCTCCTTCGAGATGAATTAATACAGGCTCGCTATAGCTCGCCAGGAAATATAATAGACGCCTAAACGACACTAAAGATCTTAAAATTGATGAAGAAAGATCTTATGATCGCCAAACGTATAGGGCGAACGTCTTAAAATATAAAAATTAATTGTGCGAAACTTGACGGAGAAGGGGGGGGGGGGGGCTTCGGTAAGCGCATTTTTCTACGTACAAAACAAATGCACAACGTTATTTCAATGTGTGTGTGTGGGGGGGGGGAGGTTCCTGGGGCTATTGGGGTTATTTTTTAAGAGCTTGAGGGATGTCTATGGAGGATATAATATATAATAATTATAATAAATAATTAGATACATACATAAACAAATAAATACTCTAAATTACAAATCTCCCTCTAACATACTGCGTTGACTGTGTGGAAGGAGGCCAAAAAGTCACTGTGGCAAACTAAAGGATTATAGTCTAGGTAGGGGATTAAGGGAGCCCACCTCGCTCTTTGTTCTCTTTCTCTCCCTCTCTCTTTGGCTTGTATCCATTCGGCCCCATTCAACCTACTGTTTTAAGACGTTTACCCCCATCCAGGTGTCAATATTTTCCTGGCGAGCGGTAGTGAGCCAGCACATCTATATCTTTTGTTTTGACATTAAGCTATAAATTTTTACATTTTTCGATAGAAAAATTTCTCCGGCGAAGCCGGATTTCTCCACACAATGCTGGCTTGCTATCGCTCGCCAGGAAGGAATCAACACCTGGATGGGGATCGTCTTAAAACAGTTGGCTGAATGGGGCCGAATGGATACAAGCCAGGGAAAGAGAGAAAAGGAGAGAAAGATAAAACAACAACAAATATCCGGTGACCCCCCTTAAGGCGGTTTCACAAGAGTGGATTAAGGCGGGGACAAGAGAGCCATTTGTGGGCATTTATCTTTGAGGCGATAGTCGACTATTATACACACACCAATACACTTTCCTTCTTTCTTTCATAAACTTTAACAATACACAAAGGTAAATACACACAATTGCATCAATAAATAGAGTAAACAAATTGTTAAAATATATTACTAGATTCAAGTTAGATAAGTTTAGATTTAGGAAAGATATAGGAAAGCACTGGTTTGGTAATAGAGTTGTTAACATGTGGAATGCACTGCCCAGAACAGTCATTAGCTCAGAAACATTTGAAAGCTTTAAGCATAAGTTGGATTCCCATATGGGTGATATGGGCTGGGTGTGAATGGGAGCTGCTTCATGTGGGCCGCATGGCCATATGTAGTTTCCCGCGATCTTATGACTTTATGTTGTTATGTAATTGGGATTGGGTGTGACAGGGATCTGCCTTGTATGGGCCGATCGGCTTTTTGCAGACTCCCATTTTCTTATGTTCTTATGTCTGGGGGCTTGCTTGGGACTTTATTATTATTGAGGACTTGGGTTGTTTTTAGTATTCTCTAGTAATGTAGTTCAGTTTTTTTCAAAATGGGTTGGGTGTAAAAGGGATCTGCCGTGTGTAGGCTAATCGGCTCTCTGCAGACTCCCATTTTCTTATGTTCTTATGTGTTTATGTTAAAACCGGCTTCCCACACTTCCTTCAAACTAAACAAAAAATACCCAGATAAATCTGAGCCTTTTTTTGATAGAAGAATGTCCCGTCCGAAAGCCAATTACTTCTAAGTTAGGAGCTCGCTATCGCTCGCCCAGAATAAAATCGACACCTGAATGGGGTGAAGTATCTTATTATCGCCAAACTAATGGGGTGAAACGTCTTCATAGCTTCAAACTATCGGAGCAAAATAAGGGAGGTCCAAAGATTCCCCACCCCTTCCTCGGGCCAAGTAGTGTTAACAGATTATATAAAAGTCACCGTTTGGAGAAAAGAAAAAAATCAGAAAACGAGATGAGTTGACTTGGGGCTTATTAGTGGGATTATAAGGAGGGTGGGTGAGGGGGGGGGTGGAGAGAGAGATTTACATATACTTACATAGATACACTGACCACACAGACATTACGATCCTAACGAGGGGGGGTCAGGACTTAATTTTAGCAGAGATAGCTAGTACGTGAGTAAGGGAAATTGGAAGGAAAGGATAGCAAAGAAGAAATAGAGAGAGAGAGAGAGAGAGAGAGAGAGAGAGAGAGAGAGAGAGAGAGAGAGAGAGATGATAAGTTAATAAGAACATAAGAAAATGGGAGTCTGCAGAAAGCCGATTGGCCCATACAAGGCAGATCCCTCTCACACCCGGTTTATCAATTTGAATTAATGTATGCATGAATATGAATTAATGGCTAATTATTAACCCTTTTTGAGTACCAGCGAGGTGTGATATATTGTATTCTAGCTATATTCAGACGATATTATGCAGCTTAGGAAGGATCTGTGGTAGTTGAATAGGTTGGTTGAGATAGTTTGAAGCCTTATTATTGCTAGAGATCCTTCCTAAGCTGAACAAAATCCGTCTAATAGTTCCCAGAACACAATAACAAGGGTGTCCCCGGTACTGTGTGGGTTAAGGGGGGATGGACCGGTTTTCTGGACCACTTTCTCCCTCATGTTTAGCCCCATTAGTTTTCAGATGTTAAGATGTTTTCCCCGTTAGTTAGTCGATTTTAAGATCTTTCGCCCCATTTCTTCGTCAATATTTAGACCTTTCGTGCTATTTAGGTGTCGATTGTTTCCCTGGCGAACGATAGTGAGCCTGTAATGTTGGAAGAATCGGCCTTCGGCCGGGACTTTTTCTACCGAAAAATGTACAAATTAATCTAGAAGGGGGATCTAATGGATGTTTTTTTTTTTTAAATTGATGGAGGTCTAGGGAGGAAACTAGACAAATAATGAATACATGCAAAAATCGCCCAAAAAGTGAACCATCCCCCCTTAATGAATATAGTGAATGAATGCATATGAATGATGGAACGAAGGAAGGAAGGAATGAGAATTAACACCATGTGAGGAGGGGTACTTAATGGACAACGTTTCACAGATATAGCTTCTTTATAGTGACCTGATGAAGCTATTATACCTGCGAAACGTTGTCAATAAAGCGCTCGCCTCCTCAGATGGTGTTTGTATTAAGGGGAAGTTTCTAGTTTGTTCCCTAGACCTCCATCAAGCTTAAAATTACACCCTCTTTCAAGCTAAATTTGGAAATTTTTCGGTAGAAAAATTTCCCGGCCGAAGGCCGGTTCCTCTTAAATTTACAGGCTCGCTATCGCTCGCCAGGAAAAAATTGACCCCAAAATGACACGAAAGATCTTAAAATTGACAGAAATGGGTCGAAAGTTCCTAAAATCGCCCAACTAATGGGGCGAACGTCTTAAAATCTCAAAATCAATGGGGCTAAACCTGAATGAGAAAGGAGTTCAGTAAAAAATCCCTCAAATGGAAATCTCCCCTTAAGAACAGGAGGACGAAGATCTACATATATAATTCATTTGTCTATGTGTATTATGTATGTATGTATGTATGTATGTATGTATTGTAGGTTAGAGAAAAGTCAAATATCTCTTTTTCTCTCTTACTCTCTCTCTCTCTCTTACTCTTACTCTCTCTCTCTTTCTCTCACTCTCTTTTTCTTTCTCTCTCTCTCTCTCTCTTACTCTCACACTTACTCTCTCTCTCTCTCTCACTCTTACTCTCTCTCTCTCTCTCTCTCTCTCTCTTACTCTCACTCTCACACTTTCTCTCTCTCTCACTCTTACTCTCACTCTCACACTTTCTCTCTCTCTCTCACTCTCACACTTTCTCTCTCTCTCTCTCTCTCTCTCTCTCTCTTTCTCTCTCTCTCTCTCTCTGCCCAGGTGGACAAGAGGGTAGGCGTTTCACAACATTATTTCCCCGGCCATCAAAGGCTTAAGGGGAAGGTAGTCATTTTTTCTGGACCCCCTTCTCCCTCATGATTAGCATATTTGTTTTGAGATTTTTAAGACGTTAGTTTGGCGAATTGTAGACCTTTCGCCTCATTTCGTTGTCAATATTAAGACCTTTCGTACCATTTAGGTGTCGATTTTTCCTGGCGAGCTGTAATTTTAGAAAGAGCCCGGCCGAACCTAAAAATGTTAAAATTTATCTTGAAAGGAGGTGTAGGGGGTGTTTCCTTAAGGGGAGGTATTTAGTTTGTTCCCTAGACATCCATCATGCTTAAAATTACACTCCCTTGAGTCCCTTTCAAGATAAATTTGTACATTTTTCGGTAGAAAAATGTCCCGGCCGAAGGCTGGTTCCTCTTAAATTACAGGCTTGTTATCGCTCGCCAGGATAAAATCGACACCTGAATTGCACGAAAGGTCTTAATATGGGGTGAAAGTTCTTAAAATCGCTAAACTAATCGGGCAAACGTTTTATAATATCAAAAGCAATGGGGCTAAACATGAGGGAGAAAGGGGTCAAGAACAAAAATCGTCAAGTGGAGATCTCCCCTTAAGCTTGATGGAGGTCTAGCCAAGAAAAAAAAAAAAAAAAAAAAAAAAAAAAAAAAAAAAACACTGTACCCCCTTCAAATCCTCCTCCACTTATTGTATTATCGGGTGGACTTGGATTGGGGGGGGGGGGGGGGGTGGGGGGTACCTGTAGAAGAGAGCGTTGCTTTAAGGGGGGGTCACTTTTTTTTTTTTTTATCTTTCTCTCCTTTTCTCTCTTTCTCTGGCTTGTATCCATTCGGCCCCATTCAGCCAACTGTTTTAAGACGTTTACCCCCATCCAAGTGTCGATTTCTTCCTGGCGAGCGATAGCGAGCCAGCATTGTATGGAGAAGTCAGGCTTCGCCGGAGACATTTTTCTATCGAAAAATGTACAAATTTAGCTTGCTGTCAAAAACAAAATATGTATATGCTGGCTCGCTACCGCTCGCCAGGAAAATATTGACACCTGGATGGGGGTAAACTTCTTAAAACAGTAGGCTGAATGGGGCCGAATGGATACAAGCCAAAGAGAGAGGGAGAGAAAGAGAAGAAAAGCGAGGTGGGCTCTCTTAACCCCTTCTGTACCAGCGAACATATTTTGTAGTGTCTTCTGGCTACTGCTGATCAATTTGTTTCAGTTTAGGAAGGATCTCTAGCACTTATAAGGCTTCAAACTTCAACAATTAACCCTTTTAAACTACTACAGATCCTTCCTAAGCTGCATAAAATGGTCTAAATACAGCTAGACTAAAATATAACACACGTCGCCGGTACAGACAGGGTTAAGGGGGAAGGGGGCATTTTTCTGGTCCCCTTTCTCCCTCGTGTTTAGCCCCATTAGTTTTGGAATTTTTCATGACGTTCGGCCCATTAGTTTGGCGAATTAGACACCTTTAGCTCCATTTCGCTGTCAATTTCAAGACCTATCGTGCCACTTAGGTGTCGATATATTCATGTCGAGCGCTAGCGAGTACCTATAAGAGGACGGCCGGGACATGTTTGTACCGAAAAATGTACACATTTATCTTGAGGGGGGTCTAGGGGCTGTTTTTCTAAGTTTGAGGGATGTCTAGGGAGGACACTAAGAACAAACAAATATATACGCCCATCCCCTATTAAGGGGAGGTATTTAGTTAATTCCCTAGACCTCCATCAAGCTTAAAATTAAACCTCCTTGACCCCCTTTCAAGATAAATTGGTACATTTTTCGGTAGAAAAATTTTCCGGCCGAAGGCCGGTTCTTCTTAAATTACAGGCTCGCTATCGTTCGCCAGGAAAAAATCGACACCTAAATGGTACGAAAGGTTTTAAAATTGACAGAAATGGGGCGAACGTTCTTAAAATCGCCAAATTAATGGAGTGAACATCTTAAAAACTCAAAAGCAATGGGGCTAAACACGAGGCAGAAAGAGGTCAAGAAAAAAATCCCTCAAGTGGAAATCTCCCCTTATAGAGGAACAGGCCTTCGACCGGAGCATTTGTCTACCCCAAAAATTACAAGCCTAACTCAAAAGTTTTTTTTCTTCTCTCTCTCTCTCTCTCTCTTCCTGTCTGTCTCTCTCTCTCTCTCTCCCTGTCTGTCTCTCTCTCTCTCTGTCTCTCTCTCTCTCTCTGTCTGTCTCTCTCTCTCTCTCTCTTTCACTCTCTCTCTCTCACTCTCTGTCTGTCTCTCTCTCTCTCTCTCTCTCTCTCCCTGTCTGTCTCTCTCTCTCTCTCTCTCTCTCTCTTTCACACTCTCTCTTTCACTTTCTCTCTCTCTCCTAATAAAGTCTGCGGATGGTGATAGCCAAGTTTCGTTCTTGAATCAAGAGGCGGAGTCGGACGGGCAGTTTTCTGGCGTATTTAAGGGGGGTGACCTGTTTTTGTTCTGTCCTTTTCTATCTTTCTCTGGCTTGTATCCATTTGGCCCCATTCAGCCTACTGTTTTAAGACGTTTATCCCCATCCAGGTGTCAATTTCTTACTGGTGAGCGGTAGCGAGCCAGCATATTTTTTATTTTTGTTTGACAGCAGGCTAAATTTGTACATTTTTCCATAGACAAATTTCTCCGGCGAAGCCGGATTTCTTCCTATAATGCTGGCTCGCTATCGCTCGCCAGGAAGAAATCGACACCTAGATGGGGATAAACGTCTTAAAATAGTTGTCTGAATGGGGCCGAATGCCGAATGGATACAAGCCAGAGAAAGAGAGAAAAGGACAGAAATAACAAACAGGCAGGTCACCCCCCTTAAGTCTTGGGCCCCCTTTTTTTTTTTTTTTTTTTTTTTTTTAAATGCAATTATGATTTAGTTTTGGATGGAACTGGCTTTATCAATAAATAGTATATATATATATAGTTTTGTAGTTGATGTATAAATGATTATATCTGGTATTCAAGTTGCATTACAAATAAACTTATATATGGGTGACCGGTCAACTCAACCAGTAGACCATTTCAACCAGTAGCTCTCGACCAGTACCAAATCAACCAATACGGTTAGGTTAGGTTAGGTTAGTACTGGTTTTGGCACTGGTTTGGTTGGTCTGGGTTAATTTGGCACTGGTTGAGAGCTACTGGTTGAAATGGTCAACTAGTTGAGATGACATGGAACCACTTATATGAATAATGCTGAGTATATTACGAATTACGCACAATAAATGTTTGTCAACTTTATATTTTAGGCATGTTTTCGGTTATTTTAGGCGTGTTTTCGATTATTTTAGGCGTGTTTTCGATTATTTTAGGCGTGTTTTCGATTATTTTAGGCGTGTTTTCGGTTATTTTAGGCGTGTTTTCGGTTATTTTAGGCGTGTTTTCGATTATTTTAGGCGTGTTTTCGGTTATTTTAGGCGTGTTTTCGATTATTTTAGGCGTGTTTTCTATTATTTTAGGCGTGTTTTCGGTTATTTTAGGCGTGTTTTCGATTATTTTAGGCGTGTGTTCGGTTATTTTAGGCGTGTTTTCGATTATTTTAGGCGTGTTTTCGGTTATTTTAGGCGTGTTTTCGATTATTTTAGGAGTGTTTTCGATTATTTTAGGCGTGTTTTCGGTTATTTTAGGCGTGTTTTCGGTTATTTTAGGCGTGTTTTCGATTATTTTAGGAGTGTTTTCGGTTATTTTAGGCGTGTTTTCGATTATTTTAGGCGTGTTTTCGATTATTTTAGGCGTGTTTTCGATTATTTTAGGCGTGTTTTCGGTTATTTTAGGCGTGTTTTCGATTATTTTAGGAGTGTTTTCGGTTATTTTAGGCGTGTTTTCGATTATTTTAGGCGTGTTTTCGATTATTTTAAGAGTGTTTTCGGTTATTTTAGGTGTGTTTTCGATTATTTTAGGCATGTTTTCGATTATTTTAGGCGTGTTTTCGGTTATTTTAGGCGTGTTTTCGATTATTTTAAGCGTTTTCGATTATTTTAGGCGTGTTTTCGATTATTTTAGGTGTGTTTTTTATTATTTTAGGCGTGTTTTCGATTATTTTAGGCGTGTTTTCGATTATTTTAGACGTGTTTTCGATTATTTTAGGAGTGTTTTCGATTATTTTAGGCGTGTTTTCGATTATTTTAGGCATGTTTTCGATTATTTTAGGCGTGTTTTCGATTATTTTAGGAGTTTTCGATTATTTTAGGAGTTTTCGATTATTTTAGGAGTGTTTTCGATTATTTTAGGAGTGTTTTCGACTATTTTAGGCGTGTTTTTGGTTATTTTAGGCGTGTTTTCGATTATTTTAGGCGTGTTTTCGATTATTTTAAGAGTGTTTTCGGTTATTTTAGGCGTGTTTTCGATTATTTTAGGCATGTTTTCGATTATTTTAGGCGTGTTTTCGGTTATTTTAGGCGTGTTTTCGATTATTTTAGGCGTTTTCGATTATTTTAGGCGTGTTTTCGATTATTTTAGGTGTTTTTTATTATTTTAGGCGTGTTTTCGATTATTTTAGGCGTGTTTTCGATTATTTTAGACGTGTTTTCGATTATTTTAGGAGTGTTTTCGATTATTTTAGACGTGTTTTCGATTATTTTAGGCATGTTTTCGATTATTTTAGGCGTGTTTTCGATTATTTTAGGAGTTTTCGATTATTTTAGGAGTTTTCGATTATTTTAGGAGTGTTTTCGATTATTTTAGGAGTGTTTTCGACTATTTTAGGCGTGTTTTCGATTATTTTAGGCGTGTTTTCGATTATTTTAGGTGTGTTTTCGATTATTTTAGGCGTGTTTTCGATTATTTTACGCGTGTTATCGATTATTCCCCTGTTATCAGTTGAAAACACGTGAATGAAGTAGGTATATACGTCCAGAAGAGGAGGGTGCAAAAATATTTGTAAATTTTATATTTTCTGATATATCGAACTTATAACGCTTATACAGTGTATAAGCGTTCGTAATAAGGCAAACAGGATTCTCGGGTTCATCTCTAGGAGTGTGAGTAACAGAACTGCTGATGTTATCTTAAAACTTTACTTGTCATTAGTGAGACCCCATATGGATTATGCTGTCCAATTTTGGTGTCCTAATTACAGAATGGACATAGATTCATTGGAGAGAGTACAGCGTAGAATAACAAAAAATATCCATAATATTAGAAATCTTCCGTATAAAGAAAGGTTGAAGAAATTAGGTTTACATTCGTTAGAGAGACGCAGAGTTAGAGGGGATATGAGAGAGGTATTCAAGTGGGTTAGTGGAATTAATAAAGTGGACATGAAAAATGAACTAAAGCTCAGTGATAGCGAAAGAACTCGTACCAATGGTTTCAAATTAGATAAATTTCGTTTCAGAAAAGATATTGGCAAATATTGGTTTGGTAACAGAGTTGTAGATGGGTGGAATAGGCTACCAAGTGATATAGTGGGATCAAAAACGGTAGGGAGCTTTAAGATAAAGTTGGATAAGCATATGGACGAGAAGGGTTGGGTGTGAAGGGGGATCAGCCGGGTAAGGGCCAGTCAGCGCTCTGCAGACCCCCGTAATCCTGCGTTAATCTCTAACCGTTTTGGTAAGATGATCCTCAGGGTATTAGAGTGTTGAGTTTATAATTGGGATTGTGTGTGACAGGGATCTGCCTTGCTTAGGCCAATCGGCTTTCTGCAGACTCCCATTTTCTTATGTTCTTATGTTCTTATAATATACTGTTTGTGCATGATATACTTATAATGATCACGTCACGCGCTATCAGAGTAAGCTATATTATAAGGTTGGTATAGCAGAAAATAAACATAAGAACATAAGAAAATGGGAGTCTGCAAAAAGCCAATCGGCCCACACAAGGCAGATCCCTGTCACACCCAACCCCAATTACACAAGAACACTAGGTCATAAGAACATAAGAAAATGGGAGTCTGCAAAAAGCCGATCGGCCCACGCAAGGCAGATCCCTGTCACACCCAACCCCAATTACACAAGAACACTAGGTCATAAGATCGCGGGAAACTGCATATGGCCATGCGGCCCACATAAAGCAGCTCCCATTCACACCCAGCCCACATCACCCATATGGGAATAAGAACATAATAACATAAGAACATAAGAAAATGGGAGTCTGCAGAAAGCCGATTGGCCTACACAAGGCAGATCCCTGTCACACCCAACCCTAATTATAAGCCCAGCTTAAAAACACCATTAGGACTTACCTCACCGAAACGGTCAGAGGTCAGAAAAACGGGGATCTGCAGATCCCCACACCTGGGCCACACCTGACAGATCACCCTCACACCCAACCCATCTCGTCCATATGCCTATCTAATTGTATCTTAAAGCTCCCTATCGTTCTTGATCCCACTATAGCACTTGGTAGCCTATTCCACCTATCTACAACTCTGTTACCAAACCAATATTTGCCTATATCTTTCTTGAAACGAAAATTATCTAATTTGAAACCATTGGTACGAGTTGTTTCGCTATCACTGAGCTTTAGTACATTTTTCATGTCCACTTTATTAATTCCACTAACCCACTTGAATACCTCTATCATGTCCCCTCTAACTCTGCGTCTCTCTAACGAATGTAAGCCTAATTTCTTCAGCCTTTCTTTATACGGAAGATTTCTAATATTATGGATCATTTTTGTCATTCTACGTTGTACTCTCTCCAATGAATCTATGTCCATTCTGTAATAAGGACACCAAAATTGAACAGCATAATCCATATGGGGTCTCACCAATGACAAGTAAATGTTTAAGATAACATCAGCAGTTCTGTTACTCGCACTCCTAGAGATGAACCCGAGAATCCTGTTTGCCTTATTACGAACGCTTATACACTGTTTTCTAGGCTTCAAATCATTGCTAGCAAACACACCTAGATCTTTCTCACAATTCGAGTTTTCTAATTCCATATTAGCTAGTTTATATTTAACATTTGTATGCATCTTCCCTATCTTTAATACCTTGCAATTGTCAATGTTAAACTTCATCTGCCTTATCTAACTTATCTAACTTATGCTTAAAACTTTCAACTGTTTCTCAGCTAACCACTGTTCTGGGCAGCGCATTCCACATGGTAACAACTCTATTCCCAAATAATATAATAAAATACTTACAATAATCACCATTGTCTATTGGGCGTACAGTATGTATCTATTTGCTGCAAGACTTTTGAACCGTTGAACACTTCGGAAAATTATAAAATATACCGTCTAAAATAAAACAATTATACAAAAAACAATTTGTATTGAGCATACTCATATATACTCATCATTATTCATAACATTGTATTGCAACTTTTAAAATGCCAGTAGCTTTTTTTTTATTTTATTTGTTTCCTATGTGTAAGAAGGAGAAAAAGGGCCAGTTGCCTGTAACGAGTGTCTCCCCCAAAGCCAAAAGAGTGACAGGGCCAATTTCAAGGGACGTTGGGGTCAAAATGCCTGGACACTTAAAGCAGTTTAAAAGTCATAGGATGAAGGAGAGATTGATTGAGGGAGAGAGTTCCAGAGTTCACTTGTTGACTAGAAGAAAGACTGAGAAATCTGCTACCTCTTCTGCGTTTACTGGGGTATTATATAAGGTAATGTATGTATTATATAAGGTAATGTATGTATTATATAAGGTAATGTATGTATTATATAAGGTAATGTATGTATTATATAAGGTATTATATAAGGTAATGTATGTATTATATAAGGTAATGTATGTATGTATTATATAAGGTAATGTATGTATTATATAAGGTAATGTATGTATTATATAAGGTAATGTATGTATTATATAAGGTAATGTATGTATTATATAAGGTAATGTATGTATTATATAAGGTAATGTATGTATTATATAAGGTAATGTATGTATTATATAAGGTAATGTATGTATTATATAAGGTAATGTATGTATTTGGCTCCAACATTCCCTGATCTTGGCCTATTGTCGCTCTTTCAACTCTGGGGGAGGCACTCGTCACAGGCAGTTTTGCCTTCTGTCTCCTTCATCCACATAGAACAAAAAATGGCTGTGAAGATATTGTTTATTGTTTACTTGTGTTCTTATGTTCTTAAAACAAAATATCTATAGAACGGTTCACACAGGTTACTGCCTGGCTATACGAGATGGGTTGGGTGTGAAAGGGATCTGCCGTGTGTGGGCCAATTTTTATATGTTCTATACTGTATGTCTATATGTTATATGTTATATATGTTTCATTATGTTCTTATACAAATTTACGGTATTGAAAAGTAGCGTTGGTAATTTCTACTCTACTAGGTGGATAGCCGATGATGCACCACCCTGTATAATTCTATATAAAGAGAGAGAGAGAGAGAGAGAGAGAGAGAGAGAGAGAGAGAGAGAGAGAGAGAGAGAGAGAGAGAGAGAGAGAGAGAGAGAGACAGAGAGAAAGAAAGAGAGAGAGAGAGTGAGTACAATATATCCCATGGAGTACTTGTGGTGTATATATTATCTGTTAACACGAGTGGTTTGGGTGGTAGGTGAGAAGTGTGTGTTATCAGTCCTATTATCAGCGCCTACCTTAACACCTTCACCGCTGATAAACACACACACACGGATCACATGCACACACACGTCACACACACACACACAAAATAACAAGATAACAGAGTATAGGAATTTGCTGACATGGGCGGTTTTTGAGATCGTATTTACCCCTTTTGAGTTGTAATGTGTGTGTGTGTGTGTGTACTAGATGAGAGAGAGAGAGAGAGAGAGAGAGAGAGAAAGTGTTGTGAAGTGACTATGTAAATAAAAAGGGAGAGAGAGAGAGAGAGAAAGAGGGAGCTTAAGGGGGGTGGCCTGCTTTTTGTTATTTCTGTCCTTTTCTCTCTTTCTCTGGCTTGTATCCATTCGGCCCCAGTCAGCCAACTATTTTAAGACGTTTATCCCCATCTAGGTGTCGATTTCTTCCTGGCGAGCGATAGCGAGCCAGCATTATATGAAGAAATCCGGCTTCGCCGGAGACATTTTTCTATCGAAAAATGTACAAATTTAACCTGCTGTCAAACACAAATAAAAAATATGCTGGCTCGCTACCGCTCACCAGTAAAAAATTGACACCTGGATGGGGATAAAAGTCTTAAAACAGTAGGCTGAATGGGGCCAAATGGATACAAGCCAGAGAAAGATAGAAAAAGACAGAAGAAAAACAGGTCACCCCCCTTAAAAGCGGATGACATAAGGTGCGAGTCGACTGAAAGAGAGAGAGAGAGAGATTTACATGTATTTACATAGATACACTGACCACACAGACCTTACGATCCCAGCGAGGCGGTCAGGACTTAATTCTAGTAGAGATAGCTAACCCGAGAGTAAGGTACAGTGGAAGGAAAGGATAGCAAAGAGGAAGAGAGAGAGAGAGAGAGAGAGAGTGTGTTTACGTGCTTGCTTGAGTTAAGGACATACATATTTTTTTCTGGACCCCCTTCTCCCTGATGTTTAGCCCCACTAGTTTTGAGATTTTAAGACGTTGCTTCCATTAGTTTGGGGATTGTACGACCTTTCACCCAATTTCTTTGTCAATATTAGGACCCTTCGTACCATTTAGGTGTCGATTTGTTCCTGGCCAGCGATAGCGAGCCTGTGGCAAATAGGTGGCAAATAGGTGGTGGTAGTCGGGGGAGGGGGGAGGGGAGGGGGTAACAAGGTGGAGAGGAAGGGGAGTAGTCATTAAGGCGGGTCACCGTTTTTTTTTTTTTTTTATCTTCCTCACCTTTTCTCTTTCACTGGCTTGTATCCATTCGGCCCCATTCAGACAACTGTTTTAAGACGTTTATCCCCATCCAGGTGTCGATTTCTTCCTGACGAGGGATAGCGAGCCAGCATTGTATGGAGATATCCGGCTTCGCCGAACACATTTTTCCATCGAAAAATGTACAAATTTAGCTTGCTGTCAAAACAAAAATACATATATGCTGGTTCGCTTCCGCTCGCCAGGAAAATATTGACACCTGGATGGGGGTAAACGTCTTAAAACAGTAGGCTGAATGGGGCCGAATGGATACAAGCCAAAGAGAGAGGGAGAGAAAGAGAAAAAAAAGCGAGGTGCTCCCTTAAGTCGGATAGTAACAGGTGGCTATAATTATACCATGATCCAAATAGGTACACTAGAAATCCTGATCCCTATAACCTCTATAACTCAAAAAGGGCTAGAGCAAATGGGCTGTACATGTTCACCCTTATTCCCTGGCTGACATCGTGAACCCTAACCTCTATAACTCAAAAAGGGCTAGAGCAAATGGGCTGTACATGTTCACCCTTATTCCCTGGCTGACATCGTGAACCCTAACCTCTATAACTCAAAAAAGGGCTAGAGCAAATGGGCTGTACATGTTCACCCTTATTCCCTGGCTGACATCGTGAACCCTAACCTCTATAACTCAAAAAGGGCTAGAGCAAATGGGCTGTACATGTTCACCCTTATTCCCTGGCTGACATCGTGAACCCTAACCTCTATAACTCAAAAAAGGGCTAGAGCAAATGGGCTGTACATGTTCACCCCTATTCCCTGGCTGACATCGTGAACCCTAACCTCTATAACTCAAAAAAGGGCTAGAGCAAATGGGCTGTACATGTTTACCCCTATTCCCTGGCGGACATCGTGAACCCTATAACCTCTATAACTCAAAAAAGGGCTAGAGCAAATGGGCTGTACATGTTCACCCCTATTCCCTGGCTGACCCTTCGCAAGTGGTCTGGACATATTAGCTGGATTACTCTATAGTCGTTTGTGAGTTATTGTGGGTAGTGTTTAAGGGGGGTGACCTGCCTTTTGTTATTTCTGTCCTTTTCTCTCTTTCTCTGGCTTGCATCCATTCGGCCCCATTCAGCCAACTATTTTAAGACGTTTATCCCCATCTAGGTGTCGATTTCTTCCTGGCGAGCGATAGCGAGCCAGCATTATATGAAGAAATCCGGCTTCGCCGGAGACATTTTTCTATCGAAAAATGTACACATTTAGCCTGCTGTCAAACAAAAATAAAAAATATGCTGGCTCGCTACCGCTCACCAGTAAACAATTGACACCTGGATGGGGATAAACGTCTTAAAACAGTAGATTGAATGGGGCCAAATGGATACAAGCCAGAGAAAGATAGAAAAGGACAGAACAAAAACAGGTCACCCCTTTTAAGAGCTTGGAAATAATTACTTGGAGTAGGTTATAGGACATGAATTACTTGGAGTAGGTTATAGGACATGAATTACTTGGAGTAGGTTATAGGACATGAATTACTTGGAGTAGGTTATAGGACATGAATTACTTGGAGTAGGTTATAGGACATGAATTACTTGGAGTAGGTTATAGGACATGAATTACTTGGAGTAGGTTATAGGACATGAATTACTTGGAGTAGGTTATAGGACATGAATTACTTGGAGTAGGTTATAGGACATGAATTACTTGGAGTAGGTTATAGGACATGAATTACTTGGAGTAGGTTATAGGACATGAATTACTTGGAGTAGGTTATAGGACATGAATTACTTGGAGTAGGTTATAGGACATGAATTACTTGGAGTAGGTTATAGGACATGAATTACTTGGAGTAGGTTATAGGACATGAATGACTTGGAGTAGGTTATAGGACATGAATTACTTGGAGTAGGTTATAGGACATGAATTGTGGCCTGTAGTGTCCGAAACTATCCCGTTCATTCTAGGTTGGGAAGAAATCGTAAACTCTAACCTCGGTAACTCACAAAGGGCTAGAGCAAATGAGCTGTCACATTTCCACACCTATTCCCCAGCCAAGTCTTCCTATTTGGTAGACATATGAGCTCGATTACTGTAGTCCATTTTGAGTTATGAGAGGTTCGGGGTTACGATTTCTGCCCAACCTAGCATGAACGGACTATAGTGATAAGTGTTAAAGTGTGTGTGGGAGAGAGAGAGAGAGGATAGATTGAGGGGGGAAGGGCGGGAGGGAGGGTAGTTTTAGGTGGGGTAGGGGTATAGGTGGTGAAAAATGGAGGGGGTGGGGGAGGGAAGGTAGGGTTACGTGGGTGGTGTGATAGGAGGTTGGGGAGGGTAGGTAGGGTTACGTGGGTGGTGTGATAGGTAGGTGGGTGATAGAGGGGGGGGAGGGAAGGTAGGGTTACGTGGGTGGTGTGATAGGTAGGTGGGTGATAGGAGGGTGGGGGGGGGGAGGGGGGGTTAGGGGGGTGGTGTGATGGGTAGGGGGGGGAGGGGGGGGGGGAGGGAAGGTAGGGTTACGTGGGTGGTGTGATAGGTAGGTGGGTGATAGGAGGGTGGGGGGGAGGGGAGGTAGGGTTACGTGGGTGGTGTGATAGGGGGGGAGGGGGAGGTAGGGTGGTGTGATAGGTAGGTGGGTGGTAGGAGAGTGGGGTGGGGTGGGGGTAGATGGTGATTGATGGGGGAGGAGGGGGGTCAAGGGAGGGAAGGTGGTCTTATACAGTCTCTCAAGTCAGTCTGCCTCTAGTCTCCGAACAGATAAAAATAGTGCGCTACCTAGTTTCTCCCCAATTACCCCCCAATTCCACACCAACACCACCACCACACCCAATTCCACATCACCACACCCAATTCCAAAACACCACCACCACACCCAATTCCACATCACCACACCCAATTCCACATCACCACACCCAATTCCAAAACACCACCACCACACCCAATTCCACAACACCACCACCACCACACCCAATTCCACATCACAACCCCCACACTCAATTCCACACCACCACCACACCCAATTCCACACCACCACCACCACACTCAATTCCACACCACCAGCACCACCACACTCAATTCGACAATTCCACAATACCATACTCAAAATATTAGCTTTGCACCTTATTTATGCATTTATAGAACACATAGACACTAATTAGTAACTGGTGGGCATTGCAAGATTAGTATTTAACCACTTATGGGTTTCGGGCTTTACGGAAGTAGGAGCCGTGGACATCGATGTATCCTATGAACTGCAGAGGACCTACCAGCTCACACGAGGCAGATCCCTTTCACACCCAACCAATACCATTCATATGACTATCTAAAATACGTAACTCTTTTATTAAGCAAAACAACTCCCTTGCCTTTGTCGGGTCTGCAAATTACCAAATCATTATTACAACCTAAATGTTTCAGATTTTTAAAGATATGGCCACTTTGACTTACGACACGATCTCTGCCCCCCCCCCCCCCCCCCCCCACACACACACACACACTTGTCCATCTCTAGTGCTAATAAGTGATATATACATTATAATATACATACGTAGAAATATAAAATATAATGTGGCTGGTGATGTGTTTTTGGACGCGTTAGAAAGAGATATACTGGACTCTGCCGTGTTAGAAATAAAGAGATATATATATATATTGGACTTTATCATGTTAGAAAGAAAAAGAGAGAGATATATTGAACTTTAGACGTGTTAGAAAGAAAGAAAGAAAGAGAAAGAGATAATATTGGACTTTGCCGTGATAGAAAGAAAAAGAGAGAGATATATTGGACTTTGGATGTGTTAGAAAGAGAGAGATTATAGGTTTGAGTCCCGGAGGGAAGAAGGAAAACCTAATATTTAGTAGTGGCCCCGAAGTAATTGACGATATGCCTTATACAGTAATGGCACTCTTTGAACCCAAGAGTCAGCTGTTCAAATCAACCGCCCTAGAGTGTTAAGAGACCAAACATCGTAAGCATACGCTCATATTCACTTACGGAATCGTCCTTATGATCGGGAGCTCACTACGAATTTTTTTTTTAGTAAAAAATAATAAATGAAAAATATTAAAACACTATAATCTGCTATGCTTCCCATCGTGTGGATGTTGATAGCGTGGGTTTGCCTGCTGACGCTGAAGCGCTAAGCCCCATTCCTCCTTAACCGACATATCAAGATAACTTAGAAACATCAGAGATGAATGGGATGGGGATGGAAGGGAGAGTCGGAATCGTCAATGATTCCGGGGCCACTACTAAATATTAGGCTTTCCTTCTTCCCTCCGGGACTCAAACCTATAATTTATTAGTGGCCCCTTCATCATTGACGATATGCCTGATATCTCAAGTCTGGAGGGGGACATTCGTGACAAATATCAAACCACTAACAAATCAACAATAGGATGAGACTAAACCCGATATAGAGCTCTAACATTTCTTTATTTGTATACACAATACAGAAAAAATATAAAAGATATACAGGTAGCGTACTTAACCCCTACTGTACCATAGGGTACAGTAATAAAAGTCCCCCTCAGTCCCAAGCAATGTGGCCAAAATGGCAAGATATGACAACCTTCCACCTCAATAGATGGAGGAATACTGGCTCTCCCAGCCTGTAGAGGCTTGGATATAAGCTGAGAAGTGTTGCCAACTCTAGAGCAGTGCTCAAACGGTCGTGGTACCAGGCACTGCCTAATACTGGCAGTTACAAGGAAAGTATATTACTGACGGCTCCCTGCCGTCGCTGGGACTGGGGAGTGATTTATCTACTGACGGCAAAGAGCCGTCGCTGGTACTGAACGGGTTAAAGAAATACCTGTGTACAATCAATTTCTGAAATCATAGGATAGGATTGTAGAAAGATTGCATGGCATACAAACCTATTGAGTATATGTATACCAACAGATCACTTAAATGTGTACAACATTGTAACTGTTATGCATAAATCTTTGTCTATGAATATTATATTCTTATACCATATACAAAAATATTCTCCACCTCATGACTATTGCAAGTTCCTGAGTACCTTATGATAATGTGGATCACATAACAATATTTGGTAATGTATCCATAATACAAAATCAAAACATATCACTTTGGACTGTACTTTCAGTCCTCAAGTAAACCTTGGAGATCAAGGATATCACAGTGCATTTGAACTCACAACCATGTTCGGCGGGGCTGAGGGTCTTAGCTATCAAATGGCCCCCCTACCCCCACACTCACTTCTTAAAATTAACATAATGATAAAAAGCACCAGACCATCAGACCCGTTGTCTCAGTGCGACACAGGTCATACTTGGTTTATCTAGAGTATAATAGATAAGTAACGTGTTAGGAAGGCGTGATTAGATGCCCATAACTGCGTCTGCTGTATATCAGTGACTGAAAAATTCTTTAAAAACCTAAGTTAGACTGCCCATTTCCGAATGTCATGCGCACGTCCCACGGTTCCCGGGTTGCTTTCCCGGATCACATCAACTAGTAAAGCTGCTAAATGCCACTTCATAAGGCGTGTACCTGTTCAATTTACCCAGAGAGTTCCCGGTTATTTAGGCCGGGACACTCCCATATACAGGAAAGTCATTAAAGATTTCACCGGGCATAATTTATGGTGAGAATCTCCTCGTTTGAGTGCCGGAACTTCGAATTCTGTAAAAACGTGCTCACTGTACTCGTTTTTAGCTATAAAGTTAGGTGACGGCGCAATTTGCACATTGACATTGCGCCGGCCAAACCTGAGACAATTTGGTTCGTTGCTCATCGCCGCCAGCTCAGATACCCGGTTTCCTGTAGCCAAGGCCATAAGGAACACAGCCTTCTTTAAGACCAAATCAAAAGTAGGATTGTGAATATATTTCTGAGAATTTAGTAATGACAAGGCTTTGTCAAGTGACCAGGTAGGCATGAGCTGACGTGGTGGTGGGCGAAGCTTGAAACATGCACGCATGAAACCCTTCTCCTCCGCTTGCGGTACTGAGAGACTAGTTAAATAAAAAAAATTGTCCTCAAATAGCGGTCATGTGATTCTTTAGTGTGACAACTGACAAGCCTTTTAGTTCAAATAAATAGTCAAGGTATTTGAAAATTAAAGACACCGATGCTTCAGTCTGGTCAGTTTCCACTATCCAAGTAGTAAATGCTTTCCAGTGTGATTGATACTGACGTCGGGTGGAAAGAGTGTACTGATTAATTAATTTATTAGTTATACTTTCCCCATAGAGAGTCAACCATTTGGCCCTTTGAATGTCCACAATGTAAAAGTTAGCGAGGTCTTTAGGTTGCCAATTGCCTGTAAGTGGAAGTACGAGATCGGGAGCGACACCGGGTTCTCGCACTACGTCTTCAACTGGGTATACCACACTTGAGCCGGCCACAGGGGCGCGATCATCGAGACTATGCCCCGATAATCCCGTAGTTTGTGAACTACTTGACACATAAGTGAAGCGTCTGCTGGTGGAAACAGTGAGATGGAATTCAACCTGTTCCAGTCCGTCAGCAATGCGTCTGGTCCTCCCGCCGGGGTTACTTCCCGGCGAGTGAGGAATAGAGGGAGTCTGTGGTTCTCCTCTGACGCAAACAAGTCCACTTGTGGACGGTACGGCACTGCAATCATCTTCTGAAAGACGGTATGCTTGAGCGCCCATTCTATTATTTTGCTCTGTCTCCGTGACAGAGCATCGGCCACGCCCGGCAGATAAGATGCGTGAAGATAAATGTTTAGCTTGTCCGCTAACACAAATATCTTTTCCGACAACTCTAGCATCACTCAAGACCTCGATGACCCTTGCTTCTGAATGCATGTTACTGCATTCAGATTGTCCATTTCAAAGGCTATTGATTTCCCCTCCAGAGTGGGAGCGTGAGCCCGAAGGAAAAATAAGGGAACTAGTAACTCTTTTGCATTGATGTGAAACTCAGGATTTTATCGGGACCAAAGACCCTGACCTTGATGTCTGAGGTTTGACTGATAACCCCAACCCAATGTTCCTGAAGCATCAGTATCTACCCATACCGTAGGCGGAGGAGAAGTCCACGTCATAATTGAATGCAATGTTTCTGGCCTTGCCCAGACCGCTAGTAAGTTGTGGATTAACTTCGGGATTTGCCGTGACTTGTCCGTCGGCAAGAAGCGGAAAAAGTCTGTTTCCCTCCAAGATTAACCTCTTTACTTTCAACCGGCCCAACTTTACAGTAAGTTGAATCCAGTTGAGAGAGCCGACTAGAGACTCCCACACCGTCCTCGTAGGGGTGAGACTATGAAGAAAATGAAACAGTTTCTTGCAGAACCTGTTTCGATTGTCCACACTCTGACTGAGGGTGAGGTGCGTTGTATCCCACATCAGCCCTACCCGCTGAATTACCCTTGTTGGGACAAGATTCGACTTTGCCAAGTTGATCTTGAACCCCAGGGATTTGACATGGTGTAGAATGATATTGACATGATTGAGGCATTGTATCTCGGATTGTGCTACCACTAGCCAGTCGTCTAGGTACCACATCACCGTGATTCCTTGTTGTAATAGTGGTAACAGAGCCTGTCGGACTAATTTGGTGAAGATTCTCGGCGCTAGGTTTAGACCGAAAGGCATTTGTTGAAAGACATAAGTCTGATGCTTGATCCTCATTGCGAGGAATTTTTGGAACCTTTTGTTGACTGGGACATGCCAATAGGCCTCCGTCAGGTCTAACGAACACATCCAACCTTGCGGCGGGAGTGTTAACCTGATCTTATTCACAGTGAGCATCCTGAACGATGGGTTGTGAATGTAGCGATTCAGATGAGACAAGTCTACAACCGGCCTCATCTGAGCACTGTCCTTCTTTGGCACGAGAAAAAGTCTGGACGTGTAAACTGGGCAAGTTGGATTGACCGGGACAATGATATGCTTGGTTATAATTTCTTGGACTAGTGACTCCACCTCTAAAGAAACATTGTTGACTTCTAAAGGTTGACGTAAACGAAGTTGTCGGAGCCACCGCCAAGCGATGCCCTCGCATACCATTGTCCGTGCCCAAGTCCGCCGGGGCCAAGCCCGGTGACACATCCGGAATGATCCAGTCATGCAACTGGACTTGTCCGGCAGAACTATGCTCGAATCCAACTCGCCCGTCGTGGGCACCGGGAGTGAGAGAGTTTTGTGCTTGACTAGTTTTTTTAGTGGGATGTGGTGGATGTAGACGGCTGGCTGGTAGTAGGTGGCCGTGACTCCTGTCCTTTTTACCACTTACCCGGACCTTTACCCTGTTGTTTACTCTTGGTAGAACTACTGCTTCCAGGCGCAGAAGGGGTTTTAAAGGCCGGAAAAAACTTAGTCCCACTTGGGTGACTCTTCTGACTAAATTTTGGCTTATGAAATTTATTTGACTCCTTCCTCGGCGTGGAGGCAGTCTGTCTAGCAGAGTCTCTGAGGCTAAACACAGTCCTCCAAGTATCATGGCACACAAGATTTGGGGTTAATAGTGGGGAAAGGACTAATCGGCGCCCAATCTCCTCCGGCAACTTCTTCACCAGATAAACTTTTAAGTCCTGACAAGCACGGACCGCCTCCAAGAAGGCGACCCTGATGTCACCATGTGATTGGATAGAGTTCTGGAGAATACGCCGCCTAGAGAGAAGTAGAGCCTTTTTAGCTTGTGCATCCGTTACTGCCTCAGTCATCCTGATCATTGACTCTGCGATCTGGCGACTGAGCAGAAACTGAGACAGTAGCCTCAAAGCCTTTTGCCGTAATTTATAGTCTTTATCAAGCTGAGTTTGTGTTGGACTAGGAAAAGGCTCTTGAATTTCCCACAATGACAATTTTGGAGCATTGAGAAATTCAAGTACAGATTTAGGAATGCCCCCGGCTATAGTGACGGGCAGGGAAAACTAACTGTCTTGTTCTTGAGGCATTTGATGGAAAGACTTACTCGTTATCGTACAAGCAAATTGTTTTGCCTCGGACTCCCATTCAAGCCATGGCCCCATGCCGACCTCTCCAATCTGCATCACTGGGTTTCCGGATTGGACTCTAATTGGAATCGTATATAATTCTGGTGTGAGATTGGCAAGTGCCTTGACATCATTAAAACTGTCTACTTTGGACCAATCCGAATACAGACGTGCAGACGAGGCAGGTGGCAAAGCTGGGGAAGATGCATACACAAAATAATCCGGGGCATACAAATTAGGAATGGCCTTAATAGATACGTCTAAGAGTTCTCCGGACATGTTAAGGGCACAAAGTTTCTTGCTCTCATTAACCTGAATACCCCAATGTTCAGGTACCGGAAGCTCTCCCGAAATCGTCGGCTGCGCGACCTGTGGGTTTAAAGCGACAATATCAGTCCAAGACTATCCGGCCCATATAGGATAGGGCCTTTTCTGAGAGGGACTTTCTCAAGAGGGGGAGGAATCACGTCCGTGACAACGTGGAATTTGAGTCGTCAATGTTGACGTCAAAGGAGTTGGACTAGATGTCATAGGGGAGGGAAAATGAGTTTGCTTAGTTGATACCTTTAGGGAACCCAATGGTCTAGCAACCGGTGATGGTGAGGGAGACTCCGGCACCACTTTACTCACATTAAATTTTTCCACCATTTGATAATTTTTTTTTTGTAAATCTGCCCTAGTAACGAAATCTTTAGAATTGTCCATTGAAACCACAGAGTCACCATCAGAATGTCTTGACGATGCTAGTTTCTGCTCTGATTCCAATTGTTCCGAAACATCAACAGGAATCTCTTGGCACTCCATACTCTCAACTGACCCTGCCTCCAGCGACCGGGCTGAGCGGGTTCGAACCGCCTCAGACCGGACGGCGGGTTCCAAAACGTCACGTTCGAAATCTTCCCAATGTAAGTCCGGTACAGACGATGGTACCTGAGCCTCACCGGTTTGTTGCACATAGTCTTTATCTGTATCCTCCGAGATAGCAGACATCCGGCTTTGAGGCCTCTCTTGGTACTCATCCGTGACCATAGGATATCCTCGGTACTGTTCAGTCAACACCTGTGCGGATACACGAGAACACGGTACACTGAAACCTGGCGGCATATTTGTTCTGGGAATCATATAACATGGCATTTGAGATTGCGACACTTGTTCTATCTGTTGGCTTAAGTTATTAGCACTCTCCCTAGGCGGTATCTCTGCTATCTCAGTTACCGCCTCTGACCTGCCAGATTAAACTTTTGGCCTGGTCGATACGGAAACGGAAGCAGCAGGTGCCGTCACCGGCGTTTGCCGGAGCCGCGCATTTGACGTCGCCGAGCGGGACGTGAAAACCCGTTTACCCGAAGTCTGCGCCTCCAGTGTCATCTTTTCTGGCGTGATTCTCCTCTTCTTGGTCGCCGGCGGACCTGGCTGACCTGAAGAATGAGATGATTGTTTCAAGAGTGACTGCGATCTTGACCAGGTCCTGTCCTCCTTATTTGACGAATCTGGCCTAGGCCGTTTCGCCTGCCAGCGGGGGTGTTACTCTTAGTAGTGTCAGTAGTGTCATCAGTGGAATCATCGTCTGTACTAACAGTTGCTTGGAAGTTACTTTAGAAGGTTTATTTTTAGATACCACAGAACGAATTGATTTAAATGGTTTAACTACCGGAGATTTGATCACCAAATGATCCCACATAGCCTGGTCATCGCACTGCACTGCTTTATGAGCTACCTCCTTCGTATAGTTATTGAAATTACCTTTAATTTCTAACAAACCCAGTTGACACGCCACTTCTTTATGGTTAAGCAAACCATCACGAAGTCTAGTACACACACTACATTTCTTAGTTAGCCATTGTCCTCAAGAGCGATCAAGGCAAGACCCACATTTCACAAAAAGTTTGTGTCCAAAGATAGGAACGTTCATGCACAGTGGTGTATTACAAAGAGTTACGTATTCCATGACGAAATACCCCCCCGCCGGGTTCGGCCCCCAGTCTGGAGGTCGTTGTCTAGGTGGACGTGTGGGTTCTGGAAAAGAAATTTCCAAGAATCAATGCTCATAAGGATAACCCAAGACATTTACACATATCATTAACCTCGAATACACAAGAAAAATAGACGTAGCGATCACCACTACTCTACGTTTCCAGTGTATCCTTCTGGAAAAACCCACACCTTGGGTTACTTCCATTGAAGGTATTATGACTACTTATCTATGACAATGCTTATCACCGGCCTATACTTAATAACCATTCAGTCAGAATATTAAGAGTCAACAAAATAACTCTTCCGCCACGATGACGTATATTATGTTAACCCATGACCCGTCCGCCGCGATGATGGATTAGAAGTCTTCCCCGCTGCGTGAGGACTTTTGATTTTAGTATAGGCGAGTTAACCCTGTGGAAGCCTTCTCCTTCCGCCGGGAATTCGTTCTGGTACTTGGCCACGAACGGGTTACTTGGATCTGCTACACTAGCCCGCCGCTAGAGGGCATCCGACAGGGTAGCACTCGACAACCTTCCGCTGGACAAACAGAAGCAAACCTTTGTGTTTTCTAACTCGTTTGCCACTGGTTAGCAAAACACACACGTACATATATATATGTCAGGACGTCTCCTGACACCTTCACTTCAGCGACAATTTTCGTCATGAATGAGAAGGTCACATCTTATGGCTAAAATTATTATAATAACAATAATAATAATCACATCCTAACCATAAAATAAATCCTTAACAGAGGCTGGCCACGAGGCCTAGGGCAAGAAGTACGATGACTCTGCGACATTCTTACCTGCAGGACGAAGGTCAGAGCATCCTCCACCATCTCGACGACTGGCGCGTAGGGAAAAGGACGACACAGAAAAACTACAGAAGGCTCACCACAACGTGAAGCCACCCTTAAACTATAAAATCTGCTGGTGAGAAAAAACACGATTAACCCACCAGAAAGGTAGCCGAAAAGCGTTGCCCTGTAGTAAAAAAGCCTCACACACTACTAGCTAGGCTAAAATAGAGCAATAAAAGCAATAAAAACAATGGCGGCCTCGTTCATAGGGGAAGCGAGGGGACGCCAGCACAAAGCACCCTTAAATAACACACTCCTGGGAGTCGTGCCAATCGGAACGCCCGACCTATCTTATCTAAACCTATTCTAAAACATCTCAGATAATACAAATGAGCAAAAGACTCACTAGTAGAAACCGTAGAATGAAGAATGCAGGGAGGTCCGACCCTCACAATCCAACGGCAACGAGCCCCAGAGTGAGAAGGAGGAATGGCGCTTGGCGCTTCAGCGCCTGCGGGAAAAACCCACGTTATCAACATCCGCACGATGGGAAGCATAACAGATTAGTGTTTCAAATATTTTTTGTTTTATTATTTTATACTAAGTTTTTTCGTAGTGAGCTCCTGATCATAAGGACGATTCCGTAAGTGAATATGAGCATACACTTACGATGTTTGGTCTCTTAACACTCTGGGGCGGTTGATTTGAACAGCTGACTCTTGGATTCAATAAGTGCCATTACTGTATATAAGGCGATATAATATTATATCGTCAATGATGAAGGGGCCACTAATAAATATTTAACTTTGTCGTGTTAGAAAGAAAAAGAGAGAGATATATTGGACTTTAGATGTGTTAAACAGAAAACGAGAAAGATAATATTGGACTTTGGACGTGTTAGAAAGAGATTTATTGGACTTTGCCGTGTTAGAAAGAAAACGAGAGAGGTATTATTGGACTTTAGATTTAGACGTGTTAGAAAGAAAACGAGAGGTATTATTGGACTCACCCTACCAAACTGCAAGGGGAGGAAGTTTGTTGACATAGAAAACGAGGTGAACTTTACTACGGATTCCTAACGTAAATCTTGTCACTGCGCACTCACTCTCTTGCTTCACTCTCTCTCACTCTCTCTCTCTCTCTGTTTCACTCACTCACACACACACACTCTCTCTCTCTCACTCACTCACACATACTCTCTCTCTCCTCACATACACACTCTGTTTCTCTCTCACACTCACTCTCTCTCTCTCACTCCCTCTCTCTCTCACTCACTCTCACTCTCTGTTTCTCTCACACTTACACTCACTCTCTCTCTGTTTCACTCACTCTCTCACATACTCTCTCTCTATATATTTCTCTCTCTTTCTCTCTCGCTCGCTCTCTCTCTCTCTCGCTCGCTCTTCTATAATTCTGAAGCAATATAGAAAATCTACAGCTTGCTTTCAATAACAATCCTGCAATTTGATTATTCTTATCTAGATTTTTTTTTCAACCCTTTGAAGATTTTGACGCACTTTGAGAGTTCGTTCTGGCTATCATTGGACGATTTTAGACAACTTAGGAAGGATCTGTGGGAATGATAAGGTTAAAGAATATCTCAATCAACCCTCTGACTTCCATATACCCTTTCTAATCTGACTAAAATCGTCTAAAATAACAGCCAGAAAACAGAACAAAAATGCGTCATCGGATCTTTTAATGATTTACAAATGATTCCCATCCATCTTTCCATTCTGAACGATTGACCTCTTGCGAATTTCAGGATATAAGGAAGTTGGAGTTGTAGACATCGATATTTAGCAGAATTGCCAGCTATCATACGGTTGTAGAGGTAGTGCCAACGAACTTAAAAAGCATCTGGATCCCTGACCTCTTCGTAACTCAAAAGGACCTAGCTAACTGGCTGTAAATATCCACACCTATTTCCTGGTGGACTCTTCCCAAATGGTAGAAATGTCAGCCCGATTGTTTTCATTAATTTTGAGTATTAACCCTCTCGTTATCATATGGACGCGGGGGTTGCCGTTTATCATTCAGGAATTGAGTTCTCTCAATCTTATAATTACGTCTCCCAAATTAGTTTATTGCCCACAGCAAAAACAACTGCAGAGGTTGAAGTAACTAAAATAAAGGTTTCTAAATACCCCTGATGGTCACAAATGCGTTTAAGTATCCTAGAATAGTCTCAAATGGCGTCCTGTGCGTGAAAGGCTTAAGGAGATTTCCACTTGAGGGATTTTTTTCTTTACTCCTTTCTCCCTCATGTTTAGCCCCATTGCTTTGGAGATTTTAAGACATTCGCCCCATTAGTTTGGTGATTTTAAGAATTTCCGCCCCATTCTGTCAATTTTAAGATTTTTCGTGCCATTTAGGTGCCGATTTTATCCTGGCGAGCGATAGCGAGCCTGTAATTTAAGAGTAATCGGCCTTCGGCCGGGACATTTTTCTAGCGAAAAATGTACAAATTTATCTTGAAAGGGGGGTCAAGGGGGTGAAATTTAAAGATTGCTGGAGGAGTAGGAAACAAACTAGAAACCTCCCCTTAAGAAGTTAAGGGATCAATAATATTGTCAAGTTCGTTGGCGCTACCTTATAGTACAGTCGAGGTTATTAAATGTTGTCATAGATTCCAGTGGTTTTCGCTCAACAAGTGTTATTGGTATCTTTATAGGTACTGGGAAAAGTGCTTATCCCTCAGAGTATTAGTCAGTGTCCGAAACTTTGTGAAATATCTGACAAAACTTATTAACCTCGACTGTACATTCGTAAACACATAAAACCTAATCCAACATACTGTCTTATCCATCATAAATCTACATTATTGTTGCATTTCTGCTTAATATCGAATTTACGGCTCCAACTTCCTTATAGCCTGCAACTCGTGAATGGTCAATTTCTTAACCCTTCCAGTACTAGTGACGTCTGCTTTTTACTTGATTTCAGCTGCATTTAGACGATTTTATGAAGCTTAGGAAGGACATATGGTTAGCTAAAAGGATTAATCGAGTTAGTATGTAGCCATTTAATTGGTAGACGCCCTTTCTAAGTTTGATAAGATCGTTTAATAGTTGTCAGAATATAATGAAAAAGGACGTCACCGGTACAGAAGGGGTTTATAGCTTGCTTACGGCTCCAACTTCCCTATAGCATGAAACTCGCATATGGTCAATCTCATACTTCCATGGCTTATTTTTTTTTTTTTACCCCTTCGGTACCGGTGACGTCGTGTTTAGCATATTCTGGCAACTATTAGACGATTTTATTCAGTTTAGGGAGGACGTGTACCCATGAAAGAACTACAAACTATATCGAGTAATAATTTTAGCTACCACACATCCTTCCTAAGCTGAATACAAAATACGTCACCAGTACATAAGGGGTTAAAGCTACCACCTTCTCTCTGGTACCTGTAATAGGAGCGCTCACATAGGGGGATCTTTGGTTAGAGTCACGTGATTAGTGGCTTAAGGGGAGATAGGTCGTTTTACTGGTCCCCTTTCTCCCCCGTGTTGAGCCCCATTTATTTTGAGATTATAAGACGTTCGGTCCATTAGTTTGGCGATTTTAACACCTTTCTCTCCATTTCGTTGTCAATTTTACGGCCTTTCGTGCCATTTAGGTGTCGATTTTTTCCTGGCGAGCGATAGCGAGCCTGACAAACTCTGCCGTTAAGGGGGGATGGGTTGTTGTTTGGTCTATTAATTCATTTATTCCTGTATTTCTTAGTTTCCTCGCTAGACCTCCATCAAACTTAGAAAAACACCCCCTAGACCTCCCTTCAAGATAAATTTGTACATTTTTCGATAGAAAATTTACTGGCCGAAGGTACATTTTCTATCGAAAAATGTACAAATGTATCTTTAAGGGGGGTCTAGGGTTTTTTTTCTTCTAAGCTTGATGGAGGTCTAGCGAGGAAACTAAGAAATACAGGAATACATGAATTAATAGACCAAAACAACAACCCATTAAGGGCAGAGGTGGATTTATGTGTGTAATTTTATATTTATTTATGATTGTATTAGTCTCCACCCCCCCGGACCTCCATCAAGCGCGTATTCGTATCTTGAAAGGGTTAAGGGGGTACTGCTTGGTTTTTGGTAGATATATTTAATTATTATTATTTTTTTTTTTAGTTTCCTCGCTAAACCTCCATCAAGCTTAGAAAAACACCCCTAGACCCCTCTTCAAGATAAATTTGGACATTGTTCGATAGGCCGGGTGTTGTCAAATAGGCGTTCAGCAGATCCCCGTAATCTTGTGTTAATCCCTGACCGTTTTGGTGGGGTCAGTGCTCAAGGTATTAGTGAGTTGGGCCTATAATTGGGCCTTGTAATTGGTGTTGGGTGTGACAGGGATCTGCCTTGTGTGGGCCGATCGGCTTTTTGCAGACTCCCATTTTCGTATGTTCTTCTTATGTAGGTCGGTTCCTTCTAAAATTAGAGGCTAGCTATCGCTCAACAGGATAAAATCGACACCAAATTGGCACGAACGGTTTTAAAATTGACAACGAAATGGGGCGAAAGGTGTTAAAATCCTCAAACTAATGGGCCGAACGTCTTAAAACCTCAAAACTAATATGCTAAACATGAGGGAGAAGGGGGTCCAGAAAAAGCGAGTAGTATCCCCTTAAGTGTCGATAAGTCAGGTGCTAAGGGATTGAATTAACCACTTGCAAGTTTCAGGCTATAAGGAAGTTGGAGCCGTAGACATCGATAGTAAACAGAACTGCCATGATAATATAGGTTTCTGATGGGTAAAGAGAAGGTTAAATTGGATTGTATGTATGTATATAAATTGGATTGTATGTATGTATATAAATTGGATTGTATGTATGTATATAAATTGGATTGTATGTATGTATATAAATTGGATTGTATGTATGTATATACATTGGATTGTATGTATGTATATAAATTGGATTGTATGTATGTATATAAATTGATTGTATGTATGTATATAAATTGGATTGTATGTATGTATATACATTGGATTGTATGTATGTATATAAATTGGATTGTATGTATGTATATACATTGGATTGTATGTATGTATATAAATTGATTATATGTATGTATATAAATTAACTACAACCGTAGTTTAGCTGGTAATTCTGCTAAATATTGATGTTTACAGCTCCAACTTCCTTATAGAACGAAACTCGCAAGTGGTCAAATGACCACTTGCGAGTTTCAGGCTATAAGGAAGTTGGAGCTGTGAACATTGATATTAAAGAGAAATGCAATAATAATGTGGGTTTCTGAAGGATAAAAAGTATGATCAATTTGGTGTATGTATTTATAAATGTATTATGACCGTATTTTAGCTGGTAATTCTGATAAATATTGATGGCTACAGCTCCAACTTCCTTATAGAAAGAAACTCGCAAGTGGTCAATTTACCCTAGGACTGAAAACAGAGTATACCGTATAATTATGTGTTGAAAAGGCTTATAATATCCCGAGATTAACCCCTTATGTACCGGCGATGTGTTGTATATTACATTATAGCTATATTTAGAAGATTTTGTGCAGTTTAAGAAGGATGTGTTGTTGTAAAAAGGGTTAAGTGAGATAGTTCGAAGCCTCTCAATTGGTGGAGGCCCTTAACCCTTGTCTAGCGGGGATTGTTGGGCTATTTTGGGCATATTCAGGCCCTCCTGAATGATCAATCAAGTATCTGCATGAAAAGAAATGTATTCAGCAAATAACTAGGCGCTAAAAGCTTCAAAATGAGACCAGAACGAGCTACGTAGCCCTCGTCGTTCTCACGCAGTGGTACCACTAACATGGGAGTTTAGCGTATAGCGGCATATTTTTTCCAGCTACGCTCACTACTGGCTACACTGCCGGCCTCTCGAGAACAGAGGGAGCGTGAGTCAGTGGGCGGCGGTAAGCCCTGGGTGTTAGACGTGTGGCCTGCTGTTTGCCATTTGCACTCGATTTTAACCCTTTAAAAGCCTTAATAATGCTCCTAACTTGCTGCAAATTGGAGCCCGACTTAAGGCGGGCCCCGCCAGTTAAGGGTTAAACTGAATACATTCGTCTAATAGTAGCCAGAAAAAAAGTAAAAATGACGTAGCGTTAGAGAAGGGGTTAATGCCAGATAATGACGTAGCGTTAGAGAAGGGGTTAATGCCAGATAATGACGTAGCATTAGAGAAGGGGTTAATGCCAGATAATGACATAGCGTTAGAGTAGGGGTTAATGCCAGATATTGACGTAGCGTTAGAGAAGGGGTTAATGCCAGATAATGACGTAGCGTTAGAGAAGGGGTTAATGCCAGATAATGACGTAGCGTTAGAGAAGGGGTTAATGCCAGATAAGATAAACTGTTAAGGGAAGATGGGTGGGTCGTTCTTCTGGTCCCCCTTCTTCCTCATGCTTAGCCCCCTTATTTGTCAGAATTTATGACGTTCGGCCCATTAGTTTGGCGATTTTAAGACCTTTCGCCCCATTTCTTTGTTAATATTAAGACCTTTCGTCCTATTTAGGTGTCGATGTTTGTCCTGGCGATCGATGTCAATTTTTTTCCTGGCGAACGATAGTGAGCATGTAATTAACAAAGAACCGGCCTTAAGAACATAAGAACATAAGAAAATGGGAGTCTGCAGAAAGCCGATTGGCCTAAGCAAGGCAGATCCCTGTCCCACACAACCCCAATTACAAAGCCCAATTATAGGCTCAACACTCTAATACCCTGAGGATCATCTTACCAAAACGGTTAGAGATTAACGCAGGATTACGGGGGTCTGCAGAGCGCTGATTGGCCCAACCCTGCTGATCACCCTTCACACCCAACCCTTCTCGTCCATATGCTTATCCAATTTTATCTTAAAGCTCCCTATCGTTTTTAATCCCACTATAGCACCTGGTAGTCCATTCCACCCATCTACAACTCTGTTACCAAACCAATATTTGCCTATATCTTTTCTGAAACGAAATTTATCTAATTTGAAACCATTGGTACGAGTTCTTTCGCTATCACTGAGCTTTAGTACATTTGTCATGTCCCCTTTGTTAATCCCACTACCCACTTGAACACCTCTATCATATCTCCTCTAACTCTGCGTCTCTCTAACGAATGTAAGCCTAATTTCTTCAACCTTTCTTTATACGGAAGATTTCTAATATTATGGATCATTTTTGTCATTCTACGTTGTACTCTCTCCAATGAATCTATGTCCATTCTGTAATAAGGACACCAAAATTGAACAGCATAATCCATATGGGGTCTCACTAATGACAAGTAAAGTTTTAAGATAACATCAGCAGTTCTGTTACTCACACTCCTAGAGATGAACCCGAGAATCCTGTTTGCCTTGTTTCGAACGCTTATACACTGTTGTCTAGGCTTCAAATCATTGCTAACAAACACACCTAGATCTTTCTCACAATTCGAGTTTTCTAATTCCACATTAGCTAGTTTATATTTAACATTTGTATGCATCTTCCCTATCTTTAATACCTTGCATTTGTCAATGTTAAACTTCATCTGCCAATTTACTGACCATTCGTGTAAGGTATCTAGATCCCTTTGGAGGCACTCTATATCTCTATCTGAATCAATTGTTCTCCCCATTTTGGTATCGTCTGCAAATTTACTTATCCTACTAGTTATACCTAAATCAAGGTCATTTATGTATATAACAAACAACAGAGGACCTAATACAGATCCCTGGGGGACACCACTTTTGACTGCTCCCCATTCTGACTTCGTACCATTTATGCTGACTCTCTGCTTCCTACCAATTAGCCATGACCTAATCCATCCCAACAACGCCCCACCTATTCCATGCGCCTCAACCTTTCTCATCAATCTCTCATGGGGGACTCTGTCGAAAGCTTTACTGAAATCTAAATATATTATATCATATGACTTGTCATTATCTACTGCTTCATATACCTCTGAGAAAAAACTAAGCAAATTAGTAAGGCAAGAACGTCCCTGAGTGAATCCATGCTGAGAAGAATTTATTAAATTAAATGTATCTAAGTGGTTTCTAATTTTACTAGCAATAATTGACTCTAGTAGCTTTCCTATGATTGATTAAAATGTAAAACTTGCAAACTAAACAAACCAAAATTGGGACAAGGACAATATAAAGTCAAATTAAATTATCAAAATCGCTATGTGGAAACAACGTTTACTAAAATGAAAATTATTAAATAAAAGAACACAATCCACCACATAGGGTGTACATCACTACATGAGCAAGTTAATCTGTTTCCCAAGCAAACCAATCGCACATATAACAACGCACTATCGTCACGTTAAAGGAAGTAGTCAAGTTTGGGAAGTCCGGGACGTTCTGGCAAATTTTACTAAACTCTGCATGAATAAAGAAACTACATGTTAAATGTCAAAATATTATTTAAAATCAAATTTGCAACATGACAAGACATTAACAATAGTAAAAAATACAAATATTGATAAGATATCTATACTATTACAAAATAATATATAAAATACAGTACAGCACTCACTAACGATAGTGCTATCGGGTAGGTACCTGTAAGCATAGCATGCCTCAAGTGACCCCTATCAATAACTACCCTACAAATAACCTACATTTATAGCACAAATAAACTAAGGAAATCGCAAAAGTAAGCAATTGATACTATCGACAATGAATACATATAATATAAAGAGAAATAATTGCAAAATATGAAGTAACAACAGATTTAAACAAAGAGTACTCTTTTAACAAGAACAATAAATTTAAAAAATCATCAATATTAATAATAATAATAATAATAATAGAAAAAGAAAAAGATAAACAATAAATACAGACAAAAAGTAAGCAGAGGTTATACAAGAAACTTCAAGTTAAAAATGCTTGATTAAAATTATTGATGTCAAATTTTAGAATACAGTCACAATAATTGACCCTAAAAAGATTAAATTTATGGAACAATTTACTTGCCTCAAAACCTCTGTCCACTAAGAGTCTGTATAGTAACCTAGCTCTAGCCCAAAAGTCATCTACTTTAGTGCAGATTTTACAAAATCTTATTAATTGGGAATAAAAACAATTATAAGTGATTTTACTATCGATATTACTACTAGGGAAAGGAAAGTTTATTACGTTAAAATTAAAATCATCAACTTTGTGATATACTTTAAGTATGCACTGTTCATTAACAATCTCTATATTTATATCAAGAAAATTTTCAACTTTATAATTTACGTTACATTGTGTGAGGGGAATAGAATTAGGGTAAATAAGTTTAGCAACTTGATTAAAATTTAACAAATTGCAAACAAGAATATCATCAATATATCTACTATTATTACTTAACAGTTTAGCAAGTGCTAATTTTTCTGGAATTTTATTTTTCTTGCTACTGTCAACTAAGTCTTTTATATATTTAAATTCTAAAGCAAGCAAGAATAAGTCTGCAATTAAAGGGCTAGCATTTCCACCCATAGGAATTCCTAATATTTGTTTGAAAATGTACGGCCCGAATCTAACATAAGTATTGAAAAGGAGGAATTTAAGGGCATCTTTAAGTTTAGTTCTATCAAAATATACAGAACTAGTGGGAGTAGAGCTAAGTGATGCATTATTAAAATATGTATAAACATTTATGAAATAATTACCATTCCTAACGAACCTGTCAAAGTGCAAATCTATAATAAAGCAAAGCTCTGAATATACTAAATCTAAAGGCAAATTGGTATACAAAGTTGAAAAGTCGAAGCTATGTACCGAGGTAACTTTCGGCATGGTATTTATTTTATCAATAACTTCTAACGAATTGTCAACACTCCAATAATAGTTAATGCCAGTTCTTCTCATGATGGTATTACAATATCTTTTATGAGTACTTTTAATGTATTTTAAGCAATTTACTACTTGTTCTGATAGAGTTTTAGTGGTAGCAAATTTTGCTCCGGCAATAAAGCGATATTTATAAGGTCTTTTATGAAATTTAGGTAACATGTATAATTTTGCAATGCACTTGTTCTTATCAGAAAGTTTAATATCAAATATTATATTTTTCTTGGTATGTTCATCGATTAAGTTATCAATATTCAGATTATTTTGAATTTCATAAACAGAATTACCGCAAATATTTTTACGTAATATGTTACCCTTAATACCTAATTCTTTTTTCATATTTTCAAGATAAAATTTCTTACATGTGAAGCTATAATTATTGCTGGCTTTATCTACTGTAGTGATTACAAAATGTTTATGTAAATTTATTAAATCAGCTTTAAGCTTATTATAATTATAGTCTATAAAATCTGAAAGATTAAATTCATTTTTAAGCGAGAAAATTTTATTTCTAATTAACTTAATTAATAATTTAGACCATGCTTCTAGTTCTCTCGCATTGCAGCACGCAATTTTTAACAATTTATCTTTTAATTTATTGACTGAAAAAACAATATCTTTTAAAATTATGTCCCATGTTACTTTATTACTCCCTATTCTAAATTTAAACCCTTTACGACATAGCTCCGCTAATTTGTCGTTTGCAAAATGTTTAACTAGTTCTACATCACCTGTTAATATGTGACATATCGGACTATAAATGAACTTTGCTAGTGCATCACGTCTGCTAGCTGGCATATCCATGACTCTTTCACACACGCATTTATTATTATTGAAAATATCATTATCTGAAAGATTTCCTAAAACTTTATTATAATTACAAATAATAGACCCAACAGGTCGTTCATATGAATACACTATTAATGGTTTGAAATCTTTACAACCATCTGGTAATATGGACTTAACTTTCTTTGAATTAATAAGACTGTTAACATTAATTTTGTCTAAAATTTTAGAGGAATAATTTAAAGTGGACAGGACTTTATCTTTAATACGGTTATCTTTGGATTTCTTAGAATTAGCTCTAATATATCCCATAAAAGCAAAGACTATATTCTTAAATTTATTTGTGAAATTATGTTTATTATTTAGAATATTTTCTATAAAAGGAGCAAAACTTTTCTTTTGTAGGCCTTTCAATGAATCTTTTAATTTTTTAATTCCGAAATTTCGATATAATGAATATAAATTATTAACAATAATTATAATATCAGACCTGCTTTTCTTTTTATTAAATGTATTTAGTCTTCTATTACCGTGTCTACCAGGTCTTCTGTTTAAAACAGGGAAGTTAAAATATGGGTTATTAAAATCGTTTTTTAATAAATCTTTATACAAAATGTTGCCTACATTTTTTATTTGATTGTTAAGTCCAAATGGATAGATGGTCATTAATTTTCCAATCCAATAATTTTCTCTATCTAAAACATTTTGATTACTTTGAACAATTTCTATAATTTTGTATTTACAATCAAATTTAGTACAATCTGTGTTAAAATGCTTATATAGAAGAATCTTGGAGTCGATGCCGTTCTTAATTCCTGATCTATGCCCGTAGGCTCTTTCTCTTAAACATTGCTCCGTCTTTCCAACATATTGTATACCACATTTCTCACAGGTTATTAAATAGATAACATTCTTTACTTTACATGGAGATGTTACATTAACAGAAGAATTTAGAAACAAAAATGTTGTATTGGTAATGTAACTTTTAAAAAATGTTTGATGTTCAAAATCAAATTCATTCACACAGAGTTTACATTTACAGTTATCAACGAAAAGACGCCGGTTATTTTCATTTTTATTTTTCATTATTTAAGTTTTTATAATTTTGCCGGGTGCGTGGGTACATAGAATTTTCTGACACGTAGTCCGTGGCCGGTCCTGGTTCGTCAACGAGTACAAGTAAAGGAAGGGACAGTACATGGGGAACACGTCGTATACTAATGTTGCCACTAGTACAGACCGTCCTCACATCTATACTGTCTGATGTAAGACTAATGGGACGGTAATTGGATGCTATTGATTTGTCACCTTTTTTGAAGATCGGAACTACGTTTGCAAGCTTCCAAGCTTCTGGAACTATACCTGTCTCCAATGACTTGTTAAATAAAAATGTTAATGGGTAACTTAACTCATCCCTACATTCTTTTAATACTCTAGCATATACCTCATCAGGACCAGGCGATTTATGAGGTTTCAGTCTGTCAATTTCCTTAAGCACATCATTTCTACTTATAGTAACCGTACTTAACCTATTTTCTATACTATCGCTATATACCTTACGGACTTCTGGAAACTGTGCCAAATTTTCATTAGTGAAAACGGAAAGAAATTGACTATTTAATGTACTGCACATTTCTAAATCATTTTCTGTCATTTCTCCTATCGAAGTTTTAAGGGGACCAATTACATCTCTAACCTTGGATTTATATAGTTGGTAAAAAGCTTTAGGATTATTTTTGAGTCATTGGCAACCTTGATTTCATAATTTCTTTTTTCTTTCCTAATATCCGGCCTTCGGCCGGGATATTTTTCTACCGAAAAATTTACAAATGTATCCTGAAAGGGGATCTAAGAGTGTTTTTTGTTTTTTTAAAGCTTGATGGAGGTCTGTCGAGAAGACTAAAAAATATAGTTAATAAATATAGTGAATAAATATAGTTAATAAATATAGTTAATAAATATAGATAATAAATATAGATAATAAATATAGATAATAAATATAGATAATAAATATAGATAATAAATATAGATAATAAATATAGATAAATAATATAGATAATAAATATAGATAATAAATATAGTGAATAAATATAGTGAATAAATATAGTTAATAAATATAGTGAATAAATATAGTGAATAAATATAGTTAATAAATATAGTTAATAAATATAGTGAATAAATATAGTGAATAAATATAGTGAATAAATATAGTTAATAAATATAGTTAATAAATATAGTTAATAAATATACCGGTATATATAGACCAGAATACAAGCACTAGGTTAATACCCCCTTAATGCGAGATAAGATACACTGTTAATCCTGTACAGTCATGGACACAAATCATAATGGCTTTGGCTCACTCCTCGTAACCAGATTTAATTAGGGTGCGTTGTTAAGGGGAGAGGGTTAGTTTTTCTGGTCCCCCTTCTTCCTCATGTTTAGCCCCCTTAGTTTTCAGATTTTAACACGCTCGGCCCAGTAGCTTGGCGACTTTAAGACCTTTCGCCCCATTTCTTTGTCAATATTAAGACCTTTCGTCCTATTTAGGTGTCGATTTTTGTCCTGGCGAACGATAGTAAGCCTGTAATTTTGGAAGAATCGGCCTTCGGCCGGGATATTTTCCTACCGAAAAATGTACAAATTAATCTAGAAGGGGGATCTAATGGATGTTTATTTTTGTGTGTTTTTTTTTATTTTTTTTTATTTTTTTTGCACTTTTGTGTATATAAAGTTTGATAGAGGTCTACGGAGGAAACTAGAAAATTATGAATAAATGCGAATATCGTCCTAAAAATTAACTACCCCCCCCCCCCCACCCCCTTAATTCTCTACAGTCAAGGACACAAATCATGGTTTTGTCTCACTCCTCGAACTGCTTAAGGGGAGGTGTTTAGTTTCCTCCCTAGACTTCCATCAAGCTTAAAATTACACTCCCTAGACCCTCTTTCAAGATAAATGTGTACATTTTTCGGTAGAAAAATTTCCCGGCCGAAGGCCGATTACTCTTAAATTACAGGCTCGCTATCGCTCGCCAGGATAAAATCGACACCTAAATGGCACGAAAAGTCTTAAAATTGACAGAATGGGTCGGAAATTCTTTAAAATCACCAAATTAATGGGGCAAACGTCTTAAAATCTCAAAAGCAATGGGGCTAGACATGAGGGAGAAAGGGGTCAAGAAAAAAGGCCCTCAAGTGGAAATCTCCCCTTAACGCTTTTAAGATCCGATTGCTCATTTATTTAAGCCTTTGTTACAGGCTCGCTATCGATCGCTCTGAAAAAAAAGTGACACATAAATTTTGAGATTTTAAGATTTCGCCCCATTAGTTTGGTGATTTTAAGACCTTTTGTCCTATTTCTTTGTCAACATAAATTCCTGTCTTGCCATTTAGGTGTCGACTGCTTCCTAGCGAGCGATAGAGAACCTGTAATAAGGGAGGAACCTGCCTTCGGGCCTGGACATTTTCCACATTTGTTTTCGAAGGGGGGGGGGGGGGTCTTGGGTGTGTTTTTTAAGCTTGGTGGAGGTCTAGGGAAGAAGTTATGAGAACGGTACTGTCGAAAGGGTTAAGGGGAGGTTTTTAGTTTGGTCCGTAGATATCCTTCAAGCTTAAGATTACACCCCCTTGAGTCCCTTTCAAGATAAATTTGTACATTTTTCGGTAGAAAAATGTCCCGGCTGAAAGCCGGTTCCTCTTAAATTACAGGCTCGCTATCGCTCGCCAGGATAAAATCGACACCTAAATGGCACGAAAGGTCTTAAAATTGACAGAAATGGGGCGAAAGTTCCTAATTATGGGGCAAATGTCTTAAAATATCAAAAGCAATGGGGCTAAACATGAGGGAGAAAGGGGTCCAGAAAAAAATCCCTCAAGTGGAGATCTCCCCTTAATCTTTTATCATAATTCACTCACCCACCATACGCTACCCCAAGCCTAGTTTATGATACCAGTGCAAAAGAGGTTTGAAATATTGCCAGAAAAAAACCACAGAAAAACACTTGCTCATCTAAAATTGACTAGAAAAAAGTTATTGTGTGACACCGAGTTAAGGAGGGTGACCTGCTATTTTTCTCTCCTTTTTTCTGGCTTGTATCCATTTGGTCCCATTCAGCCTACTGTTTTAAGACGTTTACCCCCATCCAGGTGTTAATATTTTCCTGGCGAGCGGTAGCGAGCCAGCATATATATATTTTTGTTTTGACAGCATGCTAAATTTGTAAATTTTTCGATAGAAAAATTTCTCCGGCAAAGCCGGATTTCTCCAAACAATGCTGGCTCGCTATCGCTCGCCAGGAAGATATCGACACCTGGATGGGGATAAACGTCTTAAAACAGTTTGCTGAATGGGGCCGAATGGATACAAGCCAGGGAAAGAGAGAAAGGGAGAAAAGAATAAAAAAAGCCGGTGACCCCCCCTTAAGCTGAATTAAATCGTCTAATGAGAGTCAGATATATAGTTATGAATGGCGCCCCCGTGTGCTGAGAGGGTTAATAATATAAATAGTAATAGTAATAATAATAACTATTATTATTAGTATACTACTACTAATAATAATATAAATATTAATAATAATAATAACGATAATAATAACAATAACAACAAAAGGCAAAAGGCAAAAGGCCCCTCAACTTTCTCTTCATAATTGCTGAGGGGCACAGGGCCCTGGGTTGGGCTTTGGTTTCCCGGGCGTTTCTGCACCCTCCTCAGCTCCCTGCCATGGAGTGGCTTCGGTCACCCAGGCTTTATTGTGGTCGGCAGGGAGGGTTCTGTGGAGGCGCTCGGTTATGGCCTTGGCCTTGCTCGGGGCCTTGGGGCTGTTCGGCCAGGCAGCTTGGGGAACAGCAACAACAACAACAACAATAACAACAACATCAACAGCAACAACAGCAATAATAGTATTTATAATACTAATAATACAAATATTAATACTACTACTACTAATAATGATAACAATAAGTAAGGAGTAACCCGTTCTTAACATTAATCCTCCATTACAAACCCCAATGCACTTGAATAAATGAATGAAAGTATATGGTCCTCCCGGGATTCGAACTCAGGACACCACACCCAGAACATAAGCATCTAAACCATTACGCCACCAACACAGTTAACCTAACAAACCTAATTCCCTCAGTGTCCTTTCCCGACGCGACGATGGTGCTGTGCGGGGAGGATCCTGAACGTCGAGCCAGCAGAGAGATAGAGAAAAAACTATCACTATGGAACAAGGAGTACAAGAGAGCTATGAAGATACTATTATTAGGTGAGTAGTAGTAGTAGTAGTAGTAGTAGTAGTAATAGAAAAACAAATAGTAATAGTAGTAGTAGTAGAAGTAGTTGATGTTATGCCACGTATATAAAGATACTATTATTAGGTGAGTAGTAGTAGTAGTAGTAGTAGTAGTAGTATTTTTGTTATGCCAAGTTTTCAAGAAACGTGAGATAGTCTGATTGCGATTCCCAACTTAGAGATCAGCGTTTATCGTCAACTTATACCTCTCCACTGGGTGAGGACTGGTCTTAATTCTCTTAATCAACACACAAGTAATAAACAATGGACACAAAACACATATAGATAGGATACACAAGATTTATTACTTAACTGCTAGGGTACAATCTCAATAAGTCTCTGGAGAAATAAGAATGACAATCATATACAAATAAGAATAATGTTACGAATGAACATATAAGTAATAACACACACAGATAATAATAAGTCTCAAATCACAAGAAATAAAGTCCTGAAGTAAATATGCAAAGCACTCAAATATGGCTCGAACGTAAGTAAACAACAGTTACTGCGACACTAGAATCGTGGTTCTGGTAGTTATGGAAAATAGGACAATATTTAATCTCAAAATGAAGAATAAGTTAATGCAACTTGAATAAGCTTATAAACTGTAAATCGTATTCATTAAGGTAGAATAATTATATTAGTCAACTATACGTGACTGAGAAACATTTAGCTCTGCGACGAAACTTTCACTATTGGATCTGTACCCAAAGTGATATGGAACGCATAAATTTAGGTTTGCACAAAGTGTTCGAGATTTTACGTGTAAGTGTATGTCTTTATACCTGGAAAACATATACAGTACCGGTATATATATATTTCCTATGCGAGGAATCCAGGAACCTGAATTCAAGGAAGTATGTATATATTTTCCACAAGATAGAGTGTGTTTTGGTCTCCCGCAAATGGAGCAACGGATAATAAATAAAGAAGGGAAGAGAGGAAAATTCTTCTGTCTGACGTTAATTAAGAAATGAACCTTGGCATACCTAAGTCTAGACCCTCACTGTAATCATTGTTATCATTATTAACTATAGAAACACTGGTAGAACGAGTTTGAGCGGAGACTGGAGTTGGGTCACGGGCTGTCGTGCCTTTGATTACAGGGGCACTGAGATATTCACACTTCCCAGCTAGGTTCAGGCCCAAACAATTCCAAGATACACTCTGCTCGGCTCATTCGCGAACTCATCTTAGTGAGATTCACGACACTACTATCCACGCTGAATCTGGGGGATGAAACTAAAGGATCCCCTGCACTCGGTAAACATAAAGTTTTCCCTGGCGTAGGTGGACAGTTACAAGTATGACTGTCCTGAATCTCGATAGAGTACTGTGGTACAAATCCAGGCTTAAGGGGCTTGGGCAGACTTGCACTAACAGTACTCAGTTCTTGGTCTAGATCGAACTTATCATTACTGACAAAGAGGCTAGTGACTCAATCTCCATCCCATTTAAGTTGATGCGGTCGCAGATTGATGTATAATCACAGGGCCTGTCTTGCCTTTGATTGTGTGACTCGATCTTCGTCTCACTTAAGTTGGAATAGACCCTGATTGAGTTATTCTCTGTCCAATTTAAGTTGATGTAGTCACAGAATAAAGAATTTACTTCCTCACAACAATCAATTTAATTAATTCTCCTTTTTAACCTAGGAGTACTGAGTTCAGAAACAAAAAGATGATTTAAGCCAGCAGGCTGAATGCTTGACCCTACCTTGCTCAGTGTGAATAGTGACTCTGTTTTTGTCGGTGTCCCGGGTGAACGATATCGGGGCAAAAGGGGCACGGTAGATACTTTGGCTTTGTTTTCTCTCAGGGAGCCAGTTGCACTAGGGGTTATTTGCATTTCAGATTTATGTATGGGTAGTGTATACATGGATATTACTTGGGTATTGGATTCGGGCAGGTTCAGAGAGATATTTGCATAGGACGTGTGAGACTTTTCTGCTATTTCTGGCCTGTTTAGTTCATCGTCGTATGAGTTCTTATGGTACGTTAACACTGGTTTTAAGCATTTTGTTATCACCTGTGTATACACTTCACTACTTAGATTGTAGTCTATCGAGGCATATGGTTGATGTTGATGCCTAAAGCTCGGGTCACACATACACGTTCTAACGTCCCGTCCGGCCCCGACCTCCTAATAAAAAGCGCCTAGGCGGCGTCCTTTTAATGCATGCATAAAATGGTCCGTGTGGGTCGGGGCAAGTGCCAGAAAACATGTTATGCCGGGACACCCATGGGACATACACGGACACACACAGAAGTTATTTTCTTGGTCGGGAACGGACGGGACGTTAGAACGTGTATGTGTGACCCGAGCATTACTTGCATAGGACTGGTGGTGTCGTCATTGTAGAGGGAGGCCATGTGGTTGTGTGTTCTGGGTATTTCTAGCTTTGCTGTGGGGGTAAAGGATATGAATGGGATTTATTATGTGGGGTTTGGTTGTTGTGGTTTGTGTGGTATAGATTGGACGGTGCTGAGATTTCTTGTTGCAGAAAGGCATCGGGAATGTTTTGGACTTGATGGCGGATGCGCATTTTCTGTAAGGTTGGGATAACTTCCCCTGTTGACCGCATTTTCTATGGTGCTTTCCCCATTCTGATTTTCTTCTCCTTTCGTCCTGTTGATGTTGCATGATTTCATGGTTGCAATCCATGTTGGCTGGTATTGCAGGTTGGTCGTTGGCGGCAACTCTTTGGTATTTTCTTTCCTGAATTTCTTCTTCAATGACATCTCAGTAGTTCAATTCAATTCAATTGTCTTTATTTCATAATATATACAAAATTTACATTCATGTACATATTACATATCCATTAAAATAATTTAGAAAAGTAAAATAGCTGAAAATGTATACACATGAATTCCTACAACTCTTGTTTAGTTACAGTATAGCCTATAATCAAATATATATTTTATTATACCATCTTTAGCAACCGCATTTAATTATGAATAATTATATGACATCCTAGATAGACCGAGGAAGCATCACCTTGTATTTGGATCATAAGACACGGGAGCCCGTCGTTCTTCGTGTCGCTGAACCCATAGGATTCTAGAGTAGATTGTGTTAAGATCATACTTCCATACATCAATATTATATGTCTTATGAAATAGATTTTCAACATTGTTTATAAAAAGTCCAGACTGCAAGTATTGCCAATTAGTATTAATTATAAGATTATTAGACTTGGCTATTCTGTGAAAATATCTTGCCTGAATAAGAGCAACGTGATGCTTCGGCAGTAATTGTTCACATGACTCTGTCACCTCATGGTTACTGGTATAGAAAGGTACACCAAGGATCCGCTTCATTGACTTGTTGATAGATAAGGCAAAAGTTTTGAAGATACCTGTAGAAAAAGTTTTACAATTGTTCCAGAGTGGAAGTCCAAAGTCTGGCTTACAATACGCATTGTATAAAAATAAAAGTGTTTTCTTATCAACATATGAAACATTTCTAATTACTTTATTAAAACTTGAATACAATGTTTTCAGCCTTAAATCAACATCATCATTGTCATGTAGAGAAGAAGAGATCACATGGCCCAGATATTTAAACGATTTTACTAGGTCTAGTTCATCATGATGTAATTTTATAGTATTACCCGAAGATTGGTTTCCTTTCCTTTTTAATTTTATGCATTTTGTCTTGTTTTTATTAATAATCAAACCATGTTTTTCTAATTCAGTTTTCAATTTAATATACAATTTTTCCATATCATGATGTTCGTGAGCAATAAGAGCTATATCGTCGGCATAGACCAAAATATTATTTTTTGTTATTCCCAGTTGACACCCTTGATTCATATTAGACAGTTCTTCTAAAATATTATCTATATATAGTTTAAATAAAAAGGGGGATAGTATTCCTCCCTGCCTTACTCCCCTCTCCACATAATAAAAGGATCCCTGGTGCCCCTTCCATGTCACATTAGCTAATTGATTTCTGAGGTAATGCATAAGAAAATACACTAAGTCCACTGGGACTCCCTTATTCAATAATTTGTTCACCCAATAGAAAATTATTTACATAATCAAATGCCTTGGACAGATCAATAAATGTTATGAATCCAGAGTCATTTTTATGAGAGTAATTGAACATCAATTATTTTAAAACAAAACATGCATCAGTTGTCGACACTCCTCTTTTAAAGCCAAATTGTTTATGGTTTAAACAAACTTTTTCCTCAAGTATATCCAGTATATGAATTTCGAAGAGTTTCAACAAGCAGGAAGACTGCATAACAGGTCTGTGATTATTAGATAAAGTAACATTACCCTTTTTATCTTTAACTATTGGTGTTATATTTCCTTTTAGTATATGAGTTGGTAGATAACAATGACTGAAGTATACATTGAACAAATATGACAGAATCGCAAGAACGTTATTTGATGCATTCTTCAGAAAAAGCGAGTGTAATCCATCATGCCCAACGCCAAGATTTAATTTACAAATTGCTCGCTTCAATGATATATGTGAGGTTACAACAGTAGTAGTAGTAGTAGTAGTAGTAGTAGTAGTAGTATTGGCAGTAACTAGCCTTAGGTCAGGTAAAGGTATGGAGTTTATAGCTCTTGTCGGCGTTGCCGTATTAGTATGTAAATAAATGTAGAGGTTTTGTATCTGTATAAATTATAAAAATAAGCAATTATTTTTTTACTTTGATCATGTATTGATTGTGAGAATACTCATATTATGAGTTATTAATGGTGAGTAAATTATTACATTCCAAAATATATTTGCCTGTAGCGATAATTTTCAGAGGAGCAGAGATGAAATAACCTCTAACTCGAAATATCCAAAATGTCTTTGTTTGCACTGTACCTGTCTACTTAGTAGGCCTATTTGACTTCCCCAATTTTTGACAGCGTGACATGCGACATATCTCTTAGTACTTTAGTATTTGTTCACAGCGGTCAAACATTACGCCCCAGGTATTAAGGAGATACCCCGTCATACCCAGTTCGCCACAGTTCCAACAGACAACCGATTATGGCGGGTGGCTGTGGCCTGATGAAATCCATCCGCCTCTCTATTTTACCTTGGGGTGTTTTACTTCATCTATAATTATATCCTCCATAAACTTCCTTTACTGTATCTTCTAGTTGTCCTATAATCTCAACTCTTTTCACAGGTGTTTGTGTGTGTGTGTGTGTACGGAAGATAATGTGTGTGTGTGTCTGTGTGTACGGAAAAGAGTGACTGTGTGTGTGTGTGTGTACGGTAAATAATGTGTGTGTGTCTGTGTGTACGGAAAAGAGTGACTGTGTGTGTGTGTTTACGGAACAGAGTGTGCGTATGTGTGTGTGTGTGACTCAGAGAGAGAGAGAGAGGTTACTTATAGGTAGATAGATTGTGACATCTGTCTTGTGTGTGTGTACGAATAAGATTGTGCGAGTGAGTGTGTCTGTGTGTGTGTGTGTGTGTGTGTGTACTGTGTATGTGTGAGAGAGAGAGAGAGGGGGGTATGTTATTTATAGATAGATAGACTGTGACATCTGTTTTTACATCAAATTCAAATATTTATTACGGCAAGTGGATTCCCCCCCCCCCTCTCTCTCTTACTTTCTCTCTCACTCACTCACTCTCACACACACACACACACACACTCACTCTATCTCTATCTCACAATCTCTCTCTCACACACACACACTCACTCTCTCTATCTCACAATCTCTCACACACACACTCTTACTCTCACTCACACACACGCAAACATTCTCTCTCTCTTATGTTTTGTTCTCTCTCTCTGTTGTTACCGCCTCTTGACCCTCTACACATCCCCCATGTCAACACTCACCTCCTATACCTCCTCCCCCTTCTTCGTCTTATTCTTCTTCATCGTCTTCTTATTCGTCGTCGTCGTCATCGTGGTCGTCGTCATCGTTTTTTTCTTACTCTAGTCTTCTTCTTTTTCATTATCTTTTTCTTCATTATTGTCTTCTTCCTCTTCTTCTTCATCATCGTCTTCTTCGTCATTGTCTTCTTGTCATCGTCTTCTTCTTCGTCATCGTCTTCTTCTTCTTCGTCTTTTTCTTCTTCTTCATCACCGTCTTCTTCTTCTTCTTCGCCATCACCGTCTTCTTCTTCTTCTTCGCCTTCTTCTTCTTCGTCATCGTCTTCTTCTTCTTAGTCATCGTCTTCTTCAGCATCATCTTCTTATTTTTCTTTCTCATCGTCTTCTTCGTCTTATTCTTCTTCGTCGTCTTCTTCTTCGTCGCCGTCTTCTTCTTCATCTTCATCTTCCTCGTTCAACTGACTTGTCTTGTATTCAACTAACTTGGTCTTGTGTTCAACTGACTTGTCTTGTGTTCAACTGACTTGTCTTGTATTCAACTGACTTGTCTTGTATTCAACTGACTTGTCTTGTGTTCAACTGACTTGTCTTGTATTCAACTGACTTGTCTTGTATTCAACTGACTTGTCTTGTGTTCAACTAACTTGTCTTGTATTCAACTGACTTGTCTTATGTTCAACTGACTTGTCTTGTATTCAATTGACTTGTCTTGTATTCAACTGACTTGTCTTGTATTCAACTGACTTGTCTTGTGTTCAACTGACTTGTCTTGTATTCAACTGACTTGTCTTGTATTCAACTTACTTGTCTTGCATTCAACTACCTTATCTTGTGTTCAACTGAGTTGTCTTGTTTTCAACTGACTTGTCTTGTATTCAACTAACTTGTCTTGTATTCAACTGACCTGTCTAGTATTCAACTGACTTGTCTTGCATTCAACGACCTTATCTTGTGTTCAACTGAGTTGTCTTGTTTTCACTGACTTGTCTTGTATTCAACTGACTTGTCTTGTATTCAACTAACTTGTCTTGTATTCAACTGACTTGTCTTGTATTCAACTAACTTGTCTTGTGTTCAACTAACTTGTCTTGTATTCAACTGACTTGTCTTGTATTCAACTAACTTGTCTTGTATTCAACTAACTTGTCTTGTATTCAACTGACTTGTCCTGTATTCAACTAACTTGTCTTGTATTGAACTAACTTGTCTTGTATTCAACTAACTTGTCCTGTATTCAACTAACTTGTCTTGTATTCAACTAACTTGTCTTGTATTCAACTAACTTGTCTTGTATTCAACTAACTTGTCTTGTATTCAACTAACTTGTCTTGTATTCAACTGACCTGTCTTGTTTTGTGGTGTTTGTGTATGTGTATGTAGCCTACAGGTATATATGTGTGACTGTGTGTGTGTGTGTATCTTTACATCTACCTGTGCACGTAATGTATCTATTCATCTATATATATTTGTAATCTAAATCTAAGCATTAATGTAACTATATCTAATCATTCAAGACGTCACTTTAAACGGATGTATTGATTGTGGTAGTTGTGGTGGTGATGATGGTAATTGTGGTTGGTAGCACCAAGAAACTTAACAATAATCTTGATCCCTGACCTCTCTGTAACTCATAAGGGTCTGGAGCAAACTGGTTGTAAATATCCACACCTATTTCCTGGTGGACTCTTCCCAAATGATAGAAACGTCAGCCTGATTGCTTTCATTCATTTCGAGTTATAAGAAGTTAAGGGGTCAAGATTATTGTCAAGTTAGCTGGCGCTACCTATAGTAGTAGTAGTAGTAGTAGTAGACCTTTCACCTATTTTTTTCAATTTTAAGACCTTTCGCCCTTTTCTTAGTCAATTTTAAGACCTTTTGCCCTATTTCTTGTCAATTTTAAGGACTGTGATAGTAGTGAAGGTGGTGGTGAATGCAATCCTTTGAAAAATGAGTGTAATAACAAAATATACAGAAAAATGTACAAAAAAATGATCTCCGTTTTCTTTGGACCAGGTGCGGGAGAGTCAGGGAAAACCACCATCATTAAACAAATGAAGATCTTACACATCAATGGATTCTCTCAAGAGTAAGTTGGACTTCGTTCTCAAAAGGTTAAGTTTTGCTTTTGTTTTTTATTATTTGTATAATGTTATCATTTTTTTCTGTTTTATATTACTGGGTTTTTTTTAGTGTTTGTATTACTTTTATATTGGGTTTTATTGTTGTATTGTTATTGGTTTATAATTGTATTTTTTTATCCTCACAAGAATAAGGTGTATTTTATATATTTCTCCTTTTGTTGCGTAGCTTGTGCAATAAATTAGTGCTTTAATAATCTTCAATCAATATCTGAAATATAATGTCTCTCTCTCTCTCTCTCTCTCTCTCTCTCTCTCTCTCTCTCGCTCTCTCTCTCTCTCTCGCTCTCTCTTATTTAAACATTATGGTACATATATGATGCTGGTCACAGTGAAAAAGTACATTATGCAATATCACTATCTAAAGACCAGCTTATGTTTATTTATAATTTTAAACAATCTATTTACAATTATTTTCATATTTTGTATTAATAGGAATGTATGAATTTGTTCTTTAAATCTTTGCAAATTGTTATATTGGAAATCATTAACATTACAGCTAAAACTATTCCAAATAAAATAGGATTTATAAGTGAAAGAATGTTGGAAGTGGGTGGTGTGGTCGGGGCACACTGACATCTGCCCCCCCCCCCCCCCCCCTGGGTGTTTGAGCTGCCCTAGTGTTGTAGGCTGGTGTAGTGGTGCCAGATGATCCACCTCCATCACATTTGCCTTATAGAACACTGTCAGGCCTCCAACATTTCTCCTGTGCTGCAAGGTGTGTAGAGGATCGTTGATATGCTTCCACGCCTGCTGCCAACCTTGTAGCTCTCTGTTGAATCTTGTCCAGTACTGTCAGGTGTGTCTGTGCTGCTCCTGCCCAAGATAAAGTGGCATACTCCATACAGAACCTTATCTGTGATGTGTACAGCATTAGAGTACTCCGTTGTCACCCCCAGAGAACGGAAGGAGAAGGCCCAAGAGATCCGCAGTAACATCCTGGAGGGCATCACTACCTTGGTCAGACAACTGGAGGAGCTGGGCATAGCACTGGGGGACTGCCACAACCAGGAATCCAGGCAATTCATCCAGACGTTAGATCAGGACTATGTGGAGTTTTCTGCTGTGAGTATACTGTACAGAGATTGATATGTTTCTACCTATTGATCTTGGATGGCATTCTTTTGCAAATATAAGCTTTTGAATTGGCTCAGCAAGCATTTGTGCTTCAGTTCAAGTCACATAATATCCAACACACAAGTCGCAGATATGAAGATGCCTATTGTTTTTTTATAGGACTATATTGTAGTAGTATAGTGTAGTGTTGTGTATTGTAGTTGTTGTTGTTGTTGCTGTTGTTCCCCAGGCTGTCTGACCGAACAGCCCCAAAGTCCCGAGCAAGCCCAAGTCCATAACCGAGTGCCCCCACAGAACCCTTCCTGCTTTACCACTAATAAAGCCCAGGTGCCGAAGCCGCTCCCAGGTGAGGAGCTGAGGAGGGTGCGGAAATGCCCAGGACACCAAAGCCCCACCCAAGGTCTTGTGTTCCTTAACAATTATGAAAGGAAAGTTTAGGGTCAATCCACGGAAGAAACGCCGCCACTTGAGATCTAGAAAATAGATAAGTAAAAGGAATTCAGAGTAAGCTATGGGTATGGCAGAGAACGCTCAACTCTCACTCTGTGCCTTAAAGACAGTTTTCTCTCATAAGGCTTAGCCAGTTGACTTCCATGTATTAAAATTCTGAACTTATTGTATATTTTGAAGGCTAAATAAATATTTTAATTTTAATTTTAATTTGAATCTGATAGACCAGTCCATCACCACATGACTAGAACCCAATCCTCTCAGTATCCGCTAGGAAAGGCCCTAGAAAGCCGCCTTTGGCGGGGGGGGGGGGGGTAGCTCCCCTATTTCAACCCCTTTCGGGGTTAGGCACCCGCCCTGTAGTTACAGTAGTGTTGTATAGTAGTATAAGTAGCTCCAACTAACTTGACAATAATCTTGACCCCTTAACTTCTTATAACTCAAAATGAATGAAAGCAATGGGGCTGACGTTTCTACCATTTGGTAAGAGTCCACCAGGAAATAGGTGTGGATATTTACAGCCAGTTTGCTCTAGGCCCTGTTAGAGTTACAAAGAGGTCAGGGATCAAGATTATTGTCAAGTTCGTTGGCGCTACCTATAGTATTGTAGTAGTGTAGGTTGTAGTAGTAGTAGTAGTAGTAGAAGTAGTAGTAGTAGTAGTAGTAGTAGTAGTAGTAGTAGTATAGGTAGCAGAAGCAGAAGCAGTAGCAGCATAATAGTAGTACATGTTAACAGTGTTTATATTTTCTTATACTTACAGGAGTTTTACCAGCACGTATTAAGGTTATGGAGAGACTCAGGTGTACAAGAGGTGTACTCACAACAACACAGATTCCAGCTCATTGATTGTACAAAATAGTAAGTGGAAGTGGTTAGGTTTGTATTGTGTGTACGTGTGTGTGTCTAGGATGGTGTAGTATAGCGAGTGTGTGTGTGTCTAGGTGGGTGTAGTGTAGTGTGGGTGTGTGTTGTGTGTGTGGGAGGGTGTGTGTGTGTGGGGGGAGGGTGGAGGGTGTACTGGTGTGTGTGTGTGTGTGAGAGAGAGAGAGGGTGATCTTGATTGTGTGTGTGGGAGGGTGTAATGTATGTGATTGTGTGTGGGGGTGTTTCTATAGGAAGTTGTGTGAGTTGCAGGTTGTAGTGTATGTGATTGTGTGTGTGTGTGTGTATTGTGTGTGTGTGTGTGTGTGTGTGTATTGTGTGAGTGTGTTAGTGTGTGTAACAAAGATATTATACAGGTGTTTATGTGTGATGTAGTTTAGTATATATGAGGGAATGTATTAAATATATAATACACTAATCAAATAATGTAGACAAATATACACACATTCCAATTAAATAAACCTCACGATATTCTCTAGAATTTATATTAAGGGGAGATAGTCCATTTTTCTGGCCCCTCTTCTCCCTCATGCTTAGCCCCATTAGTTTTCAATTTCTAAGACGTTCGACCCATTAGTTTGGCAATTTTAAGATCTTTCGCCCCTTTTCTGTGTCAATACTGTATTAAGATTTTTCGTGTCATTTAGGTGTCGATTTTTTCCTGGTGAGCGATTACGAGCTTGTAATTTAGGAGGAAAGGTCTTTCGGCCGGGAAATTTTTCTACCGAAAAATGTACAAATATATCTTAAAGGGGGATCCTGGGGTTGTTATTTTAAGTTTAATGGAGGTCTAGGGAAGAAACTAACAAAAATACTACATAAATGAAAAAATCGACCAAAACATGAACCATCCCCCCTTACCCCTTTCCCTGGCTGACTCTTCCCAAATGGTAGACATATGAGCTGGATTACTCTAGTCGTTTGTGAGTTGTAGGGGTTAGTGGTGCATATTGTTGGCCTCTCTAGACTGAACAGGGTGTAGTAATTGCCTTTATCAAGATAGTGGGAGTGAGGGTTTGATCCCTTACGTCAGGAAGTTGGTTCTTAGGCTGAGATTATGACGTGAGAGAGAGAGAGAGCGCGAGAGAGACAGAGAGATGCGTGTGTGTGTGTGTGTATGAGAGAGAGATAGAGAGAGAGAGTATGTGTGTGTGTGTGTGGGAGAAAGAGAGAGAGTGAGTGTGTTTGTGTGTGAGAGAGAGAGAGTATACGGTATGGATGGGGGGGGGGAGGTCTGATTCGCCTTAAAATAGTGGAATATTACTTTATTTTATATCTGTTAAATACTATTAATTTGTAGGTTTTGCACACACTGATTATATAGAACTGAATATATAAGAGCACAGCACGTCACAGCATTATAATATCTCTCTCTCTCTCTCTCTCTCTCTCTCTCTCTCTCTCTCTCTCTCTCTCTCTCTCTCTCTTTCTCTCTCTCTCTCTCTCTCTCCCTCAGTTTCCTGGATCGAGTAGAGGATGTCAGCAGGGAGGACTACGAACCTTCTGTACAGGTAAGCTAAACCCCCTTCTCCCTCATGTTTAGCCCCATTTGTGTTGAGATATTAAGACGTTTGGCCCATTAGTTTGGCGATTTTAAAACCTTTCGCCCAACTTCTTTTGTCAATATTAAGACCTTTCGTGAGTTTCGTATCATTTAGGTGTAAAACATTCCTGGCGAGCGGTAGCAAGCCTTTGGCAGGGAAATTTTTCTACCAAAAAATTTACAAATTTATCTCAAAAGGGGTATTGAGGAGATTTTTTTTAAAGCTTGATAGAGGTCTAGGGAGGAAACTAAATAATAATTATATAATAATAATAAAAGACATTCTAATAATGTTAATAAAAATTATAATAATAATAAATAATATTAAAACAATAAAACCAAATTTTCCCCTTAATTACTATTAACCCGGGGGCCACGAGTTTCCTTCCGGGTTATTCTTCTGGGGGGCTGCGACGTTCCTTCCGGTATCTGAGATTACAAACTCGTACCAAAACCGTGGGCGTAGGCGGGTGGTAGGCCCAGGCGGATACAAATTGGTTCAATAATAGGCCTACATGGCAACTTTTGATACAAATCATAATACACTTACACCTCACACCTTTATTATCATGGAAGCGATGGCAGGGCTCTAGGACCATCCCTCAACCCCAGATATATCCCACGTATCCCATATACTAGATACATATTCGAGTGAGTGAGTAAGACAGGTCCTGCAATGAGCATAACCTTGTAAACACTGATCAATAACAAGGGGAGGGAGGGAGGCCCTCCCTCCCTTCCCTCTCTCACTCCCGATCTGATCCGCTTATACCATACCTTATGCCTTTAAGTGCGTTATTTTTTCCCTACACCTAATATCTGGGTTCTAATTCTTTGCATATGCCTTGTGGTGCAATAACATTGCTTTATAAAGGAGATATAAGGGATATTACGTAATTCCTCCCCTTCCTCCTCTCCCGCGCGCTAGGCCAAATCATTGGTGCGCAGGTGCCTATTTGTGCCAACCGTGCAAATCCCGACCATGCCTACAGCACACCCACACAATATATGTGCAATTTATACTAACTGTGGGATGTGTAGGTGTGATACCAACACGCTGATGTACATTACATTACGATTTGCAACGGTCACCTTTTTGGCCATTATATTTGCACCACGGGCGGGTCCTTCAAAACAAGATAATGCAGCCCCCGGGGTTAAGTAATAACGTTGACCTTAACTCCTTCATTACCGGTGACATCATGTTGTGGTATTCTGCCTACTTTCATTTAGTTTAGGAAAGCTGTCTAGCAATAGAAAGACTATAAAATATCTCAACCAACCCTTTTAACTACCACAGATCCTTCCTAACCTGCATAAAAGCGTCCAAATATAACTAGATCAAATATAAATTCCATTCCCGGTACTCAAAGGGTTAATCACTGTCTCTCCCAAGGACATCCTACACAGCCGGCGTAGAACGACAGAGATCCAGAAGATAGAGTTTGAGGTGAAGGTCCCGAGGAAGTATGGTGGAGGGGCCCTATTATTCTGGATGTTCGACGTGGGGGGACAGAGAGGAGAGCGGAAGAAGTGGATACAGGTGGGTGGATAGAGAGTGGAAGACGTGGATGTATATATGTAAAGTCAGTGAAAATAGGTTAGCCTAAAACAGACCGGATGCGGAAATAACTTGAGCCGACCTTGCCAAGTGAGATATCTTTCTTGGTGACACTGGTAAGGTGTTCGCCTCATAGCCCAAGGGTCCCGGGTTCAATCCCAGGCCCTGGCATATTTTCGTGAGGCTATTCCCGCATCTAAGGAAGTTTAGGTGTATTGGTAAAATTGTTCAGATGGTTGAGAGTAAGATTGAAGCTCCATAAATCCTCTTTCGGGTATGGTGTAAAAACCGATTCCTACATATAGGTGGGCGGAAAGTGGGTACAGGTGGATGGATAGAGAGTGGAATAAGTGGATGTATATAGGTAGGTGGTAATGAAGTATGGTGGAGGGGCCCTGTCATTCTGGATATTCGACGTAGGGGGACAGAGAGGGGAGCGGAAGAAGTGGGTACAGGTGGGTGGTAAGTGGATACAGGTGGATGGAAATGGATAATTGTACGCAGTGTTAAACCGGTGTCACACGGGCACTTTTTCCAGTAATATTTTGGAGCAATTCTCGCCTGGTAACTTCAGAATTAAACTTTGACTATAAGTCTAGATTTTCTGAGCTGATGTGGCATAGTTAGTAGAGCGTCAGCTGCTGATCAAAGGGTCGGCGGATCGAGCCCTCACTGTCAAAATGTTATTGGTAGATGTCAAGCCCGGGCAATTTGACCTAGAGATTCGTGACAAACGCCTAATGTTCATGGCCACCCCTTCTCGGGAATTATGACGTCCTGAAAAGAAAAAAAATCCCATTTCGTCATCTTCACTACAGATTTTGTAGTGAAATATGTTGTTAATTACGAAAAGTTGGCATTAATATGACACAGACACACAGCAGTTTCAATTTGTTTTGTTAAGTATCGAAAGATCAGTTACTAAGGGATTCAACTTACCATCAGTTGAAATATAACCAACTATAGTCTTAAGCCACCAAACATATTCTAATTCCAGTCTAGTTCACAATATTGCTCTTAGAAAATTGCCGGAAAAAGCGCTCGTGTCACATCGCCATGGCAACCATAGATATCCAACAAAGCCCTTCACATTACAACAATAATAAATACTATGACGTCACGGCAGCCATATTGATACCCTACCTGTAAGACAATTAACACTATGATGTCATGGTAGCCATATTGTTACCCGACCTGTAAGACAATTAACACAATGGCACCCAATTTCCGGCTGCCCTTTGCTCACAGACGTCACTAATAGATAAGGATACACAATCATACCTGCCGTAACTTAGGGGGGTCAGTCACCTGCTTATTGTATCTCCTTTTCTCTCTTTCTCTGCCTTACATCCATTCGGCCCCATTCAGCCTACTCTTTTATGACGTTTATCCCCATCCAGGTGTCGATTGCTTCCTGGCGAGCGATAGAGAGCCAGCATTGTATGGAGAAGTCCGACTTCGCTGGAGACAGTTTTCTATTGAAAAATGTACAAAATTAAACTGCTGTCACAAACATATTTTTTTAAATATGCTGGCTCACTGCCACTCTCCAGGAAAAAAAAGTAAACACCTGGATGGGGATAAACGTCTTAAAACAGTAGGCTGAATGGGGCCAAATCGATACAACCCAGAGAGAGGGAGAGGGAGAAAAAAAAACGAGGTGGGCCCCCTTAAGGCGAGGTATAAGGCAAACTAAACTAATGAATTATTTACCACTTATTCTTGCTCACGATGTCATAACTTCCTCATAAGACGCTTCACCCCATTAGCTTAACGATTATAAGACATTTCACCCCATTAGGTTGACAATTATAAGACGCTTCACCTTATTAGGTTGACGATTATATGACGCTTCACCCCATTTAGGTTTCGATTATCTTTCTAGGCGAGCGATAGCGAGCCTGTAACTTAGAAGAAATCAGCCTTCGGCCAGAACATATTTCTATAAGGAAATGTACAAATTTAGTTTGAAGGGGGCTTAGGTGGTAATTTAGTTTGAAGGGGGCTTAGGTGGTAATTTAGTTTGAAGGGGGCTTAGGTGGTAATTTAGTTTGAAGGGGGCTTAGGTGGTAATTTAGTTTGAAGGGGGCTTAGGTGGTAATTTAGTTTGAAGGGGGCTTAGGTGGTAATTTAGTTTGAAGGGGGCTTAGGTGGTAATTTAGTTTGAAGGGGGCTTAGGTGGTAATTTAGTTTGAAGGGGGCTTAGGTGGTAATTTAGTTTGAAGGGGGCTTAGGTGGTAATTTAGTTTGAAGGGGGCTTAGGTGGTAATTTAGTTTGAAGGGGGCTTAGGTGGTAATTTAGTTTGAAGGGGGCTTAGGTGGTAATTTAGTTTGAAGGGGGCTTAGGTGGTAATTTAGTTTGAAGGGGGCTTAGGTGGTAATTTAGTTTGAAGGGGGCTTAGGTGGTAATTTAGTTTGAAGGGGGCTTAGGTGGTAATTTAGTTTGAAGGGGGCTTAGGTGGTAATTTAGTTTGAAGGGGGCTTAGGTGGTAATTTCCCTCCTTTTAGTGGCTTGTACAGTTAAGCATGGTTCACACATACAAGAGTCGGTGCCCGAGTCCAGCAAGAGTGTGGACATTTTCAGATTCGGCCATGACTCTGGCATGCTTTTCGTGACTCGTGTTACACTCGTGTGAGTCGTGTTGGTATTGGGGTGTGTCCTGGGGACTCGTGACGTGGCCTAGAAATGTCATGCCTGCATGAAATTTCTTGTCCCCGTCAAGAGTCCGAAGGACACACGTGTTGACACGTGTCAACATGTGTTGACTCCTGTTGACTCTTGTTGACTCTTCGTGAATCGTGTTGACTCTTGTTGAACTCTGCATAACTCTTTGTGACTCGTGTTGACTCTTGTTACACTCTTGGGTGAATCGGGCACCTGCACAATGGGGGCCACTCTTGGGAGCGCTCTTCGTGACTCTTGTTACACTCTTGTTACACTCTTGTTGACTCTTGTTACACTCTTGTTCACTCTTGTTGACTCGTGTTGACTCGTACAGACTCTTAGTTTATTGGCCCGGAAAATGTACCGTTATTTTTCAAATTTACTCAACTCGTGTTGGGTTCGTGTTACACTCTTCGTGACTTGTTGACTCTCCGTGACTCGTACCGACTCTTGGATGAACACGTACTGACTCTTGTTGACTCTTGGTAAATCGGGAACAGTGACCTTACTCGGGCTGGTTCTTGCCTGAGTCATGAAGATCCACGAAGAGTGTCGCTCTTCGCTCACTCGTACTTGACTCTGGCGCCTACTCTTGAATGTGTGAACCATGCTTTGGTCAAATATGTCGTGTCGCCGTTGTCATTACGTTTTGGTCTCTGTGTCCTGTATTAATGTCTGTCAGATGTTGAATAGGTTGTGTGAAGATAGGAACATGTTTGTATATCTCACTCGAAACAATGAATTAATGCTTAGATAGTGCTGATACCAATTATTGGTCGAAATATACTTATTTGGCCGACTATACAACACACAGTAGGATACATGAGGCATATTATTTTACTCAACTAAATATGGAGAACCCACTTACCCCGAAACGAGATATAGTATATAGATGTATGTATATATGTCTTGGAAGTAAATAGGTGTTTGACTATCAGTAAATTAGGTTAATCTGGCCCCCGTGATAAGGGTAGGAAACACGAGCATACTTCATGGTCCTTATCAATTCACATCAACCCGGGAACTACTTCATAACACACCACACACAACACATACACACACACACACACATACACACCGCACACACACACACACACACATACAACACATACACACACACACACCACATACAACACACATATACATACACCACACACACACACCACACCACCAGCGGCTCGCTGGTGTAGTGACTAGCGTCTTGGACTTCCATCCAGAAGGCCCAAGTTCGCGCCCACGCTCGGCGCAGTAAAGTTTTTTCACAAGCACTGAGTTGTTACCATTCCTCATGAGCAAGGGGATGGGATAATAGTACAGGACCCCAATGGAAATATGCCTAATCGGCCTTATTGGGCTATCCTTAGCTGGCTTAGCATGCACTAGCTTTAAGAACTATTATTATTAGTAGTATTATTATACTCACACACCATACACACACAAAGACATGCACAGTAATAAGCACGTTCACACCTTCTCTCCCAAGGTGACACTCTTATCTCTGGCACTCTTCAGTAACCAACCACAGGACAACTACCATCATATATATATATATGGGTGAAGAAGTGCGGGAGAGGGTGCAACAGGGGAAGAGGGTTGTAGGAACGTTGAAAGCAGTAACAAGAAATAGGGTGGTCAGTATGGAAGTGAAGAAGTCCTTCCATGACAGTGTGGTAATCCCGACACTAACTTACGGAAGCGAAGCATGGACGTTCGTGGAGAGACTCAGACCAAGAGTGAGAGCGGTGGAAATGAGTTACTTGAGAAGCGAGTGTGGAGTTACATGGAGGGATAGACAGACGAATGAGGAAGTAAGAGGGAGGTGTGGTGTGGAGGTAGATGTGCTGGAAAGTGTGAAAAGGAACAACTTGAGATGGTTTGGCCATATGGAACGTATGGAAAGCGAGAGAATGACTAAGAGGGTGTACGAGAGCGAGGTGGAAGGACAGAGAGGGAGAGGTGGAAGGATGGAGTGAGGAAGTATATGGATGAAGGCGGTGCTGGTTGGGAGGAGGGGCATCGACTGACTGGGGACAGAGGTGCATGGTGGCGGTTCGTTCGTGGCCACCCCTTCGGGGATAACAGCGTCAGGCAATAGATATATATATATATATTTCTAGTCTCTCAGTGGGGATCGAACCATCGACCATCAGAACGATAGCCGACGCTTTAATCAATTACACCACGGCAGTCTAAAAGACACTCAGCCTTCTATCCTATTTATATTAGGGAGAAGGGAAACCCACTAGGTGAATATATTTCAATTCAAACCTAGTTGTAGGATCCATATTTCCAGAATACCATACACGGATTTTTGAGTGTCCCGACGCAACTCGGGTTGAAATTGATTTCATTTAATTCTAACCCACAAAGCATGAGAGTTACAAATATTGAGAATATATCACAAATACACGTGAGCCACTAAATGTTTCTAGTCTCTCAGTGGGGATCGAACCATCGACCATCAGAACGATAGCCGACGCTTTAATCAATTAGTCAATTACACCACGGCAGTCTAAAAGACACTCAGCCTTCTATCCTATTTATGTTAGGGAGAAGGGAAACCCACTAGGCGAATATATTTCAATTCAAACCTAGTTGTAGGATCCATATTTCCAGAATACCATACACGGATTTTTGAGTGTCCCGACGCAACTCGGGTTGAAATTGATTTCATTTAATTCTAACCCACAAAGCATGAGAGTTACAAATATTGAGAATATATCACAAATACACGTGAGCCACTAAATGTTTCTAGTCTCTCAGTGGGGATCGAACCATCGACCATCAGAACGATAGCCGACGCTTTAATCAATTACACCACGGCAGTCTAAAAGACACTCAGCCTTCTATCCTATTTATGTTAGGGAGAAGGGAAACCCACTAGGCGAATATATTTCAATTCACGTGTATTTGTGATATATTCTCAATATTTGTAACTCTCATGCTTTGTGGGTTAGAATTAAATTAAATCAATTTCAACCCGAGTTTTCGTCGGGACACTCAAAAATCCGTGTATGGTATTCTGGAAATATGGATCCTACAACTAGGTTTGAATTGAAATATATTCGCCTAGTGGGTTTGTTTTATAATCTCAGCCGGGCTCGAAGCACAACAGCCAGGACGATTGTCCGTGCTGTAACCAACTCTACCATGGCTTGATAAAGGATACTTAACCTTTTACTATATATTAAGGAGAAGAGAAATCCTACTTGGAGAATGATATCAATTCAATCACATGTCGTAGGATTCATATTCCAGGATATCATACAAGGATATTTACAAGTACCCCCACGCAACTCAAGCCAAAATTGATTTAATTTAATTATAACCCAACCAAGCACGAGAGTGCTTATGCATATCCAATAATTATAGAAAATGTTATAAAGTTTGTTCATTCATTGCAGGTGTTTGACGGCATCCAGTCAGTTCTGTTCTTGGTGTCTGCAAGTTGTTTTGATCTGGTCATACGGGAAGACGAGGAGACCAACAGACTTCAGGAATCTATAGATATATTCAAGAGTGTGTGGCAGTCCAGGTGCGTGTATTATGTATGGATGTACAGTCATGAACCATAATACCTGCACACCCATCTGAATCTGTATCGAACCCAAGGGAGACAATCCAATGTTCTGTTCCTCGTCGTGAGCTTATGTATGAAAGTAAAATTAGTATGAATAAATTGCGAGTGTGGTTTCTTTTAATTATCAGTTGATTAATTAGATTAGTTAACCACTGCATAAGAAACTACACTCACAATTAAATCATCCGCATTATATTTCCATGTACAAGATCACAGAGAGGGACAGAACTTATTGCTTATTTAAACAAAAAATGGTCAGTGTATTGGGCAGTCGAAATATAGATCATTATTTAGAAAAGATCCATTAGAGGTGTTTTGTTTGCAGGTTCCTGAAAAACTCCGGCTTCATCGTGTTCCTGAACAAACAAGACATCCTGAAGGAGAAGGTGGTGGACAAAGGCAGGAATATCGGTGACTACTTCTCAGACTATGCTGACTACAAACTACAAGCCAAGGGTATGTAATAATGACACTCGTTCAGATTTCTGGCCCTTATATGAATTTCTAACTAATACGTGTTCAAATTTCTGGAACTCACATGTTTTTCTTATTACTACTATAATTTATTTATAATTATCTTGTCTCAGTTACAAATATCAGACACAAATTTATTCTTAGACTCTATGCTATGCAACCTCAAGTTTGTCACAACCTGATGCGACTCTCTGCCACTGCTGCCTCATAGTCCATGTCTGCTACTGTCGTTGGTTTCAGTGCAGACAGTCTTGTTCCCTAAAGACATAAGAGTGCTGATCTGAGCAACGAGAAAGATAGGCGGCACCTCATCCAGGCTACTACTTGACTCCTGGGCTGTTACTTCTTCTCTAAAATTATCTCTGCTAGCCTAGAATAGAAGCACTTAGCCCTGAGTCCAATCCCTCTAGATGTGGTGAAGACTAGTGGGGTAAAACTGTCTTGTTGATACTGTAGGATCCTTTCTCCATATGCCCTGACCATTTCTTGTTCGTTCCTCTTGTGTGCAGCCTCCAGAGACAGCTCGCTGTACCTAGTGGCCATTGGGTTGAATATTCCTATGTCAAAGAATGCTTGCTGTCCTCTTGTCCAGAAACCTCTTACACTTACAGCCCCCATACTTCATTTGACGTGTTGGCCGTCCTGTGCTGCAAGATCTCAACGTTTAAGGGAATGATTGTTGGTTCGTAAGCCACATCATGACACACCTCCCTTAACATGTTCGATATTAAATTGCTCGCTTCATCGTGCCTGATGCTGATGAACCCTCCCTTCATACATACCATGCAGTGGTCTGCATCGTTTTTTACTCAACATATACATCAATTGAGCAGTCCTTCAATTGGCCAACCATACCTCAGTGCAATGGCTTCCATAAATTCTTGTTTGATAAAGTTGAAACCTTTTGCCTTGATTGGTAATGTTGTAAGCCAATTTGAAGCGCCCGGTTCTTATGCTATCTGGATTTTTCTTGTTAGACTCGGAGAAAGTTGTTGCATCAGTTGTACCAGGTTGTTTTTCTGTCAATTTTCCCTCTTTGACGCCTGATTCTACTTTACTTTCAGAATCTTATGCAAAAATATGTTCACCTAATTTCTTTGTCAATTTTAAGACTATTCATGCCACTTAGGTGTCGATTCGTTAGGGTTGCATGGATCAATTGCAAGGATAGGAATGTGGGAGGGGCTTCTCTGCCACGTTAGCCTGATGCGACCGTAAGATGGGAACAAACCAATTTCTCGCAAGCACTGTCTCGAGTCGGCTTTCCCCCAGCTAAAAAATATAATAAAAATAAAATAAAATACAATAAAAAAATAAAAAATACAGAATAATAATAATAAAAAATGGGGTATGTGCCTGAGTATATAATTATATAGATAGATAAATAAAAAATAGGGTAAATTAAAAAAAAATCAATGTATTTCTTTGGCAGATAAGAACAGCCAGGAGAATGAAGAATACCTCAGAACACGATGCTTCATAAGAGAAAAGTTTATTGTGAGTATTGTTAGTGTGAGTATTTAGTGGAATATGTGATTAATGCATACCACTCTCTCTCTCTCTCTCTCTCTCTCTCTCTATATATATATATATATATATATATATATATATATATATAAAACTAGTTGGGCTAAACATGATGTTGGTTTAGGTTCAGGTTAGGTTAGGTTGGAATATAATGGAGTCCTGATACAATATTTTCCTATTAATTTGTTCCCCTTCTGCAGGAGATCTCAAAGGAGGTGATAGTTCGTGAGGGCCGGATGTTGGCGCCCGGGTTCCGGCCCCTGGGTGAGCCGGAGACCCCCCGGGAGTGCTACACCCACTTCACCATAGCCACAGACACCAACAACATCAAACTGGTCTTTGAGGATGTCCACAATATGATCATTATGTGGAACCTCCAGTCTATGGGCATTAGTTTGTCTTAAGGGAGCCCACCTCAATTTGTTTTCTCTTTCTCTCTCCCTCACCTTGGCTTGTATCCATTCGGCCCCATTCAGCCTACTATTTTAAGACGTTTACCCCCATCTATGTGTCAATATTTTCCTGGCGAGCGGAGCGAGCCAGCACATATATATTTTTTTCTTGACAGCAAGCTAAATTTGTACATTTTTCGATAGAAAAATGTTTCCGGTGAAGCTGGATATCTCCATACAATGCTGGCTCGCTATCGCATCAAAAAAGACGGTGACCCCCCTTAATATGTCTATCTAACTGCCTAACTCTATAATTACTAAGGAATCAACCAACCAGCTGTCTATATAGCTACAGTCAATTCTCCGCTTGTGCAAGCATATGGGCGACACGAGGCCTCATGTAGGCCTAATTGGAATTAGCGTAATCGGAATAACGTACGTTATGGGATTAATTACTTACAAGCGGCACCCACCTCCGTACACACCATCTATTTATGTTTCCTGGGACAAATGTAAGTGGTTATGGAACATATTAACCCTTTCACGCATATGACGCGATTTTGAGCCTATTGGGGATACTTTAAAGCCTTTGTTACCATCAGGGATATTTAGAAACCTCTAGTTTAGTTACTTCAACCTCTGCAGTTGTCTTTGAGTTAGCTGTGGGCAGAAAACTAATTTTGGAGTGGTAATTATAAGAGTGAGATAACTCTATTTCTTATTGCTAATCTGGCAACCTCTGCATCATAAATGCGTGAAAGTGTTAACATCCTAACAGTTAAGCAAAATGGAAAATGAAATAAAGGATGTCATATTGACCTCAAATGAAGAGTAGGAAGGCTTGATGAGCTTGCAGGGGGGTCCCGAGGCAGGGCGAAGCGACTTCCATATACCCTTCCTAATCTGAATAAAATAATATAATAATAGCCGAGAAACAGAAAAGAAATGCGTATTGGATCTAGAGAGGGTTATTATAATCATCCAACTGTCTGAGGAACTAACCGGTGTAAATAAGTATCCAAACAGTCAACTAAGTAACTGTTAAACATCAAATTTGTCTTAATATGATCATTATGTGGAACCTACAGTTTATAGGCATTACTTTGTCCTAAGGGGAGAGTTTTTTATGGACCCCCTTCTCCCTCAACTTTAACCCCATTAGTTTTGAGATTTTAAAACGTTTTCCCCATTAGTTTTGCATTTTGTAATTCCTTTCTCCCCATTTCGTTGTCAATTGTAAGAACTTTCATGCCATATAGGCGTCATTTTTCTCCTGACGAGCGATAGCGAGCCTGTAATTTAGGAGGAATCAGCCCTCAGCTAGGTAATTTTTTCTACCCCCCAAAAAAAAGAAAAAAAAATGCACATAGGCCTATTTATCTCGAAGGAGTGGCAGAGGTATTATTTAAACTTGATAGCTGTTTAGGGAAGAATAAAAGATAAAATTATATACAGTATATATAATAATAATAAAAAAAATAAAACAAAATAAATCTCCCAACCCATTTTAATAAGTTTCCAATCAATTGTCTATCCGGAAATAAGTAAGATAATAATCAACCTATCTATCTTAACCCCTTGAGGAGCATGATGTGCTTTAGCCATTTCTTCTGGCTATCATTACACACTATCATACAGCTTAGGAAGGATCTGTGGGCATCAAGACGGTAAGGACTAGCTCAATAAACCCTCTGACTACAATATACCCTTCCTAATCTGAATAAATTTGTCTAATAATAGCCAGATTAAACTATCAAACTGCGTCAGAATCCTCAAGGATTTAAGGGGGAGGTACTCGCTTTTTCTAGATCCCCTTCTCCCTCATGTTTAGCATATTAGTTTTGAGATTTTAAGACGTTATTTCCGTTAGTTTGGCAATTTTGAGACCTTTCGCCTCACTTCTTTCTCAATATTAAGACCTTTCGTGCCATTTAGGTGTTGATTTTTTCCTGGCAAGCGAGAGCGAGCCTTTAGTTTTAGAAGGAAACGGCCTTCGGCCAGGACATTTTTCTAGCAAAAAATTTACACATTTATCTTGAAAGGGAGTCTAGGGGCTGTATTTTTAAGCTTGATGGAGGTCTAGCGAGGAAACTAAAAAATACATAAATAAATAAATATATAGACCAAAAATCAAGCACTACCCCCTTAACTTAACAAAAATAGCAACCTAGGCTACACCCTCTTCATTATAGGTAGGCCGGAAATCCTCACCCAAAACCTCTGCAACTCAAAAAGGGCTAGAGCAAATGGGCTGTAAATTTCCACACCTATTGCCTGGCTGACTCTTCTTAAATGGTAGAACTATTAGTTTAAATACTCCAGTCGTTTGTGAGTTATAAAGGTTAGTGCTCAAGAGTTTTGGTCTACATTTTTGGAACAGGGCATAGTGTTAAGAGTTATAGAGGTTAATGTTCAAGAATTTTGGCCCACTTATTTGGAACAGGGTATAGAAGCAACAATGGAAAAATATATAAATAAAATAATATATATATATCTGGCAATTGGCTTTATTTTCCCTATGTGTTTCCCCTTGGGATCTACAGTAGGTTAATAAGGGTATTTTCTGGATCCCCTTCTCCCTCATGTTTGACCCCATTAGTTTTTATTAAATTTCAATAGGTTTTTCCCTATTAGTTTGGCTATTATAAGACCTTTCACCCCATTTTTTTGTTAATTTTATGACCTTTCACGCCATTTCCGTGTCGATTGTTTCCTGGCGAACGATAGCCTGTCTGCAATTTAGGAAGATCCGTCCTTCGGCCGGTACACTCTGTTCTGGTATAAGTTAAAAAGATGACACCGGTAATGAAAGGGTTAATACCCATGAACATACATGTTATGTGATGCAATTTTAAATCCAACTTTATTCTTGTATTTTGTAAGACAGTCATTTAACAATAATAATAATAATAATAATAATAATAATAATAGTTCTTAAAGCTAGCGCATGCTAAGCTAGCTAAGGATAGCTCAATAAGGCCGATTAGGCGTATTTCCATTGGGGTCCTGTACTACTACCCCATCCCTTTGCTCATGAGGGATGGTAACGACTCAGTGCTTGTGAAAAATCTTTAATGCGCCGAGCGTGGGTGCGAACCCGGGCCTTCTGGGTGGAAGTCCGAGACGCTAGTCACTACACCAAGCGAGCCGCTTGAATTAAATTGAATTATGCTATAAAAGAGCGGCCGTTTTGAGGTTTTGCGAGTCTTCAAACGAAAAGAACAGTTAAATACTATAGCCCAAACACTCTGCGGGAACATTGTTGTTGAAGGAGCATGTACTTTTTTTTTTTTTTTTTATAACGATAACGATAACGATAACGAGGCGTTCAACGAGGGGCAACATGGCATTAGACAAGGCTGCTCCTGCCTCTCACAACTACTATCACACTACGACAAAATCCTACAGGATATTCAAGACGGAGAAAATGTAGACGTCATATATCTAGATTTCGCCAAAGCTTTTGACAAGGTGGACCATGGGATCCTTCTACATAAACTCAAATCACTGGGAATAGGGGGAGACCATGGAAGATGGCTCCACAGCTTCATCACCAACAGAAAACAAAGAGTCACGGTTCAAGGAAGCCTATCAGAAGCAGGTGGGGTCATCAGCGGAGTACCACAAGGATCAGTACTGGGACCTCTCCTATTCCTCATCATGATAGGAGACATCGACAGGGACCTGGAACACTCAACAGCCACATCGTTTGCAGACGACACCAGACTCATGAAGAAAATCACCTCACAACATGATGCTCAGCTACTACAACAAGACTTGGACAAAATCCTGAAGTGGGCAGAAGAAAACAACATGGCCCTAAACGGAGACAAGTTCGAGCTTCTAAGGTACGGGAACAAGAGAGCACTACAAAACGACACCAACTACAAAAGTGGACAGCAAGAAATTACCGCCAAGGACACAGTGAAGGACTTGGGAGTAAATATGAGCAGTGACGCCACTTTTTCCCAGCATATTACCAAAGCCACAACAACAGCAAAACAAATAGCAGGCTGGATCCTGAGAACCTTCCACACAAGAAATGAGAGGTGTATGCTAACACTGTGGAAGTCACTGGTCCTACCACGACTGGAGTACTGCTCTCAGCTCTGGTCTCCCCAAAAAGTAGGAGAAATAACAGAAATTGAAGCCACCCAGAGGACATTCACCAGTAAAATCCATGGGTTTCAACACTTTAACTACTGGGAGAGACTTAAGGAGCTGCAGTTGTACTCACTTCAAAGACGTAGGGAGAGATACATCATCATCTACGTCTGGAAGATTTTGGAAAAAAAGGTACCAAATCCAAACATCCAAGAGACTCAGCACCAAAGGCGAGGGAGGCTGTGCTATGTGAGGACTACGCCGGGATCAACACAAAAAATCAAATCCCTGATCCATCACAGCTTTACATATAATGGAACCAGACTGTTCAACTGTATACCAGCCCCTCTCAGGAACATGACCGGGGTGTCTCCAGACACCTTCAAGAAACACTTGGACATGTGGCTGGCCAAAATACCGGACCGGCCACCAACACCAGGATACCCCAGCACCAACTCCAACCGACTTCTGGAATGGAGAGTGGAAGAAAGGGAGCTGCCTGGTCGCAGTGGAGCCCCAGCTCAACTGTGTCACTAACGGACGGAATACAACTAAGTGTAACTAAGTGTAAGTGTATAAACATTTATAATATTTACATTTGTTACCCATAGAATATTAGTTTCACTAAAAGTGTGATAATAGAAAACGATTAATTTTGCTAGGTAACTAAATAAAACATATTTAGCACTATTATTTCAGACAATGACGGCCATTATTTGGAGGATGTTATCTCTAAAACATGATGAATAAGAACTGTATTGAATGAAGTTATTCAGGCAAATTCTGTAAAAATCTTCAAATCCCGCTATAATGAATATACCAACCCACCAAATTTTGCCCCAACTGGTATAATCCCAACTACGACCTAACCGGCTAATTCATATAAATAAACGAGAGGGTTCAAACAAGCCAGTAGGCTTACAACATGACCCTATTTCTGTAAAGTCAGTGAAAATAGGTTAGTCTAAACAGAACCGGATGTGGAAATACCTTGAGCCAACCAGGCCAAGCGGGATATCTCTATTGGTCTAACAGGGATTCCCAAACTCTTCAGCTCATTGACCCCTTAATGAAGTTTCAAATTATTCATCGACCCCCAAACATTTAATATTAAGAATAATATAATATGTTGTGAAAAAAGAAACGTATTACATGCATATTATGATACAATAAATATGTGGAATTATAGTAGTACCTTAATATTAGTATTAGTAGAGTTAATGTCTTCATTTTGTATTTCCAAGTAAAATGGTGTAAGAATTCATTCAGGCACTTGCATTTTCTCCAGGTCTTCAAAGCGCACTTTAAAGTCTTCAATCAATTTGTCCAGGTGTGCGTATGTTTCTGTCACCATCTGAAATGCTTTCACTTTCTGCCGACTGTTGTAAGTTCGAAAAGTACTGAAAATCTCTGTGCCATTGACGCTTTAAACCAGCCTAGTTTGCCTTGGAAGCCCAGTAGAATTGTTCTGTCCTGAATAATGGTAACATCTTTACCCTGCAGACGTTACTGTACCTCATTAAACTTTGAATATAGGTCTGCCAAATAGAACAGAGCATTCTTACACCTTTTCAGCTTTTCACATAGAGATGGGTCTACATCTTTTGAAACGTTCCTCACCTAGCCATTCATAGACCCCCTAGCCATTTATCGACCCCCTTTCGACCCCTGGCGATTCATTGACCCCTTGGATGGTCGATATCGACCCCTGGGGGTCGATATCGACCACTTTGGGAACCCCTGGGACTCTAACTGGTAAAGTGTCTGCCTCGCAACCCAAGGGTCGAGAGTTCAAGCCCCCACCAGAGGTTGACATTTTCGGGAGGCTATTCCCGCATCTAATGAAGTTTAGGTGTGCTGGTAAAATTGTTCAGATGGTTGAGAGTAAGATCGGAGCTCCATAAATCCTCTTTCGGGTATGGTGTAAAAACCAATTCCTACATTTCAACGGTAAATTCAACAGTAAATAGCCTATGTGCAAATATTTTGATTATCTTTAGCCATTTTTGTTTCATTTACCTTTGAAATGTGGGAGTTTTTTTTTTGGTCACCCTGTATATTGTATGCTGTAGGCTACATAAGAACATAAGATCGCAGGAAACTGCATAAGGCCATGCGGCCCTCACGAGGCAGTTCCCATTCACACCCAGCCCATAGGCCTATCATCCATATGGGAATCCATCTTACGCTTAACGCTTTCAACTGTTCCTGAGCTAATCACTGATGTGGGCAGTCATTCCACATGTTAACAACTCTATTCCCAAACCAGCATTTTCATATATTTTTCCTAAATCTAAACTTATCTAACTTATACATATACTTTACAACTAATAATAATCATATTAGTTATTGTATTAAAATGTTAATTATAATTACGTAGCGCTATAAGAAATATACTGTGCATAATATCCTATATAGGTTATAGTTTGAGATGTTCTTAGGTTGTTATACTATGAATGAAATGTAGGGGATATACTCTAGGTTGTAGCCGGAGATATTATTAGTGTAGGGGAAACAAAATTAATAGGGATGTAGGGAAGGTGTCTGCCTTGTAAGGGCCAAAACAAACTTATGTAGATCTCCATTTAGCTTGTGTTCTTCTGTTCTTATGGAAGTCAGAGGGTTAATACAAAAAATAAAATAAATCGTTGCTCCCTAGACCTCCATCAAGCTTTAAACGTCCCCCCCCCCCCCCGCCCTCCCCCCTTTTGATATATATTAGTACATTTTTGGATAGAAAAATGTTCCGGCTGGAGGCCGGTTCCCTCTAAAATTCAGGTTCGCTATCACTCGCTAGGGAAATATCAACACCTAAAAGGCTCGAAAGGTCTTAAAATTTATAAAGAAATTGGGTAAAAGGTCCTAAAATCGCCAAACTAATAGGGCGAACATCTTAAAATCTCAAAACTAATGGGGCTAAAGATGAAGGGGAAGGGGGTCCAGAAAAAAAAATCAATAGTGTTTATCCCTTTGCTTTCCATAGGTTCTTTGTGACCTTAATACAATGATTTATCTATCTATCTATCTATCTATATATATATCTATCTATCTATATACTCTGGCACATACCCCATTGTTGTTCTTTATTGAGGGTGGCCGACTCAAGACAGAGCCCAAAGAGGGACAACATAACATAACAAAAAACAAAACACAAATTCACACACATCTAGCTCACCCAGGAGAAAATTCCAGAGACCCAGTCCATTTGAAGTCCCCAGCATAAGATTCCCAGGTCCCAGATCTCACAGAGAGGCTCCTGTTTCCGCAGGCAGACATGCAGCGGAGCACACTCGTGTGACACCAGCTAAATTTATAGTTTGCTAGTAACACACATGCTCAAGTAGGTGTATACAGGATGTCAAATGAAAGCCTATATACTCTGTTCCATTTAAGTAGGCCAAAACTCTTGAACATTTACCTCTATAACTCACAAAATACTCTAGCCCAGTTTGAGTTACAGAAATTAAAAGGGTTGCGATTTCTGGCCTACTTATTATTTGGAACAGGCTATAGTCGAAACCAAATCCCTTCTTTTTAGTCATTATTATTGTGTATACAAAAGATAGATTATGCTATACAGTTCTATTTTGCCTTTGTAAGTGATAAAATGGCCAAACTAATGGAATTTCATGTTAATTTCCTGTATTCATTTCGCAATCTTTACATTATAATTCCTTCTCATAATTAGCCAGTCTCAAAATCAAATTACTGTGGTGTGACACTCTGGACGTTTGGTTGGTTTATATACAGAACTATATAGTCTGTTCATTATAGGTAGGTCAGAAATAGTGACCCCTAACCTTTGTATCTCAAAGAGAGCTAAAAGAAACGGACTGTAAATTTCCACACCTACTACCTGGTAAATGGTAGAAATATTACCTCGATTGCGCAAGTCGTTTATGAGTTATACAGGTTAGTAGTCAAGATTTTTGGCCTACCGCTAGTGAATGGACTATAGACTACAGCACTTAACCATATTTGGTCCAAAGAAGGGTCCTTTTGGACCTCCCCGTTTTCGCTCTTTTAGTTTGGAGATTCTAAGACGTTTCACCTGATTACTTTGGTGATAATGAGACGTTTTACCTAATCAGATCAGATCAGATGAAGGTATTGAGGGATAAGCCTTTGCAACGGCACCTCGTATCTACATTCTACTTTTCCTATTTTTCTGAGGACTAAGGAGTGTAGAGAGGGGAGAAGGGGTGTCAACTTTATTCTGGGGCGAACGATAGCGAGCCTGTAACTTAGAAGAAATCGCCTGGACATTTTTCTATCGAAAAAAAAAAAAAAAAAAAAAAAACTACCTTGCAGGAGGTCCGGTTGGATTTTTTGTTTTTTATTTTATTATTAGGCCTATTTTTTTTTTTTTAGCTTGAAGGAAGTCTGGGAAGGCATTTTTGTTAGCCTAGGGGACAAACATGAGCCTACATTGCTCGAAAATAGCAAAAGTAAGCAAAGTTTTTAATAACAATTAGATCAAGTATCATAATGACCCACAAGAGGTTGGATCAGATAGTTTTAAAGGATGTATCATATCCGGTCAATATTTTCACGTAAGTTCATTTTAGGCCTCTAGATAAATTTGAACGTGCCGCCAAACCACCTGTTGTGCACGCCGAAGTAATAATTTGCTTGTTATGCCTATTGGAAGCATTATTTTAGCATCATATTATTTTTTTACTAAGTCATATACATTATCTGAACTTTGAATTTGACATTTGATGTTTTATAGTCCAAAAAACGACAAGAATACTCTGAATAACTTTGATGGCGAAAAGTCTCACATTCTGTTTTTGTTCCTTACTTAAAATCTCTCTTTCAGGATCTTTATATTGTGATAATATAATGCGATATACGAATATAAACAAAATAGTTGGCAGGCAGTAAATATGACATATTGGTGCATATTTAGTAATATAATAACAATAATAGATAATTAATAGGTAAATCATGATGACAAATAACATGTCCTAAAGTTAAGAGCGTATATGCTGTGTGTGTAGGTGTCATAAGGGTGCTGACAGTTGTAAGGGAAGGGTGCTGCTCCTGTCATTAGATCAAATTATCCCTGGGTCGATATTCCGCAGCAGGTGTGATAACCACACTCAGCCCCCGAGGTAACTAGCCCAGAATGTTATGTTTGTAGCTATATGGTGGTGGTTAAGTGGCCTCCTTGTGCTAGAACAGTAGGCTATATATAGGCTAGTCCTAATGATTAATGGTTCGGGTCCTAGGCTAGATTAACTTGAATGAAATAAACCGTGATTCGTAAACAAGTTAACCCTCTGAGTATCATGCCGCGTTTTGACACATGCTGGCCCTTTGTAGACGATTTGGATAAACTACAGTTATAGGCTAGGCCTACTAGGCTACCCCTATTTTGTCTCTGTTGGTACTAGCCTAATGGGTAAATATTATTAGTAGGCTAGTAGACTTAGCCTAGTATGGTTTGATGATGTGCGGCAGCGCGGAAATGTATATTTGACTTGAAATAGAGACATTGAAGTATTACTGTATTACAAACCTTCGCGAACCCTTAACCTCTGAAGTGCGCATGGGGGGTATGGGTAAATTGATACGGTGCGACAGTCACGAGTTTTAGAATGTGTGTTTTTTTTTTTGCATTTTTTCTTTGATATACAGTGTTGTTTTACCTAACTAAGAAACCTAACCTAACCTAAAAGTAATACGTGGATAGAAACTAACCTAAAATGTACGCAATTACCAAAGCAGCACTGGATCGCGCAACTGTAAGGTCCCCCGAGTAAGGTAGGAGGGAAGAAAAATCTATAAAGCAGAAATTCCGTAAAACAGGGCTTGTCATTATGCAGACAAGACTCTGTGTTTTACCCTATATCTCCCTTATAATACATTTGCGACGGGAAGGACATATATAGGACTGAAGACTATTATATAACAATAACATACCTAGGAAAATATTAAGGAAACCACCCACCAATTATTTTCATTTTTTTTTGTTTAGTTTTAGTTTATTTGCATCAATATATAGTGAGTGACATTAGTTTCAACCTCCGCAAAAATAGTTTTCCCCTTTATCCAACGATCTTAAGACACGGCGCCCGATAGTGGGGAGGGCTATGAAGATCAGGGAAAATGTGGGGTTAAAGACATAAAAAGGCGATATAATGGCTTTTATGATGAAAGTTGGCTCGGGTTTTGTTGTTTTTCAACTTGAGAAAACCCCAAAATGAAAAAACCCGAGCCAATTTTTGTCAAAAGTTGGCTCGGATTTTAAGATTTTTCAGCTGCATAAAAGACAGCAAGTGCAAAAAAGAAGTTGGCTCGGGTTTTCTTGTTTTTCAACTTAAGAAAACCCCAAAATGAAAAAAAATCGAGCCAAGTTTTGGCAAAAGTTGGCTGGGATTTTAAGATTTGTCAGCTTCATAAAAGTCAGAAAGTGGCAAAAAAAAAAGTTGGCTCAGCTTTTCTTGTTTTTCAACTTAAGAAACCCCAAAAATGAAAAAAAAAAAACAGTCAAGTTTTGGCAAAAGTTGTTGGATGATACATAGGATAGAAAATGAACTTACCCAGTAAGCTCATTATCCAACAATTAAGCAACATTAAAGATTTTAGCCTAACCTACCAACCTTACCTAACCTAACCTAGTATTATGGGTGGGGGCTGCCGCCCCCACACCCCCGCTGGTTGGATAGTACATTGGATAGAAAATTAGGTAAATTCCTAGTGTTAATTAGACTGAAAGGCAGGGAGAAAGAGGTCCACCGAGTCGTGTTGTGTGCCGTCTATGGGGAGGGGAACCCTGGACAAATATCGTTACAGGTTACAGGTTCTGTATCTCCCTTAGCCTAATAGAATTTTTCGAGGGTTGACACTTATTTTGACATGGAGTAGCCTATAGGTTATATTACATCCTAAATGAAATTTAAAATATCTGTGAAAATTCTTGGGTTGTTTATATAATAGAAGTTACTGTGAGACACGTAATATGTTGAAGGGGGAGTTCTGCCCCCTCTAAACACCCGTCACTTTTCATCATAATCTGTTGTACTTCATAGGGGGTCCAATTAAGGAGAAAGTGAATTAACAGACGAAATTAGGCCGCAAACTACAATAACGTAGCGGGCCGCCGTTTATGGGAGACTTTTTACACATAATTTTCAATGTTAATTTTCTCCCTTAATCGATTTTTCCAAATTATCATTTAACTTACATAAAAATGAAGTACAGTTTATAGGGATTCCAACATGCATTTCAAAATTGTCATGAAAATTGGTGGGTGGTTTGCTTAATATATACCCATACCTATAGGCTACACAAACATCGATGGGGCTTGTAACTGTCAAACCGTAAAATCTTACGGAAAAACTAAATAAGATGGTCACCAATTTTCCCATGGATTTTTTTATTTTTCCCTGTTAGTTTTCATCAATATATAGTGTTTGGAAATAATTACAACCCTCGGCGAAACCGTTTTCCCCATTGTACAACGATCTTAAGACACGCCGCCCGATAGTGGGGAGGGCTATGAAGTACAGGGAAAATGAGGGGTTAAATGCATAAAACGGCGATTAAAACTTATTTTAGCAAAACTTGGCTCGGGTTTTAAGGTATTTCTAAGGCCTAAAACCCAATATTTAGAAAACCCGAGCCAAGTTTTGGCCAAAGCTGGCTCGGATTTTGAGAGTTTGTAGACAACAAAATGACAGTAACCTCATTTAGATATTTGGCTCGGGTTTCCCGAATTTTGGAAAACCGGATTTTGCGTATTTTTAGAGTAAACCAATTACAGTAACGTAATTTAGAATTTTGGTTCATGTTTCCCTAAACTGCAAACCCCAAAAAGCATAATTTTGGAAAACCCGAGCCAATTTTTGGCAAAACTTGGATCGTATTTTGAGAATCGAAAAAAATAACTAAATGTCGGAAATCGGCTCATGATTTCCCTAATTGCAAAGCCATATAACCAGATTTATCGAAAACGTAGCACTTATTTAAATCATAAATATCCAGTAACATAGACCTAGTACATTGGATACAACCCTAATCCACACCTAACGCCTACAATGTGTCCGTAGTACCTAGTAGGCCTACGTGGGATACAACATGGCGGTTGGGCCGGCGCCCATTTAGTAGCCTACCAGTATTCGGCCGTATCTGTAAATACGAATGCGAGTCACTTCGAGCGAATTCCTGATCGAGCGGATGCACAATCTAACCTAATTAACCTAACCTAACCTAACCTAACCTAAATGCGCCTCCGCTCGAATATGAATTCGCTCGAAGTGTCCAGATACCGTAAATACTACCGCAACTACGAATCTTGTTTCTGAGACCTAGTATATTAACCTAACCAAACAACCCAACCTATCGACAGAGATGGGCTGGTGGAGTGGACTAAAAAGCTGGTGGACAGACCTCGGGAGACAGGTGAAAATGGCGTGTGTACGAATCGGTGCCGTCTATAGGAAGGTATTGACAACCATGTTACGACAAAATTCCATTTTAGTACCATATATTTTTATTAGGTTTTGCCGAGGCTTAAAACACATTTTCACATTATGTTTAGAGCATATAAAATCCATATTTGTTTTCAAATATTGCAAAATAATTGGTGACCAACTTATTTAGTTATACTAATCTTACAGGGGTATGAGACACCACACTCCTGTGCGGACGTATTTGAGCTGTTCCCATCACTAAAATATTTATTTTACCATAAATAGCATTAATACTTATCCATCTGCGCCTATTATAGGTTGATTATAAAGGTATTAACCTGTTACAACAATAAAACAAGTGGAAACAGTGTTTGGATGGTCAAAATCGGCGATACAGGCTGGGAGTTACACAATGTATGGCTGAGGCAACCTCCCAGCCCACCACTTTCCTCCACCTCTGGAGAGAGACTGTCGATCGATACACTCTCTCTCTCTCTTGCACTCGCTTGCTAACAGTGATGACAACTCGCTAATGTTAGCACGAAAATAGACCACAGGAAAAGGGAATAACAGGGAAAATAGGTGATAACTGAAGGAGGGGAGGAAACTGGGGAAAGAGGGGAGGTGGATGAGTGATATTTGGGTTCAATGTTATTTTAATACCACAAATTTTGTTGATATATTTGAAGATAAATATTGAATCTATATGCTCTAAAGATCATAATAAAATTTGTTTTAACCCTCGGCAAAATTAATAAAAAAGTATGGTACTAAAAATGTCTTTTTCGTAACAAGGTTGTCAATACGGTACTTCTAGTTATCGATAGCTCTAAAGATCATATGAAAATGTGTTAAACCCTCGGAAAAACCTAATATAAAAGTATGGTACTAAAATTTAATTTTCATAATAAGGTTGTCAATACGGTACTTTCCCATTATCAATGTACAATCAAAGTGAAGATTGCAGAGTAAACACCGTAGACTTCATCGACTTCTCTTTCACTTTCGTATAATCGACAGCCAATTTTTTTTTTTTTTTTTTACCAAGGGATTAGTAGTCAACCAGCGGGGGTGTGGGGGCAGCAGCCCCCACCCATAATACTAGGTTAGGTTAGGCTAATGTCTTTTCAAATCACTATCGGGGGCGTGTCTCAACATCGATCAATAGGCCTAATGGGGAAAATAGGTTTTCCCGAGATTTCTAATTACTGTAATTACAAACACTATATATTGATGCAAATGAACAATTTCTTTTATAAAAAACACTCGGAAAATTTGTGGTATTAAAATAACATTTTTCCGATATTTGGCATGGCCCAGGGGCAAAATTTTTTTTTTTTTTTTTTTTTTTTGGTGTTTTAAATTGATTTTATGTCATTGATTGAAATGATTGACATTGACATTGATTGACATTGATTGAAATGTCCGCCGGGGGAACTCCTAAGAGTCTTCCCGCAGTTCCCGGGTTAAACAGGGAACGTGAGCTGGGTTTAGACCGGTCGCAAGACAGGTTAGTTTTCGGTTAAGTTAGGTTAGGTTAGGCTAATGTTAATAATACTAAAATGCGACGGTCCTCGGTATTAAACAATACTGTAGGATATATCAAATACAAAATAAAAAAAACAACAAATTACCTGAAAAACTCGTAGGCTATCTGGTTGATGGTAAATTTTTATCAAAATACGTTTTTTCCCAGTTTCCGCGTCTGCTGAACCATCCAAAAACACGCTAAAATGCGTGTTTTGAAGGGGGGTAGTGGGGGAGGAGTAGTATAACTGTAGATTTACCTCGATTTGGGATGAGTTTTGTTACTGGGCGTACGTCGTGTAAACACCAGACTCCAGAGTTGATGTCAAACAGCGGGGGCAGCAGCCCCCACCCATAATACTAGGATAGGTTAGGTAAGGTTGTTAGGTTAGGCTAGGCTAATGTCTTATGTCCTTTCAAAGGGGTGTAGTAAACACTGAGATATACCCGGTCACTCGGTCAGAGGTAGGTGGATAAATCTACAGTTATACTACCCCTATTTTGTTGTTATTCTGTTGGTACTAATAGGTTAATATGGTAAGATCCTGTGTAGCAGGAGGAACTGTTTTTCAGATGCCTATTTACTAAGAAACATTGAACAATATCATTAACCTAACCTAGTATATTAGTGGACTATTTATGAATGTAAAATGTAAAAATATATTGTAACATTACCAAATTATTGAGATATATGTACATGTCCTCCCGCTACACAGGATTACACTGTTAATATTATTAGTAGTAGACTTAGGCATAGTATGTTTTGATGATGCGCGGAAATGTATATTTGACTTGAAATAGATACAGTACATTGAAGTACAGGTATTACAAACCTTCGGCAAAGTGAGACTCGTCCGCCGCGGTTTCTTCGTCCGCGGTTTGTTTACCTGGGTGTACAATTGGTTGTGCCGCGGCGTACTTGTTTTTTGCCCCCTGCTGTCAATATATATGATGATGACAATAAGTCATGGGGGGGGTGAGGGTCAGAGGAGGGGCAAAGCCCCCCTCATGGGGAAAAGGTTTTTTCAGAGGCTTGTAATTACTTCCAAACACTATATAGGCCTATTAATACAAATTAACAGAAAACTAGGCCTATATAAATCCATGGGAAAATTAGGGAAAAGGTTATCTTTTGGACCGACAGTAGTCCCATCGATCTTTTTAGGTCTAATAGGTCCGGTAGAAAATATACATCATTGCTATATAATATGATGTCATTATGAGCTGAAATGTATAATAAGGGGTTTATATAATAAGTCTCCCTATAAACGGCCCGGCCACCATCTTCGCTACAGTCGCAAGTCTGGAAACTGTCTTGAAATAATCAACCAATAGCAATGGAATTCCCTGGATGACGTCACACCCATTTAGCCAATCACCTATCAGGCGCAGATGCGCATATCCCATAATGCAATATATTGGAGAAGAAGGTGAGGGTGGCCGACTAGTGACTAGTCTGCCCACAATGGCGTCTTCAGCTGGATGACTCTCATACGTCTTTCGATTTTTTGTGTGTGTAGGTGATTTTCGTTCATATCCAGTGGATTTATATATTGAGGACTTTCGGAAGTGTGTGTTTACCTATTATCCAAGGACCGTCGGACGTGAGTATTTACCCATTATCCAATAATAGGGTCAGTTATGGAAAATTATGATTTTGCCCCCTGCTGTCTACATAGATGAGGATTTCAATAAATCCTGGGGGGTTGAGGAGGGGGGCTTGCCCCCCCTCAACTTATTCTGTATCCCACGGCAAATGGTTATGGCCAAATACAGCTTATTTTTCGTCTTTTATCCTCTTTAACCCCTCATTTTCCCTGATATTCATAGCCCTCCCCACTAGTGGGGGGCGTATTTTTAGATTGTTGGATAATGGGTAAATACTAATTTCAGCTCCTCTTCACTATATGAGAACACTGTATCTGAAAGAAAAATGCAAAAAAGAAAAACAATTGGTTGCTGAAATGACTGTCGGTCCAAAAAGTAACCTTTACCAAAATTAGTGACTTTAATGTAAACAAAAATCAGTTTCCGCATCTGCTGAACCATCCAAAAACATGCTAAGACGGGTGTTTTGAAGTGGGGAGGTGGGCGAGGGGTAGTATAACTGTAGATTTACCGGTAGGTGATACGGCCGATAACACAACTCTTGCCGACGATTTTATACTGCTTAGCAATGATATGTGGGAGTTAAAAGGGTAAAAACTGTCCCAGTTAACCCTCTGAGTTCCATATAGGGGTATGCCCTACCTAGCCTAGGCTAATATGAATCAAATTGTCTAATAATAGCCAGAAAACAGAAAAGAAGTGTGTCATTGCAATGATTGCATCTTGAAAGATTCGGACCACTATAATCATGTAATGGACCTAGGCTAACCTAGCAGGCTACTAGGCTTGTATCTTAGGTGGGGATGTTTGCCGGGTATTCTTTCTCATATCATTCTAGTCTTAAATCCTAATTGTTCTGGGACCTGGTTTGACATCGTGCTCTTCTCTAGACTCTCCCTCCTGCAGAACTTCAGACGATAAGCAGCAACAGCATGGACTACCAACTACAACAAAGGTAGTCGTAGTCCTTGCTGTTCCTGCTTATCTCGGACTACGGTCTACCTCGTTAAGTTCCTGGCCCTGGGTGACTCATATAGCCTAGATCTCATATCCTATAACTATTCCTGTATTCTTTCTCATATGTCATTCTATATTAATTCATTGATTGTAGGTACCGTAGACCAAAGATCTTGAACAATAACCTCTATAACTCATAAGGCTAAGGCTAGATTAACGACTAGAGTAATCAAACAATTATCGCTACCATTTGGGAAGGGTCAGCCAGGCATTAGGTGTGGACATTTACAGCCCATTTGCTCTAGCCTTTTTTGAGTTACAGATCGAGGTTAGCCTGTTAGGGTTCACAATTTCTGGCCTACCTTTAATGAATTAACTATAATCTTAAAACCAAATTGTCCTGGTTTGACATTCCGCCCTAATCCCCTCTCTCCTGCAGAAAATGAGCAGCAACAGTAAAGACTACGACAATCTAATTAAGGGGATGTTTAGGGTTTTTCTGGAACCCCTTCTCCCTCATGTTTAGCCCCAATAGTTTTGAAATTTTCATGATAGCCTACTTTCTATTAGTTTTGCAATTTTAAGACCTTTTGTCACACCCGCGGCCCCATTGCTTTGTCAATATCAAGTTCTTTTGTGCCATCTAGGTGTTGATTTTTCCTGGCGAGCGATAGCGAGCCTGTAACTGAGGAGTAAATGGCCTTTGGCCAGAATATTTTTCTACTAAAATATGTACAAATTCATCTCGAAAGGGGGTCTTGCTGGTGTTGATTTTTCGTTATAAGTTTGATAGAGGTCTAGGGAGCAAACTTAAAACCCCGCTAACTTCCTGGCCCTGGGTGACTCATATGAATCTCCTATAAATGGTCCTGTGTTGTTTTTTGTTTCATATACAGTACAGTACATCCTTCTAGACTTAAAACCAAATGGTCCTGTGTTGTTTTTTGTTTCATATACAGTACAGTACATCCTTCTAGACTTAAAACCAAATTATCCTGGTTTGATAAATTGTCATGGTGCCCTTCCCTCCCCCTCCTCCTCCTGCAGAAGATGAGCAGCAACAGCAAAGACTACGACTAACTCATAAAGTTCCTGTATCCTTTCTCATAAATCATTTGCACTAGCCTTTTTTGTGTTACAGAGGTTAGGGTTCATGATTTCTGACCTACTTACAATGAATGAACTATAGTCTTAAGGGGAGGCAGTTGTTTTTTTCGAGTCCTCCACCTCTCTCATGTTTAACCCTATTAGTTATGAGATTTCAAGACATTCGCCCCATTAGTTTGGCGATTTTCAGACCTTTTGCCCCATTTCTTTGCCAATATTAAGACCTTTTGTGCCATTTAGGTGTCAATTTTTTCCTGGCGAGCGATAGCGAGCCTGTATTTGAAGAGGAATCGGCCTTCGGCCGGTAAATTTTTCTAGCGAAAAATGTACAAATATATATCGATGGGGGTCTTGTGGGTGATTTTTTAAGTTTGATATTGGTTTAGAGAGCAAACTAAACCCCTTCCTTAAATCGTTGAACCGAACAAGTAAATTATGCAGCACAATACCGTCTGACCTCCCTTAAAACCAAATTGACGTCCCACCCTTCTCTCCTGCAGAAGATGAGCAGCAACAGCAAAGACTACGACTACCTCATAAAGTTCCTGGCCCTGGGTGACTCCGGGGTGGGCAAGACCAGCTTCCTCTACCAGTACACGGAGGGGGTCTTCCAGCAACAGTTCATATCCACCGTGGGCATTGATTTCAGGGAGAAGCGATTGGTAGGTGGTTGTCATTAAAATGTATGTATATACAGTATGTATTACCTATGTATTTTGAATTTACCTTGAAGCGCTTCTGCCTCAAGGGAGTGCTGCTCCCTCGATGATCCCTGAGGCAAGGCCACGCGTTGCTGCCACCCTTCACTGTGGTGTAGGTACTCCAGCTGGAATGTGATGGAGTTGGATGTTGCTGGACGTGATGAGGTGTAGCCGGGAATTCCTGGTTGGTCTGGGATGGTAGCCAGGAACTTGTCCAGCTCCCTCTTGAATACTTCATTGATGATATGCAGTTTGGTTTTATGCCAGGACGGGGCACAACCGATGCTATCTTCATAGTCAGGCAGATACAGGAAAGATACTTACTAAAAGGCAGGGATCTTTACTTTGTGTTTGTAGACCTGGAGAAGGCCATTGATAGGGTGCCTAGAGATGTTGTGCAGTGGGCTATGAGGAAACTTGGTGTGGAAGAGTGGCTGGTGCGTGTGATAATGAAGATTATGAGGATTCGCGAACTGCGTTGAGGGTGAAGGGTGTACTGAGTGAGGAGTTCGCAGTCCATGTTGGAGTCCATCAGGGTTCAGTGTTAAGCCCTTCCTCTTTGTTATAGTCCTGGAGGCACTGTCTAGAGCTTTTAGAGGCAGTCTCCCATGGGAACTGCTTTATGCAGACGATTTAGTCCTAATAGCTGACAGTATGCAAGATGTTGAGGCCAAATTCAGAGAATGGAGAGAGGGCATGGCGAGCAAGGGTTTAAGAGTCAATATTAACAAAACCAAGGTTATGCATTGTAGATGGAGACGAGGCAATGTGGAAAAGAGAGGTGCATACCCATGTGCAGTGTGTGGAAAGGGTGTGGGCGCTAACTCGATTTGGTGTAGCGTCTGTCGATGTTGGGTACATCATGGAAGTAAGCACTGTACAGTAGTAGAATAAAAGGACCCCTGCCGAAGGATAAGTCAGAAATCGAGAAATTTGAGTGCGTAGTGTGCAAGGGCGAGCTTGTGTTAAATGATGATCCTATGGTTGTAAATTTTAGAAATGAGTCATTGGAGCTGGTGGACAAGTTTTGTTACCTAGGAGATACCATCTCTGCCGGTGGTGGGGCCGAGGCTGCTACTGTCGCTAGAATTAGATGTGGCTGGAGGAAGTTCAGATAACTACTGCCAATTCTGACCATGAAAAGAATGCCTCTCCCCCTGAAGGGAAAGGTGTATGCCTCATGTGTTAGAAGTGCAATGACGTATGCCTCAGAAACATGAGCCGTTAAAGTAGAGGATGTCAACAGAATGGAATGTAATGAGATGAGAATGGTGAGATGGCTGTGTGGGGCCAAACTGCAGGATAGAATAACAAATGATCAGCTGAAGAGACATTTAAGTATAAAGAGTATTAGCAAGGAGATGCGTCTAGTAGACTGGGATGGTATGGTCATGTGGAGAGAATGGATGAACACAATTGGGTGAATAGATGCAGGTCTGTGATTGTGGAGGGAGCTGCACCAAGGGGTGGACCGAGGAAGACAAGGGATCGGACTATACGTGCCGATCTCGAATCCATAAACTTGACAAGTGAAGCAGCCCTTAACAGGGTTGCCTGGAACGCTGCCATTAGGACAAGATACTGAAACTGCACGTATGTGTGGAGCACTCAGTCTTAAAATGTTATGTACTGTATGTATGTATGTAGTGGGCCATAATGGTGTGCCCCATGGTTCCCTAGTGCCTTACTCTCACCGCCCACTGGCACAAGTCGGCCTCTCTCTCTCTCTCTTGCGTAGGGATGCGGCGACCTCACCGCCCGCCACTTTAGTGGTACAATCAGCTATTGGAGCAGTGGACCACTGGTTCCTATCTTCATACAATTCCTGTGCTTCCAGCCAGGGCCCCACTGGGGTAAATAAAATTGCAAAATAGTGGTGGAACTGCTATTCGGGTGAGGGACTGCTCTGGGTCTGCTCCTTCAGTGCTAAGGGTCATAATCCACTTAGTGGAAATAGCACTGTGGAGTGGGTCAGTGGAAACATGTCTGGGAGCCTTGAGGCAGTTTCTGCCGTGGCCATCCCTTTTGGGGCGCTTCTTCTGGAAGCAGGGCGTCCGATTGATGGTTGATGATATTATTTGGTTTCAGATTTACCGCAATGAGGGTGGAGGTCGTCCCCAGGGAGTCCACCTACAGCTCTGGGACACTGCCGGACAGGAGAAGTAAGCTTAATAAACTCTAAGGGCTTGAATCCAACACCCTCACTGCCACACACCCATCTGTACACTTTAACCCTTTCAACATTGGATTATGCATTTCTTGAATGTTTCTGGCTATTATTAGTAGATTTTATTCAGATTAGGAAGGGTATATGGAAGTCAGAGGGTTAATTGAGTCTTTACCCTTATAAATCCCATAGATCCTTCCTAAACTGTCTAAAATCGTCTAATGAGAGCCAGAATGAACTGTCAAAATGCGTCATAGTCTTCAAAGGGTTAAAATACCTATTACAGTACATTATATGAAATTAACTAAAGTGAAATAATGAGTTAGAGGGATTGCAAGGGTAGTCAGCTTTCAAGTAACAGTGCATTTTGAGTATAGACCATGTGGGTATTGAATGATGCATGGGTCGTTGGGTTTTCAGGTTTTGGTTGTCTTAATGCTCAGTATGATCATAATTTATCATTGCTAATTTTATTATTAGTAGATTAGTTATTAACTTACTACAGTATGCTTATAGACTAGTGTATTGTAAGCTGTAGCTACATCACTTCATTATAAGAGGAAAACCGTCAATCTCTTTAACCCTCTCACCACGGAAGACCTCTTGAACGCCCATAAAAAAACATAACAGGTACCCGGAAGGCCTCTTGAACGCCCAGTGGTTGAAAGCCTGTGAGCTTCGTGTGCGAGGCGTCGGTCCGACGCATGTAAACAACAGCCGGCTGGACCGACGCCCCGCATCTCCGGCCACAAGAAGGAGAGCGTCGCTTGTTCGTGTGTGCCTGTATGTTGTTGTTAAGTATCGAAAAGTGGTGTAAAGTGGCTGTTTTGGCCATAAAGTTATCTCCAATGAAATCATCATCACAGCTCAACCAGTTGACTTAGAGAGCTCTACTTAATGCCATTCTACAGGTAAATAACACAGCTACGCTTGGGGATGCGCGGGAATGCGGGAAGCAGTCTGATTAACGAATATACGGTAGCCTAGCCTAGACGTTTTTCGGCCAAAACACCCGGGTTTCGAGGAATATATATATAATACATAGCTGGGGCTGGAGGGTTAAACAACTCGCTTAATTTGAAACCACTGCAGACGACGCACCACTCATTTTCCCATTGATAATGCATGGGGAGTAAAAGGTTCACTCTTATATATTTGATACTGATAGGACACACATGATCATTTACTGCAAAAAACAGACTATTTATAGGTTGTAGATGAATATTATATTCATAACTATAAATTTGTCCTAATTACCTGTAACATCATATTTCGCTACAAAATCTTCATAATAGCAAAGTAAACAAGATGAGAACGTGACAATTTACCGTCAGCTGAAATGAAACCAACTTATAAGTATTTAGACAATAAACAATCTGTATGAAGCATTTTTATACCACTCCCAAATATCATCCAGTGCCTTCAATTGTTTACATAACACAATGTAGACGATGAACCTTCCAGATTCTAGTGGTGGAGTTCAGTGAGGAGAACCCAACTTTGTATAGAGCAAAATTAAACTGAAGTGTAATATACCGGTAGCTTTCTAAAGTTAAGCATAAATATATTAGTGGATTCATACATTAGCATTCTGATTAGATTAATTTTGTTACTGATCTTTTTTAACTTTTATTTATATTTCAGATATGAATTAGGAAATGATAACATTGTAAAAGTGGGTAGTTTACATTATTGTCATTCAACTGTAAATATCAGTATCTTGTTCTCAGCTCAAACTTTTACAGAATTTATTTATATTATATGTACAGTCGCGGTCATTACTTCTGATACATTTTTACCTCGAAAAGGAACATCCCAAATACAAATATCAGATAAAGAATTAATAAGAAGTTTCAATTTAACCTGAGACCATTTCAATTCAAAAGTACTGTACACAGTATGTATTAGTATTAATGTCCGCAACTATGCAATACTGTGGTACAGTACAGCTTTCATTGCACACTATGCATACAAGGAGCATGAGAAACAATTAACCATACAGTACAGTAGTGTTTGCATGATCTCGGCACTCCAAAGAAGGAACATCTTTGAACGTTTACTTTCATTTTTGTAGACTTACATCATTAACTTTCTTTACAAGTGGTTCAGTAATGGTAAGCTAGATTATTATTTAGAGTTATACATACATACATATATTTAAAGACCGAGTGCTCCACACGAAGTGCGGTTCCAGTCTCATGTCCAAATGGCAGCGTTCCAGGCAGCCCTGTTCAGAGCTGCCTAACTTGTAATTTTTTATTTTTTTTATACAAGATCAGACCATAAGGTTTGGTCCCACGTCATACTTGGTCTGCCCCTTGGTGCAGCTCCCTCCATGTTCATGGACTTTCATCTTTTCATCCAACTTACTTCATCCATCCTCTCCCCAAACCATCCAAGCCTGCTAGTATGCATCTCATCACTGATACTCTTGATACCTACTGTAACCATCTTCTCAGCTTTCATGTTTTTCACTACTAAACATTGTACATTTTTCAATGAAGTCTGCTCTCTTGAACATCACTGTATACCATTTAGCTATTCACAACAAGAATATACAAATTAGAAAGTTTGGAAGAGGGTTGGCAAGCGGGAATTTATTTTCTCCTGTGAGTACCAATTAATAACCCTGTGCATCCGTTAGGTACCACTAGATGTCTCACCAGACCCGTGCTTATGGCGGGAAAATCTAACCGTCTGAGGACTTTCCCCGAGGTACAGTTGCCCACATAAGTTCTGTTCCTCTCTGTGCTCTTATGTATGAAAGTACAGTATAATTAGTATGGATGATTATGAGTGTGGTTATTTTTTGTTATCAGTTAACTAATCAGATGAGTTAACCACAGCATAAGAAATTACACTTGTAATTCAGTCAGGCACATTATATTGTCATGTATAAGATCACGGAGAGGAACAGAACATAGGTTAATGGTACCGATACATCTCTGGGTCTCTTATAAAGCTGGTTAACTGGTAATATGTGGTAGTTGCCCGGCGCGACCGAAGCCGCTCCAAGGACTCGTGCCCCCAGGGAGGGGGCAGGGGTTTGTTGTGGCGGTTTGACTCCCAGAGACTGCTCCCCACGGTTGGCAGCCGGCTGTCCTCCACAGCTACTACACCTACAGATCACCTACATAAAGAAACCAAAGTCCACAAAGTCAAAGACCATCTGGACATGGCACTCAAATCCTGGCAGCAGCCTCCACGAACCAATACCACCCACTACACTACATGGCAACACACCCACAGACACCAAGAAATATAAAAAAAAAACACCCAGCACACGGTATCACGCACAAATACTATTTTCTCTCCCTCCCTGCCCACCCCAAACCAGCTTCCAGAAGCACATCCATACTCATATCTCTCACCGTTCAATCCAATCACTCATAGATAACACGCAGCTGCAGGCACGACCTCCCGAAATCCATCCTTCTGAATCCTCCCTTCCTCGCGAGGACAGAGTCCACTTGGCCAGACTGAGATGCGGACACCATCCAGCTCTTCTGAGCTATCAGAAGAGACTGCATGACTCCGTCGTCGACACCTGCTCGGGTTGTAACACAGCACCCCATACCATTAAACACATCATACAAGACTGCATTTCACACAACCATTTACGCCAACAACACAATCAACACTCCTTGAGAGCTCTGTGGGAAAGCCCGACCTTGGCCATGGCCTTCCTTAAGGATTCGGGGCTGTTCGGCCAGGCAGTTTAGGGAACAACAACTGGTAATATGTCAATGATTTTATCCATAATTCTCTACCTGCAAAAATTAAAGTAAACTGTGTTTCATGCTTTCACATACAATATATAGCAGAGTATAATTTATTTTGTCATGCTTATAATAATAATTATTCCTTTATTATCACTGGATACTGTCAGGCACTTTATTATTTATTTTATTGAGATATTTTAGTATTCTTTATTATTGCATACATTTATAATATTTATTATAGTTCATAATTTTTCCAAACTGCATGTCAAGTTCAGTTTTGCACAAACTGTTTACCATTTTTGCTGCAACTTGAGTACTGTACAGTTAGTTTGTAAGGTAGCTTGGTTAAGTATGGTATGACTTGAGCCGTATCACACTAGAGCTGTTATACTCAACATTCCATGATCAAAAGTTTTCTGGCAACATTTCTGAAATATTTAGCACTAGTTTCAGAAACTAGACTGATAGTACTGTAGATGAATTGAGGTAACCAAAATAAATATTTTAAATGTTGACCCCATAAGCTGCCAGACCAGTGTTGAGGATAATTGTTAAGTGAAAAAGAGCTTGTGTGATACTGGCTTTACAGTACAGCTTGTTTATCATCTTCATGGAAGTATGGTCTGTAAGGTAACTTCATAGCTTTAATTAACTCAACCATTTTTGCTTCAATTTGCTTTTAATTTAAGTTGAATTACATCAATCTCTATACAGTCAACTCCAGCCATTAGTTGAACCCACGAACTTAACCCTTTCTGTACCACCGTCTTGGTGGTGTAATGGTTAAAATTAAGGTGTCTAAAAATCTGTGTGTGATAACCCGGGTTCGAATCCTGGTGGATCACATTATATGCTTTCATTAATTTCATTAGAGGAGTTTGGTGTTGTGGTGAAATTAATCAAAAATAGATTAATATATTCTAGCTACTATTAGATAATTGTATTTAGTTTAAAAAGATAATTCAGCAATTTTCAGGCTTCGAACGATCTCACTTAACTCTTTTTATTACCACAGATCCTTCTTAAACTGCACAAAATTGTCTAAATATAGTTAGAATATACTTAAAAAGACGTCGCCGGTACAGAAGGGGTTAAGATTAAGAGCCAGGGCATAGCGCGGTTGGTATACCCTGTTCCAAATATGTAGCCCAAAACTCTTGAACATTAACCTTTATAACTCACAAATAACTAGAGTAATCAAGCTGATATTTCTACTATTTGGGAAGGGTTAGCCAGGGAATAGGTGTGGAAATTTACATCCCATTTGCTCTAACCCTTTTTGAGTTACAGAGGTTAGAGTTCACGATTTCTGACCTACCGACTTGAAACAGGGTAGAGTAAAGAATGCCTGGTTGTTTATCCTAAGATCAGTGGGTTCAATTCCCCGCTTGGGACAGGGTGCATACACTCGAATGTCATTGGGTGGTACAGTATTCTTAAACAATTCTTTCCCTTCGCAGCGCCTAATACCGAACGAATATTGTGGGAATGAAAGTTGTTTACAGAGATTACACGGATTAGCACTCCCATTTCTCAAGGTAACACAATTTTTCAAGATATTTCGTCCATTAACGGCTCTGCAAAGGGAAAGATTTGTTTAAGAATACCACTCATAGTCTCTAGCCCACACATAAAAATGTGTGGACCCCATATGTTTTTCTTTATGTAATCATAGCTATCTGGATTGATTTTTTTTATAAAATTTGATTTTCAATAAATAGTATACATAGTTTTGTAGTTGATCTATATAAAAATATATTAATAAGTATATTTCCGGAGATATACTTTCATACAGGGAAGTTGTGGTGGAGTGGTCTTGCCACTGGACTGGTAGTCCAATGGTCCCGGGTTCGAATCCCGATGTACCAATGGGAAGATATTATTGTGATGGAATTTGTGCTGTAGGCTACCTAGTATCAGTGCATTACCACAAAGCCCACCGAAACACCCCCCAAAATACCCTCATTGTCCCTGAAGAAATAGTACCGGTACTGTATGCATATTCCCTTATTCAAAATGTGCTACAGGAGAGCAATACCTAGTGAGTTATTTGCTCAATAGGTGGCATTCTAAGAGTGAGGGTCTGAGTCTAGGGGATGAGACAGTGAAGCGAGGAGACGAAGCAGCGCCAGAGATGGGGCTGCTTCGAGTCGTGAGTGGTCAACCAAGCGCTGTACATCATGCGAAGGCATATCTCACTCCCAAGACTGTAACAAGATCTCACGGGCTTCACAGTGTTGAACAGTTGAATGTACAGGCTCTTAGCCTATGCCAGAGAGGGAGTAAGTTGGAATATAGAAACAAAATAGAAATAGGTGAGGTTCACAAATATTAATGAGTGGGCAAGAGACTATGGCATCAGAGTGTACTCACATGTATTTATGAGCTTTCAAACAAGATCCCATGCTTCTGTGAAGGAAAGTTACTTACCAAACCTTACTTAGCACCCATACTATACCGGTACTGGTTTTATTTGCTTACTAATCCGCACCCTGGTTTTTGTAGGTTTCGTAGCTTAACCACAGCCTTTTATCGGGATGCCATGGGCTTCCTGCTCCTCTTTGATTTGACTAATGAACAGTCCTTCCTCAATATTAGAAGTTGGCTGGAGCAACTCAAGGTAGGGGGTGGACACAATTGGTTTATCTTAGTTACCGGTGCTGCACCTACAGTCATTGCTCACTTAAGTGGGGATGGCTGCATTTATTTCATAATTTTATTTTATAATTTTATTACTTTGTTTTAGTTTCCTCCCTAGACCTCCATCAAGCTTAAAAGAATACCCCCCCAGACCCTCCTTCATGATAAATGTTTACATTTTTTTATAGAAAAATATCCCGGCCAAAGGCCAGTTTCTCTTTAATTACAGGCTTGCTATCACTCGCCAGGAAAAAATTGACACCTGAATGACCCAAAAGGTCTTAAAATTGACAGAAATGGGATGAAAGTTCTTAAAATCACCAAACTAATGGGGCAAATGTCTAAAAATCTCAAAAGCAATGGGGCTAAGCATGAGAGAGAAAGGTCCAGAAAAAATCCCTCAAGTGGAAATCTCCCCTTAAAGTGAGGAATGCACGTATTATAATTTCCTTCATAGCTTGTTATATCCACAGAGTTATATTCTAGAGTGTTCGCTGGGTCGACTCAGTGATGCAAGTGTCTGCCACGATACTGACTGCACCCTAACCCCGCCATTTACTCGTTGAAATTCACAGACAATACAAACAAAATTACAATATTACTTCACCTGTTTCAATATTTTTACATCCCTATTGTAAATATTGAGTTCTTATGACTTTAGCTTAAAATTCAGATGTTAGTTATATTAAGTGAAGCCATCCATTGAAAGCCCCAGGTTGGAAATACCCTTCTTTAGTGCCGTATTAACCCCTTCCGTACTGGCCACGTCTCTTTAATTTTATTCTTGCTACTATTAAAATGTAAAACTTGCAAACTAAACAAACCAAAATTTGGACAAAGACAATATAAAGGCAAAATTGCTGTGGAAACAACGCTTACTAAAATAAAATTTATGATATAAAAGAACATAATCCACCACATAGTCGTTCACAATTGTCCATTAGATGATTTTATTCAGTTTAAAAAGGCCTCCAGCAGTCGACAGTCTTCAAACTATCTCACTTAACCATTTTTGCAACCACAGATCCTTCTTAAACTGCACAAAATCGTCTAAATATAGCTAGAATCAAATTAAAAAGACTGCGGTACAGAAGGGGTTAATTGCTAGTGTTTGGGTGTGGGCGTGTGAATAAATTAAAATGTAAAACTTGCAAACTAAACAAACCAAAATTGGGACAAGGACAATATAAAGTCAAATTAAATTATCAAAATCGCTATGTGGAAACAACACTTAATAAAATGAAAATTATTAAATAAAAGAACACAATCATAAAATTAGGCTGTGTAACCACGAATCAGAGTGGTTGGAACTTCTTCCAAATGAAACTATCACTTTTATAGCTCCTCGGTGGTGTAGTCGCTTTGGCATTGGACTGCTACGCTACAGGCCGGGGTTCAAAGCCTGGCCTGTCATACGGCAAAAATGTTAATACTGTACTGTATACGATAATTTAATTATAGGAGGAGATTGGGCTATGGGGACAATAGGATGGTGGAAGGTGAGGTCTACACACTGGCTTCACCTTCCATTACACTCTGGGATAGGGGACCAGCCCTCTAGTATATAACTCTGTACTTGTAGCCTACCATTTGTATTAGGCTATTTTGAATATATTTCTTATGACCTACTAATTTTTAGCTTTGTATGGTAGTTTTGTTATGCAATTTTGAACATATTTCATGATATATTAATTTTTAGCTTTTTATAGTACAGTAGTTTTGTTATGCCATATTGAACATATATTTTATTAAGGTTCAATGTATTTATAGCACTTGTATAGTAATGTAATGTATTGCTTGCAAGTATCTCATCACTGATGCTCTTGATACCTAACCGTCTCCTCAGCTCTTCACTAGATATCCTATCTTGCAGTTTGGCCCCACGCATCCATCTCACCATTCTCATCTTGTTACGTTTCAGATATCATCCACTTTGACAGGTCACATTTCTGAAGTATATATCATTGCATTTCTAATACATGGAGCGTACACTTTTCCCTTCTAGGGGAGAGGGAGTCTTCTCATGGTTATAATGGCAACAATTATCTGAACTTTTCCCAGCTGCATCTAATTGTGGCATTTGTGGCTGCCTCGGCCCTACCACTGCCAGAGATGGTATCTCCCAAGTAGCAAAACTTGCCCATCATTGGAGTACAAAAAATAGCTATAATCAAGTACTGTATACCATATGACAATTTTTTCTTCCATTATGACTACAGTATTTTGTATCTTAGAGATCTTATTTGTGTACAGTCTAATATAAGAATATATATAAAAAATCAATCAAAATAATATAATAACTTGTACAGTAGTGGATCAAAGGCTCCGATACATGTAGCCGATAAACTTGGTGGTGTGACGCTGGCTTTATAGTTATTAGCGGGTGGATGGGACTTGTCAGCCTTGGTCGGCAACCTGTTTAGGAGAGTAAATCTTATACAAATCTGTATTGCTTACCTAAGGGTGAAGCAGGTTATTGGATGGACTAGCCACACACAACTGTAGAATAATACAGGTCTCCCTCGATTTATGATTGGGTTACGTTCCTGAAAACCCGATCTTAAATAGAAAAATTATATAGCGAACCCTAAAATTAATGAGGTTGCTGTTGTTGTTGTTGTTGTTGCTGTTGCTGCTGTTCCCCAAGCTGCCTGGCCGAACAGCCCCAAGGCCCCGAGCAAGGCCAAGGACATAACCAAGCACCCCCACAGAACCCTCCCTGCCGACCACAATAAAGCCTGGGTGTCCGAAGCCACTCCATGGCGGGGAGCTGAGGAGGGTGCGGAAACACCCGGGAAACCAAAGTCCCACCCAGGGCCCTGCGCCCCTCAGCAATTATGAAGAGAAAGTTGAGGGGCAAAGGAAAACTGTGACGCTTTGGCTTCCAATCTTGGTAGATTGGGAGGTCAATCCACGGAAGAGATGCCGTCACTTGAGATCTAGAAAATATATAAGTAAAAGGAACAGCCAGAGTAAGCTATGGGTATGGCAGAGATTGCTCAGTTCTCACTCTGATAGACCAGCCCATCACCACATGACTAGAACCCAATCCTCTCAGCATCAGCTAGGAAAGGCCCTAGAAAGCTGCCTTTGGCGGGGGGATAGCTCCCCTATTTCAACCCCTTTCGGGGTTGGGCACCCGCCCAATGAGGTAGATGGGAATGCGTTCTCGGACCAGCCAAAACCCAAACCCAAACACCTAAAAACCTATAATAATAATGTAAATTGGGGTATCTGATAGTGAGGGAGACCTGTAGTGTTAAAAAGATACATAGAGGGCCTCGCAGTTGGACGAACCCTAAGTTGAGTGGTCAATCCTGTAAGTCCTTAAATAAACTGGCACGGGTTGTCCTCACGGGGGACAGGTCGGCATGGGGCCGTTTTGTGTATGGCCACACTCAGAAAGGAGAGTAAGGCGTCCGGCACTAGCTAGATAGAAGTAACCCCCCCTCTCCCTCCACCTTACAGACTCACGCGTACTGTGATAACCCCGACATAATCCTGTGTGGCAACAAGATGGATATCCCTGATCAGCGTGTTGTCTCCGAACTCCGCGGAAAGGAGGTGGCAGAGAAATTTGGGTAAGTTGCAGTTTGGTTTGGTTTGTTAATTTCTGCCCTACTTATAATTTATAGACTATAATAGAGAGGTTGATTGTTACTTAGTTATTACCAGATGGGCAATTGGTTAGAAAGTTATTAAGACAAGCTATACCCTGTTCCAAATAAATAGACCAAAACTTGTAAACATTAGCCTTTAAAACTTGCAAACGACTAGAATAATCAAGCTAATATTTCTACCATTTGAGAAGGATCAGCCATGAAATAGGTGTGTACATTTACAGACCATTTGCTCCAGCCCTTCTTGAGTTACAGAGGTTAGGGTTCACAATTTATGGCCTACTTATAATGGGAAGAGTCAGTCTGAGAATAGGTGTGGAAATTTACAGCCTATTTGTTCCAGCCCTTTTTGAGTTACAGAGGTTAGGGCTCAAGATTTCTGGCCTACCTATATGGAACAAGGTATAGAGTTTCTAAATATAGAGAGTGGCAACATAGAGGGTCCAGGGGGTAAGGGGGCCTTCATGTAATGGTAGAGGAAAAAAAGAATATGCCTCACGCATCCTACTGCGTGTCGTACAAGGCCACTAATAGGGGGGATGGCGATAGACTTGTGGACCAACAACAATTACTATGCAATAAAGTCTTTATCTTGGCACTGTCTTGGTATGGCACTGCCAAGGCTGGTGGGGTGCGGATAGGTGCCACAGGGGACTGAGTCTTACCTGGGCGCTGTTTGGCACCACACTTGTGTCGGCAACAGTGTTTGCATCTTGGGGCAGGACTTTATTGTTCTATAGTCCAAATTGCCTAATATACAGTAGAGTCTTGTTATGGTGCTGTCTTTTTGTAACACTGTTAAGGCTGGTGTGGTTGCAGATACTGCAGGTGCAAGGCTGCAGGGGGACTTTGTTGAGTCTTGCTGAGGCACGGTTAGCACTATACAGTACCGGTACCAACATCAGCCACGGTGATAACATGGTGGGGCAGTGCTGTGGCGGGACTTTATTGTATTTCAGTACACTCCAACTACTGAAAGGCAACCCCGTCTGAGCTGTTACAATGCATGTAATGGAAAATTATGCTAAACCATTGTATGTAGAGATGGTATCCCCTAGGTAACAAAACTTGTCCACCAGCTCCAATGACTCATTTCCAAAATTCACAGCTACAGGATCATCATTTAACAAAAGCTCGCCTTTGCAGACTACGCACTCAAATTTCTCGATTTCTGACTTTACTTCGGCAGGGGTCCTTTTATTCCCTTTTTTTTAATACTCCTTTATAGGGGTATTTTTATTTTATATAGAGAGTGGTGACATATAGGTCCAGGGAGTCCGAAACAATATGGTGCCTGAGGACTTTATTTTTACTTTTTTGTAGATGTTTAGGTGACAATCACCACTGTCGATCTGGGGATCCGCCGCTATTGAGCTCGTCCTGGAATCTTTACGACTCTGAATCTTACGATTCTATACAGGACTGTCCATGCCATTTGTATCGGCACTAGCTCAGAGAAGAGTGTTGAGAAGGGAGAAGGGGTGTTGGAGAGAGAGGAAGGTGTTGGAGTGGCTTTGTTATGTGTGTTTAGTCTGTATACGTCGTCAGGATGTCCCTTGACTGGGTGCAAGCATGTGAAACATGCTAGGACGTACTACCACACCCACTAAATGTCCGCCGTGGCAGGGATTCGATCCCAGGTCTTGCAGATTCACACGCGAGCGTGCTCACCACTCGACCACCACAGCTTAGAGTGCCTTTATATAGAGAGTGGTGCCATAGAAGTCCAGGGAGTCAGAAACAATATGGTGCCTGGGGACCTTAGAGTGCCTTTATATAGAGAGTGGTGACATAGAGGGTCCAGGGAGTCATTATGGTGCCTGGGGACCTTAGAGTGCCTTTATATAGAGAGTGGTGACATAGTGGGTCCAGGGAGTCAGAAACAATATGGTGCCTGGGGACCTTAGAGTGCCTTTATATAGAGAGTGGAGACATAGAGGGTCCAGGGAGTCAATATGGTGCCTGGGGACCTTAGAGTGCCTTTATATAGAGAGTGGTGACATAGAGGGTCCAGGGAGTCAATATGGTGCCTGGGGACCTTAAAGTGCCTTTATATAGAGAGTGGAGACATAGAGGGTCCAGGGAGTCAATATGGTGCCCGGGGACCTTAGAGTGCCTTTATATAGAGAGTAGTGACATACAGGGTCCAGGGAGTCAATATGGTGCCCGGGGACCTTAGAGTGCCTTTATATAGAGAGTGGAGACATAGAGGGTCCAGGGAGTCAATATGGTGCCTGGGGACCTTAGAGTGCCTGTATATAGAGAGTGGTGACATAGTGGGTCCAGGGAGTCAGAAACAATATGGTGCCTGGGGACCTTAGAGTGCCTTTATATAGAGAGTGGTGACATAGTGGGTCCAGGGAGTCAGAAACAATATGGTGCCTGGGGACCTTCGAGTGCCTTTATATAGAGAGTGGTGACATAGGGGTCCAGGGAGTCAATATGGTGCCTGGGGACCTTAGAGTGCCTTTATATAGAGAGTAGTGACATACAGGGTCCAGGGAGTCAATATGGTGCCCGGGGACCTTAGAGTGCCTTTATATAGAGAGTAGTGACATACAGGGTCCAGGGAGTCAATATAGTGCCTGGGGACCTTAGAGTGCCTTTATATAGAGAGTGGAGACATAAGGGTCCAGGGAGTCAGAAACAAAATCTTCACCTAATTGTTATAAATGACAAGTATTCTTTATAGTGCTATGGGGTGTGTGATGTCCCCGTGGTTGTTTACTGTATATATGGATGGAGTCATGAAAGAAATACTATCAAGAACAGTGGATGTTGGTGTATCACTGAAAAGGGAGGGAATTGAGTGGAAGCTACCTATACTGCTGTTTGCGGATGATACAGTTCTGATGAGTGATAATGAATGGGAGTTGCAGGGTCTGGTAAATGAGTTTGGAACAGTGTGCGAAAAACAGAATTTGAAGGTAAATGCGGGGAAGAGCAAGGTTATGGTTTTCGAAAGGGGTGAAGTCACAGAGTGTGAGGTGAAGCTGAACGGTCAGGCTATGGAGATCGTCAACTCTTTTAAGTATCTGGGCAGTGTGTTGAGTAAAGATGGGGCTATGGATGAAGAAGTGCGGGCGAGAGTACAACAGGGGAAGAGGGTTGTAGGAACGCTAAAAGCAGTAACAAGAAGTAGTGTGGTCAGTATGGAAGTGAAGAAGTCCTTGCATGACAGTGTGGTAATCCCGACACTGACTTACGGAAGCGAAGCATGGACGTTGGTTGAGAGACTCAGACCAAGACTGAGAGCAGTGGAAATGAATTACTTAAGGAGTGCGTGCGGAGTTACATGGAGGGATAGACAGACTAATGAGGAAGTAAGAAGGAGGTGTGGTGTGGAGGTAGATGTGCTGGAAAGTGTGAAAAGGAACAACTTGAGATGGTTCGGCCATATGGAACGTATGGAAAGCGAGAGAATGACTAAGAGGGTGTACGAGAGCGAGGTGGAGGGACAGAGAGGGAGAGGTAGACCGAATGAGAGGTGGAAGGATGGAGTGAGGAAGTACTGTACATGAACGAAGGCGGTACTGGTTGGGGGGAGGGGCGTCGACTGACTGGGGACAGAGGTGCATGGGGCGGTTCGTTCGTGGCCACCCCTTCGGGGATCACGGCGTCAGGCAATAGATAGATAGATAGATTCTTTATAGTTTACCTGTTCGGACATATATGAACAATAATGTATAAAATGATAATGTTGAGTATCTTACTGCCTTAGGGCAAGTTTAATTGATTTGGCTGTTTTAATTTTAATTTGACTGTGAAGAGCGTAGGAGAGTCAGAGACAGTTTGTTGTTGTTGTTGCTGTTCCTCAGGCTGCCTGGCCAAACAGCCCCAAGGCCCTGAGCAAGGCCTAGGCCATAACTGGGCGCCCCCACAAAACCTTCCCTGCCTACCACAATAAAGCCTGGGTGACCGAAGCCACTCCATGGCGGGAAGCTGAGGAGGGTGCGGAAACCCCCGGGAAACCAAAGCCCCACCCAGGGCCCTGTGCCCCTCAGCAATTATGAAGAGAAAGGTGAGGGGCAAAGAAAAAATGTGACGCTTTGGCTTCCAATCTGGGAGGTCAATCCACGGAAGAGACACCGTCACTTGAGATCTAGAAAATATATAAGTAAAAGGAACAGTCAGAGTAAGCTATGGGTATGGCAGAGATCGCTCAGTTCTCACTCTGATAGACCAGCCCATCACCACATGACTAGAACCCAATCCTCCCAGCATCAGTTAGGAAAGGCCCTAGAAAGCCACCATTGGCGGGGGGATAGCTCCCCTATTTCAAGCCCTTTTGGGGTTGGGCACCCGCCCATCAGAGACAGTTAGGTATCATGGGTATCAGTGATGAGATGTGTACTAGCAGGCTTGGATGGATTGGACATGTGGAGAGGATGGATGAACTAAGTTGAGTGAAAAGATTCAACTCCGTGAATGTGGAGGGAACTGCACCTTGGGGTAGACCAAGATAGACATGGGAAAAAACCCTGATAAGTGAGACGCCTCTGAACAGGGCTGCCTGGAGCGTCACCATTAGGACATGAGAGAGGAGCCGCACTTTGTGTGGAGCGCTCGGTCTTTAAAATTATGTATGTACAGTCGCGCTAATAAGTGATGTCTCGGCACCAAGTATGTTTTTATTAATAATTGGTATCAGCAATATATAAACTTCATTTATTCATATCGAGTGAAATATACAAACATGTTACTACACTTAGGCTACCCACCCTATTCAACATCTGACAGACATTCATACATCACAGAGCAAACCAAACGTAATGACAGCTGGGACATGACTTATTAGCGCAACCATACAGTATGTATGTGAAGGTTGTTTCTTACAGGGGTTTGTACATTGACATGCTTACAGTTGCTTACAGTTGATGCCCACTGACCACATTATTTGTTGTCACATTGTGCTATAGATTTGTTCTGTTCTACATTTTGCATTTTTCTTGGTGTATTTTACTGTACATTTACTTTTCTAATATTGTAAACCTGCAGTGAGTCGAGTTCCTTGTTAGCTTCAATAATTGATTACTCCTTAGCAGTGCTCTCTGATCCACATGTTTGAACTTGCCTTGTACAGTACAGAACTAGAGCACCGGGTTAGTGGAATTCATTTATATGTTTGGGATAGTAAAGGTGCCCACCACTGATCTTTGTGCTGTCTATGACCAGCTTATTGATGTTCTCTTATATTATATATATATATTTTTTTTTTACATAAATCTTACTTTTTTAGCATATGGTTATTCTATTTAGTTATCCCCGTTTGGCTAAGATTTACATTGCGATTATTATTATTATTATATATATTTGTTTTTGCTGTGTTTGGGTTGCATTTCAGTTACCGGTATGTTATTGAGTTTCTTAACTCTTAGGCACCGGGCCTTTAAATCACATGCTAGTCTTTCCACCCAGGCATATTTGGCCAAAATTTGCCCATTATAAATCTGCTGTATCATAGCCCGCGGGATATCATAGGGATCCCAGAGCTGGTAGGGGGGTTGAATGATGGGAGTAGAGCGGAGACTGATAAGGAGAAAGCAGAGGTGCTGGGGAAATACTTTGGGGGGGTACTAACAGTGGAGTCGGAGGATGCAGTGCCTACTATTCCCATCAAACAGGCACCGGCACTAGAACTAATAGAGTTTTCCCATGCTAGAATAAGAAGGGCTATAGAAAAAATGAACAGAAGTAAGTCACCGGGACCGGATGGGATACACCCAAGAATCATAAAGGAAGGAGGGGAGATGTTAGTAGAGCCATTGAAAATGTTATTTGAGGTATTGTTTAATACAGGACAAATCCCGATGGACTGGAGAGAGGCGAACATAACAGCTATATTTAAGAAGGGAAAGAGAAATGACCCAGGGAATTATAGACCAGTCAGTTTGACAAGTGTTGTGTGTAAACTAATGGAAACGGTAATTAGAGAAGGAATAATGGATCATATGAAGTCAAACCAACTTTTCAGTGGGAGACAGTTCGGATTCTTCCCGGGGAGGTCGACGGTACTACAGCTAATTAAGGTGGTAGATGATTGGATGCAAATTCTAGAAGATGGTGATGTAATTGACGTGGTATATTGCGATTTTATGAAGGCCTTCGATAAGGTCCCACATAAAAGGTTAATAGAGAAAGTTAGAAGCTATAATATAGGGGAGAAATGTGTGAAATGGATAGAAGCCTTCCTGAAAGATCGGAGACAGAGGGTACTGGTGAATGGAATAGGCTCGGGGTGGAGGGAAATTACAAGTGGGGTACCTCAGGGATCTGTGTTGGGACCACTGCTGTTCGTTATATTTATCAACGACTTGCCTGAAGTTATAACTAATGGAAGTGAGGTATACCTGTATGCGGATGACACTAAGCTGTATAGAAGAGTGAGGAGTAAGGAAGATATGGGTTTGCTTCAAGGAGATCTGGAGGGCATGAAGGGATGGTCTGAGCATTGGTTAATGCCTTTTCATCCAAAAAAATGCAAGTACATGCGGATTGGGACCAGCAAGATAGACAAGGTAGGATACAGTATGTATGAAGCGATGGAGGAAGTGAATGCAGAAAAGGATATAGGAGTAGTGATAGACAATAAGTTAAATTTCTCAGAACATTTAGCGAAAAAGATAAACAAAGCCAATAGAATTGTAGGGCTGATAAGGAGGACATTTGTGTCACTTGACGAAGAAATCTTCAGGAATCTCTATACAGCGCTGGCTAGGCCGTACCTGGAATATGCGAACCAGGTGTGGGCTCCATATATGGTAAAGGATATAGAAGTAGTGGAGAAAGTGCAGAGGAGAGCTAGCAAGCTGATACCAACATTGAAGAACGCGGGCTATGAGCAGAGGTTGAGGACACTGGGGCTTCCGACACTGACATATAGGAGAAAGAGAGGGGATATGATTGAGACTTTTAAGATAGTGTCAGGAAAGTACGATGAGGATGTGTGTGAAGGTATCTTCTTGATGCGGGAGGGAACAAGAACGAGAGGACACTCTAAGAAAATTTACAAAGAAAGAAATAGGCTTGAGAAGGCAAAGAACTCATTTTGTGATAGAGTGGTAAATGAGTGGAACGCACTGCCCCAGTATGTAGTCGATTCCGAATCAATAAGGGAGTTTGAAAGTAATCTTGATAAAGCATGGGGAAGACAAGATTTGAAGTTTGATTATAAAACAAAAATACAGAATAGTAAAAATGTTGCGTCTGCTACCGCCGCCGCCAACACCGTGAACGACCGCAGCAGTGCAAGTACTGGTACTGAGCTGGATACACAGGCATAGTTTGCCTTTTTCCAGAGGATCTACTGTAAGAAACTGTAAGTATCTCTGAATAATAAGTTTACAGTAACCAACCAAATATGAAGGACTCGTACTTTCCTTCAGCTTGAAAACTGCAGCTTTGTTGGTAGTCTGATTGCCTTGTGAGCAACGCCAAAACAATGATGGCTCTCCCGGTCCGAGTTACTACTTGAGAGTGCTCGCAGGTCAGGCAATCAATAATCACTCTGCGTGCATGCGTACGGTATATGTGTGTGTGTGTGTCGATATTATGGCCTTAGGTGAAGCAGGACGTACTCACTCACGTCACTCAAGTCACACTGACAAACAAAGGCGGTGCACTGATATGCATCGCGTGATGGGGAGGGGGGTGGGTGAGATGGTTTGGGGTGCTTGTGGGTAGGGGTAGTAGGGAGAGACTTGAGGGGGTGTGGGAGTGGCTGGAGGGGGGGGGGGGTCTAGTTAACACTAGCCCCATTAGGGCTCACAAAAATATTAACGGCATGATGCGAGGCATGCTGACGCCATATAGCATGACCCGGGAGAGTGGCAGAAAACACGTATGATGCAATATGGCGTCACCCGGGTATTAACCTAACAAGTGCGCATGGGGGTAATTGGAAACGTCCCCCTGTGCTGACGTATTTGAGGTGTTTCCGTCACTAAAATATTCATTGTGCCATTAATAGCATTAATACTTATCCATATGCGCCTATTATGGGTTGATTATAAAGGTATTAACCTGAAACAACAATAAAACGAGTGAAAACAGCGTTTGGATGGTCAAAATCGGAGATATAGCCCGCGAGTTGTATAATGTATGGGTGAGGCAAGCTGCTTTCCCGCCAATTTCCCCCAAGGCCACTGAGACACAGTCGATCGATACTCTCTCTCTCTCTCTTGCATTCGCTTGCTATCAGTGATGACCACACCCTCCAACCGGATTTCTAATGTTAGCACCAAAATATACCTCAGAATAAGGGAATAACAGGGAAAATAGGTGATAACTGAAGGAGAGGAGGAAAGTGGGGAAGGAGGGGAGGTAGAGGACTGAGATTTTGCATGGCCCAGGGGCCCAATTATTTTTATTTTTTTATTTTTTTTTTTTTTCGATGTCAAAAGTTGATTTTCTTTTTCACTCACTCTTAAGAGTCTCCCCGCAGTCCGTCGGGGGAACTCTTAAGAGTCTCCCTGCAGTTCCCGGGTTAAGGGTTAATAACAATTTAACAAAATCTGTACCGGTATTGTTTTTCCCGCAGCCTGCCGTACATGGAGACGTCAGCAGCCAATGGTCAGAACGTTGAGCTAGCAGTGACCCGCTTGTTAGACTCTGTGATGAAGCGCATGGAAGTGGCGGTGGACTCGAGCCGTCTACCTGGCCGGCGCGGACGACCCAAGGGTCTTGTCCGTAACGAGGTGGATGGAGTGGAGGATAACGGTGATCAGTGTGGTTGTTAGGGCTCATGTACAGTTGCCACCATATATAAGGTTACACCAATTCCAATCCTTGAACCTTTTAAAGCCAAATTCTGACGCATCTCTATTCTGTCCAACTCTGTAACCCAAAATTTAACCTATTTTCCCACTCTTTCTTCCACTCAACAAGTGAACTCTGGAACTCTCCCTCAATCTGTTTTTCCCTCATCCTCAACTTGACTGCTTCAAGCTCCGTGTGTCCAGACATTTTGGCTCTGACGCGCCTTGAATTTGGCTCTATCGCTCTTTCAACTTTGAGGGGGACACTTGCTACAGACAGCTTTGCCTTTTGTCTCCTTCATATACATCTACCGGTATTTATTTTTTCTATTTACTCAGACCCATTCCCCCCCCCCTTTTTTTTTTTTTTTTTTTTTTTACTCAGGGTATAATTATATGTTACGGTCTTTTTGAAAAAGTGGCCTTTTTGCGAAATGACCGGGAGCTTTGCAAAATGACCAAAAACCTAGCCTTTTTGTAAAATGACACTTAATGTCTGGCCCATTTGCAAAATGTCCAGCATATTGGCCTTTTTGTAAAATTACCTGTGCCCTTTTGCAAAATGACACCAAACGTCTAACCTAACCTAACCTAACATTTTAGGTTAGGTTAGGTTAGACGTTTGGTGTCATTTTACAAAAAGGCTAGGTTTTGGTCATTTTGCAAAGCTCCCAATCATTTCGCAAAAAGGAAACTTTTTCAAAAAGGCCGTAACATATACAGTATACAGTATACATAGAAACAAAAATAAAGCATATTAATTTGCGTTTGATACTGCTTCAAATGGGTTCGTGGCCATTTATGCTCCTGACTATGCACAACCTTTCTTTCCCGATAATTTAAGGGGAGATGGGTCGCTTTTCTGGCCGGCCCCCCTTCTTCCTCATATTTAGCCCCATTAGTTTTCAGATTGTATGACATTCAGCCCACTAGTTTGGCAATTTTCAGACCTTTCACCCCATTTCTTTGTCAATATTAAGACCTTTTGTGGCCTTTAGGTGTCAATTTTTTCCTGGCGAGCGATAGCGAGCCTGTAGTATTAGGGGAAACCGGCCTTCAACCGGGATATTTTTCTACCGAAAAATTTACAAATTTATCTAGGGGGTGTATTTTTTAAACTTGATGGAGGTCTAGGGAGGAAACTAAAAAAAATATTAAATCAAATATACAGATCAGCAAATAAATACGCCCATCCCCCCTTAACCCAAGCAGCCCGGGAGCCTTTATATTTGTGCACCACGCCTGTCCGGGTGAGGGGAGGGGTCGTAATTTTTTTCATCATCATCAATCAGACGCCTCGCTTCCAAAGGAAGCACCCCAAAAGGGATGGCCATGGCAGAAACGGTCTCCAGGCTACCAGACATGCTCCACTGACCGACTCCACAGTGCCATTTCCACTACGTGGAATAACCTATATGGCCTATGTGGTCTTCCCCTATTCATATCTCTGCTCTGAAATGGCCTAACCTAGATAAATAGTATGTCTAAATGTAGCACAAGCCTTCGTCTTGAGCATGGCAAAGACTAGAACCCTTTACATTAAGTGGTTCTTGTAGGATGATCAATTGAAGAGAGATAATGTGCCCCGATTTTCCCGATATGTCATAGCCGCGTTCGAACGTTTGCCCGGCATATGACTTTAGCATGTAAACACTGGTGCAACTATTGATTATATTGATTATTGTAACCATTCTTATGTCACTGTATGGGTTCAAACGCCGCAAGAATAATAAACCTGAGTGCTTGCGTTACGGTGCCTGACAACATACTGAGCTCAATTTTCCCTTCATAATTGTTAAGGGACACAGGGCCTTGGGTGGGGCTTCGGTGTTCCGGGCGTTCCCGCACCCTCCTCAGCTCCTCGCCTGGGAGCAGCTTCGGTCACCTGGGCATTCTTAGTGGTAAAGCTTGGAGAGTTCTGTGGGGGTGCTCAGTTATGGCCTTGGCCTTGCTCGGGACCTTGGGGCTGTTCGGTCAGACAGCCTTGAGAACAACAACAACAACATACTGAGCCTGAGGAGGGTTTGTTTGTGTTGCTGGTACTACTTGCCTCACACACTAAGCTTTATACTGCGCGGTTTAAGGGGGGGAGGGGGGTATTTATTTCATTATTTTTACTTTCTTTTTATTATATATATTTTTTTAGTTTGCTCCCTAGACCTCAGTCAAACCTAATAAAACACCTACAAGACCCCCTTCGAGATAAATTTATACCTTGCCAAAGACCGATTCCTACTAAATTGTGCTCGCCTGGAAAAAAATTACACCTAAATGGCACTTTGTCTTAAAATTGACCACAAAATAGGGCGAAAGGTCTTAAAATTGCCTAGCTAATGGGGCGAATGCCTTAAAATCTAGTAACAAATGGGCCTAAACATGATGGAGAAGGGGGTCCAGAAAGACCAAGCACATCCCTTTAAATAATGAAGTGGTGATCTATTAGAATGACAGGGTAATTATTATGAAGTAAACAGAATGAAGGTCAAAGGATATTTTTTTGTTAAAGATTGGTCCTTAGTTAGTTAGTTAGTTATGTAGAGCTGATTAACCAGACCACTGGGCTCCATACGGAACTCTCATAGGTCTGTTTTTTGTTAAAGATTGGTCCTTAGTTAGTTAGTTATGTAGAGCAGATTAACCAGACCACTGAGCTCCATACGGAACTCTCATAGATCCTTAGTGCAGTACTTTGTAATTTGTATTTAGTTCCAACTAATAATATTTTTAACACTAATAACCACCAAATTAAATTATAGAAAGCATATGATCCTCCCAGGGTTCGAACGCAGAACACCATATACATAACTTACACGCTCTAGCCATTACACCATCAAAACAGTTAAAAAGGTTCAGCACATGACCACGATTAATATCTATTTGTCGAATACTGAATATCAATTTAATCATGTACTGGATCCAACTGCACATTGAATAGCGTAATGCTTAATGTAAGTGAGAGGAAAGAGCAATTTATGGGGCACAGATCTCAAAGGATCCGATCTCGCAATGCGCTTTTCCTGAAGCTAATAATTTTAAGTAATATCATTCATAACACTACTAACTCCCAAATTAAATTAATGAAAGCATATGATAATAATGTTTGACAGGTTGGGAAAGAGGTATTCTGACCAGGATTCAAACCCACTCACTCCAGTTATTTTTGTGAGATTTGGGCACCATATCCACTCAACCATGAGCGGATATAAGGGAAGCAACCATAGTTCTTATTTAAAGAACCAGGTTATAGTCTTGTGAAGTACTATGCCTTCATACACGCGCAGCTCCCTCCACATTCACAGACCGTCATTTCTTCACCCAATTTAGAAAAAAATAAATAAAAATAAAGAAAAATAATAATAATAATAATAATAATAATAATAATAATACAGTAATAATAATAAAAAATAATAATGGCTTCACTTGAAGTTTTTCATTTATAGTGTCTATTTTCAGGAACATAACCATAATCTAATTGGGTGTTTGGTGTTGTGGTGAAATTAATAAAAATAAAGATTATTAATTTCACTCCTCATACCAAACACCTCCCAATGATATGATCCACCAGGATTCGAACCAGGGTTACCACACACAAATCTTAAACACGTCTCTAGTATAGTAGTGTACAACTTTGAGTGAGGAATGGCTGTATTGACAATCTTGTATTATAATATTAAGGTGGAGGGATGTCAGTGTATTGTTGTTCTTGTTAGGTGTATATAATACGTCTGGCAACCTTTGGCAACTGTTCATCTCTTTCAGATTTTCTCCATATAACAAAATATTTAGGGTTTTTTATTGAATCTCTGCAATATTTATGCATCTTTGTAATATGTTGTAATATATATCTAGAGGTTAAGGGGAGGTTTGCCTTTTCTGGACCCACTTCTCTTTCATGTTTAGCACCATTAGTTTTCAAATTTTAAGACTTTCACCCCATTATTTTGGTGATATTAAGATCTTTTGTGCCATTTAGTCTATTTTTTTCTTGTCGAACAAATTGTCGAAGAAAAGCGAGCCTGTAATTTAGGAGGAACCAACCTGTATGGCCGGGTCATTATTTTACAAAAAAATTACACATTCATCTCGGAGGGGGGTCTTGGGAGTATTTTTTTAAAGCTTGATAGAGGTCTTGGGAGGAAGCTAAAAAAATATACTGTATATAATATACAGTATATATATAAATAAATTATCAAATACATTAGAAATCTCCCCTTAACCTGGATTGTGGTAGACTCTGATACCATTCTCTAGCTCACTCATAAATATTGGTGGACTTAACCTATTACTAAGTATGGAAGTACAGCATATCTCTGGAAACAAATATATGAATATAATTGTCTATACATCAACTACAAAACTATATATACTATTTATTGAAAAGCAACTTCTAACCAAAAATCAATCCAGATAGTTATAATAGCATAAAGAAAATTACAAGGGGTCCAGGAATTCTTATGAGTGGGCTAGAGACTATGTCATCCGAGTGTACCTCCTTGGAGGGGCGTGAAGGTTTCCAGGATAGCCTACAAGATTTATGTAACGGACCACTTGCAAGTCTCGGGTTATAAGGAAGTTTGATTGTTATACAGTAATATTAATCAGAATTACTAGCTACAATACGGTTGTAGTGCATAAGTAATTCTTCCACTCCGGTGGTTTAAATAACTCGCCCCACCTGGGGATATTTGGCCCCAATACACCTGTTTTATGCCTGCTGTATCTTCTTCTAAATAATATTCCTACAATATTATATCAAATTTTAGGATTACATACCTTCATTCAGCTTGAGAATAGGATTACATACCTTCATTCAGCTTGAGAATGGTCAAAACCACAGCCGTCTTAGTACTGTACTGTAGTCTGGTTGTCGTGTGAGCAACACCAAAACAATGACAACTTTTCCGGTCGAGATACCACTTGAGTGTGTGACACGAGTGACGTCATATTTGTGGCACAAAATACGTATGATGTCATACAGTATGGCGTCACCCGTTTTTATATGTTTTAATGGCCAGACGCCGTAATTCCCGAGAAGGGGTGGCCATTTTTTCTTACAGTTTCTTACAGTAAATCCTCTGGAAAAAGGCAAACTAGGCCTGTGTATGCAGCTCAGTGCCAGTACTTGCACTACTGCAGTCGTTCACTGTGTTGGCGGCGGCGGTAGCAGGCGCAACATTTTTACTATTCTGCATTTTTGCTTTATAATCAAACTTCAAATCTTGTCTTCCCCATGCTTTATCAAGATTACTTTCAAACTTCCTTATTGATTCGGAATCGACTACATACTGGGGCAGCGCGTTCCACTCATTTACCACTCTATCACAAAATGAGTTCTTTGCCTTTTCAAGCCTATTTCTTTCTTTGTAAATTTTCTTAGAGTGTCCTCTCGTTCCCTCCTGCATCAAGAAGATACCTTCACACACATCCCACTTCTTCAATTTCCCATCCCTCACTCTCCAGAAAAAATTCCTCTTCCTTCTCACCCAACTTTCCATTACTTTCATCAGCCTTTTCTTGTAATTCCTTTATTTTTTTACTTTGTTCTATGCTCAAATCCTTCTTTAGTCATATGTTTCAGTTCTTCATTTGTGTTTAGCCTCCAACTAAAATTTGTCACTGTCTCTGCCACTGCCCTGGTTTTAAACTGTACCCTTATAGGGCTCATCTCTCCCCTTTTATATCTACCTATCCTACTGACTTCCTCCACCTGCCCTTCCCATCCACATCCATCCACATCCACACCTTTCATGACCTCCTTCACTTTCTGCATATCCCTCACTTTTCTCACTCCATTATCATTCATATGAGCCTCTATATCTCCATGCATGAGTACACCCCTATCCCTGTCCATGGCCTCCCTCACGACTCTCCTTGTTCTTCATGACCCCTACGACTGCACTCTCAAAACTTTTTTTGGTCATATTCATTTCTTCCTTTTGCTCTTTCATAATATCCTCCAAATCCTTAACTTTCTGTTCACCTACCACCGTCCATGCAGTTGACTCCTTTACTTCCTTGAATCGTCCTTCGTATTCCTTCAGCTGCTCCTTCAATGCCATATTCTCTGCTCCCAGTTCATCTACTCTTTTCAATACCATCTCTAGGCTATTATTAACTTCCGAAATAGGCCTACACTCATTTCCTTCGCTAGGCCTATTCCCTTCCCCACCTGACACACCACACAGTACACACAGTACCTTAACTTTCTCACCAATATCCCCCTTCCATTTCTCCATATCACTCTTCCACTTTTCCAAATCCTTCACAACATTAATAACCTCCTCTAACTTATTATCTGTGCTCTTAAACCCACTAAAACGTTGTAGCCTTTCTTCCGCCTCCGTCAATCCCGAAATTCCCTCCGCCATGTTTGTTTACAATCTCAACAACTCACAACACTACCACTGTCCCGTTACTCTACTCTTATTACACTATATATCACCCCTCCACCACAGCAATATATCTTCCAAACACTTCACGAGTCCTTCCTCTCCTTGCTAGCTCCGTATGCACTCGATATTCCGTGTTATTTATCCTTTCCCATGAACATATGCCGGAGCCTCAAAAACTTGCGTCCGCCTCCCGCCATTGCCACCTTGCTTACCATGAATATTAGGCGTTTGTCACGAATCGCTAGGTCAAGTTGCCCGGGCTTGACATCTACCAATAACATTTTAACAGTGAGGATTCAATCCTCCAACCAGGGTTTGTAGGTTTGCTAAATTATGAGGTTCACGACTCCAACTTCCTTATAGTCCCAAACTCACACGTGGTTAAGTATGCATATATTTTTTGAGAAACTCTGATTAATTTTAAGTTGAGAGCAGTATTATTTATTGTAGTGTTGGGTCATCTGCCAGTATATGTGTCCTACTGCTTCCATACTAGTTCCAGGAAATATCAAACTACAAGTCTTCCAATTATATATCAAAATAACTAAACCACTTATCAAATATTATCAACATCATAACTTAAACTATAGTATACAGGTCTCCCTCGATATACGATTGGGTTACGTTCCTGAAAACCTGATCTTAAATAGATTTTTTTATATAGCAAAACCTAAAATTAATGGGGTAAATGGGGATGCATTCTCGGACCAGCCAAAACCCAATCACCTGAAAACCCGATCTTAAATAGACTTTTTTTTATAGCAACCCCTGAAATTAATGGGGTAAATGGGGATGCGTTCTCGGACCAACCAAAAGCCCAAAACCCAAACCCAACACCTAAAATACTATAATAATATGGTAAATCAGGGCATCGGATAGTGAGGGAGACCTGTAGGCTACCCTGTTCCAAATAGGTACTGTTTGCACCTTTTGAGTTACAGAGGATAGAGGTCAGTATTTCTGGCCTACTTAACCCCGTCTGTACCGGTAACGTCTTTTATATTGTATTCTACCTACATTTAGACAATTTTGTGCAGTTAAAAAGGGATCTGAGGTAGTAAAAAGGGTTAAGTGAAATAATCTGTAACCTTTTAATGGATAGACATCCTTCTTAAGCTGAACAAAATTGTTTAATAGTTGCCAGAATATAATGGAAAGTACATCACCGGTACAGAAGGGGTTAAAATTAATAGATTGTAGTTAAGGCAGTGTCACACTGGCACTTTTTTCCTCAATTTTTATAAGCAATTGTAGTTTGGCATCTTGAAAATTCAAGCAGTATCAAAACTCAGCTTACCCGGTACATACGCCTAATAAGTGATGTCTCGGCACCAATTATGCTTTGATCAATAATTGATATCAACAATATTTACACATGAGGTCTTCTTTTAGAGTGAGATATGCAACCATGTTCCTACACTTACCCACCCTATTCTAAATCTGACAAATATTAATACAGCACAGAGCGAGCCAAACGTAATGACAGCTAAGACATGACTTATTAGCGCTACAGTACTTACATTAAAGACTATGATCTACACGTGAGTAGGTCAGTCTTTTTGTTCACCTTACAGCGGTGTTCCAGGCAGCTCCATCTTTGGTAAATTGACTAATTCTTTGAACGTGACGATAGTGCGTTGTTATATGTGCGATTAGTTTGCTTGGGAAATAGATTAACTTGCTCATGTAGTGATGTACACCCTATGTGGTGGATTGTGTTCTTTAATTTATATATTATTATTTTGCTAAAGCGTTGTTTCCACAGCAATTTTGATAAGTTGTTTTGTCTTTTTAATGAGTTCATCCAAGTTTTGGTTTGTTTATATTGCAAGTTTTACATTATAATTTAGCGTTATTTTCACATAGCGTTTTTTTTTATAAGTTCTTTTGCCTTTATCTTGTGTCGTCCCTGTTTTGGTTTGTTTATTTGTCAAGTTTTACAATTTAATCCCTTTTAGTCAGTCCTTTGGCTGCCAGATCAGCCAGCCAAGATAATCTACCTTAACCCGTGGAGCCCCGGCTAGTTTTGTAATGTTTGTTCACCAGAACCCGGCCGGTTTTCAATTTTTTTTTTTATTCCAGAAACAATAGCGAATGGGTTAGGAATGAAGGAAAAACCACGAAAAACCGCCCAAAAAGCTTAAAGAATGGTCCTACAGAGCCCCCGAAAATGTATTTTACAAGAGTAAAAAATTGAAGGCAATTACCCCAAAAACCAGGTTATCGCGCCCTCACGCGCACGCACGTGGACTTTGAGAGTTTTCAACCATCGGCACGGTTGCGTGGGATACGTTCACAGTTCCCATACAAATCTGAGCCCTCTCGAGTGGCTACACCTGAGGTTACGGTCGGAGCAATTAGGGTGACTCGTCAGACGCGTCGCTGGGGCTGTGCGTTACATAAATCGCCGACGCGTCAGACGCGTCGCTGGGGCTGTACGGGTTAAGTCTAGTTTCTGATTACAATGCAAAAGAGCCTCAAACTATTATTAAAAAAAAAACTTGCTTGTCGAAAATTGCCATAGAAACTGCTTGTGTGACACTGGCTTAAGGGGGGTCACCTGTTTTTTTTCTCTCCTTCTCTGGCTTGTATCTATTCGGCCCCATTCAGTCTTCTGTTTTAAGACATTTATCCCCATCCAGGTGTGGATTTCTTCCTGGTGAGCGATAGCGAGCCAGCATTGTATGGAGAAATCCGGCTTTGCCGGAGAAATTTTTCTATCAAAAAATATACAAATTTAGCCTGCTGTCTCGCTACCGCTCGCCAGGGAAAAATCGTCGCCTGGATGGGGATATCTGTCTTAAAAACAGTAGACTGAATGGGGCCGAATTAATACAACCCAGAGAGAGAGAAAATTAAAAAAACGAGGTGGAGCCCCCTTAAATGAAAATGTGTTTCTTGACCCGTGGACGAAGAGGCAGGATGTCAAACCAAAGCGGAGTCCATTACAGTATTTCTAGTGTTTAATATTGTATATGTAAAGATCAAATTGTGGTTTATAGATCAAATGATGTCTATGGAAGTGATAAAATGGCCAAAACAATACTATTTCATGATATTTTTCTTGCATTCCTTCTCATATTGTCTTTGGAAGTAATAGAATGGCCAAAACAATGCTATTTCATGTTAATTTTCTTGCATTCCTCACAATGAAAAGACTCCCTCTCCCCTAGAAGGGAAAGGTGTACGCTTCATGTGTTAGAAGCGCAATGAAATATGCTTCAGAAACGTGGCCTTTCAAAATGGATGATATCATCTAAACAAGCACACCACACTTCTTTCCAATACACCCCAAAACAAAAATATATGATTTGAAGATGACCACCAACCGCCCATAATTCAATGACTCCGGGCATACTATATGAAAAATACGGACATCACTGCGGCATTTGTCATATGACGATCACGCCCGGACAGCTGCAAAGATCAGAGCGGCTACCCACAGACTCAACAGACCGGGCCAAAAACACTAGGCCGATCTAACCCAGAACACAAACAACCAGGACGCCTCCACAAGAAGAGAGACCACCGAAAGTAATCATCCAACAGCAAGACTACATTGACTATTGTTCGGGGCTTAGCCACAAGTTCGGTTCGGGCCAGACTTGGGGAATTTGTTTGTGACTGTTCCCATGTAAGTACTGAATTGTTCTCTGATGTAATGTAATAACAACTGAATAAGCTTTTGTTCAGGGCTTAGCTGCAAGTCCGGTTCGGGGCAGACTTGGCCAACTTGGTTCCCATTCCGTTAGACGTGAGATTAATGTTTGTGGTGGGGATCTTGAACAGGTTCGCGACTGTTCACCCCGGGATTACTCTCAATCTTCTATACCCTGTTCCAAATAGGTAGGACAGAAATAGTAAACCCTAACCTCTGTGACTCAAAAATGGCTAGAGCAATTTTCTGTAAATTTCAACACATATTCCTTGTCTGACTCTTCCCAAATGGTATAAATATTTGCTGGATTACTCTCGTTGATGAGGTATAAAGGTTATTGTTCAAAAGTTTTGGCCTACTTACTTGGAATAGGGTATAGCCATTATTCAGATGGACAGCCGAGTAGTAACTATAATTTTGGCCCTGTCACTTTCTACTCTGAGGGAGGCACTCGTCACAGACGGTTTCGCCTTTTACAGTTTCTTACAGTAGATCCTCTGGAAAAAGGCAAACTAGGCCTGTGTATCCAGCTCAGTACCAGTACTTGCACTGCTGCGGTCGTTCACGGTGTTGGCGGCGGCGGTAGCAGACGCAACATTTATACTATTCTGTATTTTTGCTTTATAATCAAACTTCAAATCTTGTCTTCCCCATGCTTTATCAAGATTACTTTCAAACTCCCTTATTGATTCGGAATCGACTACATACTGGGGCAGTGCGTTCCACTCACTTGAGATCTAGAAAATATATAAGTAAAAGGAACAGTCAGAGTAAGCTATGGGTATGGCAGAGATTGCTCAGTTCTCACTCGGATAGACCAGCCCATCACCACATGACTAGAACTCAGTCCTCTCGGCATCAGCTAGGAAAGGCCCTAGAAAGCCGCCTTTGGCGGGGGGATAGCTCCCCTATTTCAACCCCTTTCGGGGTTGGGCACCCGCCAACTTTTGTAGTACTAACTGTACTGTGGGTCAAGCTGGTGTCAAACGAGCACTTTAGCGGTGGAGTCACAGTATCTGAGTCGGGATATTTTTCTAGGGGTTAACATTGCCAAACTAATGGGACAAATGTCATACAATCTCAAAAGTAATGGGGCTGAACATGAGGGAGAAGCGGGTCTGGAAAACCTAACGTTTAGATGATTTACTGAGAAAGGAGAGTGGTAGCACTATATTTTGAATATAAAAATTAGTATTTTGAACCATAAAATTAAAACACATGTACAGTAATTATAGAATATCTATAATGGTAGGCTATATTGGAACACAAGAATCACAGGTCATGTTTGGAGCTACTGGTATATAGTATTAACCCTATGAGCAGGGCGGGTGCCCAACCCCGAAAGGGGTTGAAATAGGGGAGCTATCCCTCCGCCAAAGGCGGCTTTCTAGGGCCTTTCCTAGCTGATGCTGAGAGGATTGGGTTCTAGTCATGTGGTGATGGGCTGGTCTATCCGAGTGAGAACTGAGCGATCTCTGCCATACCCATAGCTTACTCTGACTGTTCCTTTTACTTATATATTTTCTAGATCTCAAGTGACGGCGTCTCTTCCGTGGATTGACCTCCCAATCTACCAAGATTGGAAGCCAAAGCGTCACATTTTTCCTTTGCCCCTCAACTTTCTCTTCATAATTGCTGAGGGGCACAGGGCCCTGGGTGGGGCTTTTGTTTCCCGGGCGTTTCTGCACCCTCCTCAGCTCCCCGCCATGGAGTGGCTTCGGTCTCCCAGGCTTTATTGTGGTAGGCAGGGAGGGTTCTGTGGGGGCGCTCGGTTATGGCCTTGGCCTTGCTCGGGGCCTTGGGGCTGTTCGGCCAGGCAGCTTGGGGAACAACAACAACAACCTTATGAGCACGGTGATGACTTTTTACCTTTGATTCTGGTTAAATTTTAGGAGGCCCCCAAGGAATCAAAGGAGTAAAATTTATCTCCATTAACTTTCTGACCTATTCACCCAAGGGTTGCGGATTCTGAGGAGAAGCTGCAGCGAATAGTAAGAGAGTTTGTTGTGGTATGTGGGAGTTGGAAGCTGAGGGTGTATGTCAATAAAAGTAAAGTGATGATGTGTAATAGAGATGCTCGCAGGGTAAATCTAAATGTATGACTGGATGGGGAAATACTGGAACAAGTGGAATGTTTTAAATATCTAGGAGTGCTTCAGAAAAATAGGAAAAGTAGAATGTAAATAAGAGGTGCCGTTGCAAAGGCTTATCCCTCAATACTTCATCTCATCTGATCTGAGGGACGCAGGTGTGGAAATGGATGTAAGACAAGAGTGTGTGAGGCAAGGAAAGTTTTCGAAGCAATGGGAAGTATCGGTATGTGAAAGGTGATAAATCTCGAAATGAAAGCTAAAAGTGCAATGTATCAAGAGATAATTGTACCAACAGTGATGTATGGGGCTGAGACATAGGCTCTGAATATACAAGAGAAAAGAAGGTTGGATGTATTAGGAGATGAACTGCTTGAGGAGTATGTGTGGAATAACCCGTAGAGACAGATTGAGGAATGAGAGATACGTAGGAGAGTGGGACAACAGGAACCTTATCGGCCAGAGTGGACAGAAGGGTGCTGTGCTGGTATGGACATGTTGAACGAATGAGAGGTCAAAGGCTTACAAAGGGAATATATGAGTCAGAAGCAAGGGGTAATAGATTGAGAGGAAGACCTCGGATAAGATGGAGAGATGACTGAAGAACGGCCAAGAGAAGTGGTAATAAATAGGAATTAATTGAGAATGCTTGTGAATAGATGATTGATAATGGGGTCGTTGGGAGAGGGGGTCGGGCGCCAGATGGACAGATAATACTGTAGTTCGTCAGGCGCCTGGCCCGGGAAGCCAGAGTACTGTATATTGTGAAGGGCCATTCCTGGAAGTAAGGTGGGCAGGCATTTTGGTGTAGTTCCGCTGCGTGTCTGCCTGCTGAGACCGGAACCTCTGGGACCTGGGAGGCCCTAGTGATCCTTGGTCTCTGGGTCTTCTCCTGGGTGACCTAGATGTGTGTGAGTTATATATATTTATGTTTAGTTTCTGTTTGGGGTTGTCTAGAGTCGGCCACCCCCAGCAATGGGGTATGTGCGTAAGTATATACATACATAACCCCCCCCCCCTTAAAGGTTAGAGCCAAAACACTGAACTCTGCCTCTACCTTCATGTGCTCCCACATTGCCTGGGAACCCACATTCTACCATTTAACCCCTTCAGCACGATGACGTAATTTCCATCATATTCTGGTTACCATAAGACCATTTCCTTTTGCTTATAATCTTCCTTCAGGACTTAAAGGGGTTAATAAGATTTTAAAAACCCTCTGAATAACATAAGTCCTTCTTAAACTTTATAATGTTTAAGTTTAGCCAGAACAAAAGGTAGAAAGGCATCATCACCTTGAAGGGGTTAAGCTTTTATTCAACTATTATAAGGTTAATCAAACTTATTGTGTATACCCTTCTATTTATTAATAATGATAAATATAATATATATATGTGACACTTGTCAGTCAGATGTGGTGTGGGTTACTTGCTGACTTGACATTCTTACTGAATTTTCAAGACCTTTCGCCCCGTTTCTTTGTCAATACAGTATTAAGACCTTTTATGTCATTTAGGCCTAGGTGTTGATTATTCCTGGTGAGCGATTATACTAGGTGTCGATTATTCCTGGCGAGCAATAGCGAACCTGTAATTCAGGATAAACCAGCCTTTAGCCGGACATTTTTCTACAGAAAATGTACAAATTTATCTCGAAAGGGGGCTTGGGGTTTTTTGTTTTTTTTTTTAAACTTGATAGTGGTCTAAGGAGTTACTTGCCGACTGACCGGCCCCTACTGTATATAAGCAGTTTGAACTAGTAGAGCTGATGTGCAGTCCACGTCAAAAGTCCTGTCATACCTTACCAACTTCCACTATATTTTTCTTTCTAGCTACAAAAGGCGATGTACAAGGTGTCTTTGTAAAAGTTTCTTTGGCGATCCGTACATAAACATGAATGGTTCCTGTACATAAGGTCATGCTCTCTGCCAAAGCTTTATACAGTACATGATAATAATTATGTACAGTCGCGCTAATAAGTCATGTCTCAGCTGTCATTACGTTTGGCTCGCTCTGTGCTGTATTAATGTCTGTCAGATGTTGAATAGGGTGGGAAAGTGTGGGAACATGTTTGTATATCTCACTCGAAATGAATAAATCGCGTTTAGATATGGCTCAAACCAAATATTGATCAAAACATACTTGGTGCCGAGACATCACTTATTAGGCCGACTGTAGCCTACCGGTAGTTACACTTACACTTGTTTTGCTAAATTTTCAAAGCGTTATTTCCACATAGTAATTTTGATACGTTCTTTGGTATTTATATTGCGCGGTTCCTGTTTTGGTTCGATTGTTAGGCAAGTTTTATATTATAAGTATTAAGTACTGTACTATAGGATCAGTATTTCAAATGGGTGTACAGTATTGTATATATATTATGGCTTTTGACTGTACATACTGTAATTATACTGTATAAGGTATTACTAATGTATTCTGTCACAAGCCTCGCACCTATTGTCATACAGGCACTCCTCATTTAAAGTAGTTTCATGATTACATTATTCATGAATTAGGGAGCACAATTCATCTAAGTTGATAATTTAAGCTTTATTATGAAGTTGTAAGTAAGACAAAAACAGTCTAAAATTGCTATAAAAATTACAAAAAAATGTATTGCATCACTTAACCTGTATAATGTAACTGGCCTCACATGAAGCTCTTCTGATGGACGGCGATAGGCCTCACAGAAGCGTGATTCTCTAAAGCTTTCTAAAACTGCGGCAAAGATAGGATACATATGGAAATTTGATGACAACTAGGACTAAGTGTCAACTCTCGATATACAGCACAATACACTCGCACCTCACACACACACTCCCACCTCACATACACTCACACACCCTCGTCATCATGGAGGTAATGGCAGTGCTCAGGGACTGTCTATCAATCTTAAATATATCCTCTATCCTATGTTAATATACGAGGGAGGGAGTGAGCCACTCCCGGATCGAGCGAAAGCACTTTACAAGCAATGGTGGAGGAAAGGAGGGGAGGGGAGGATGAGCACATTTTGACTCCTTCCTCCCTTCCACTTTCAGCCCCGACGTTGTTTATTCTTTGCATAAACATTCTCTACACCTACTTTCTGGTTCCTAATTCTTCACACGTACCTAGAGTTTCAAAGCTATGCACATGTGGTGGTGGTGGTTGTTGTTGTTGTTCCCCCCCAAGCTGCCTGGCCGAACAGCCCCAAGGCCCCGAGCAATTCCAAGGCCACAACCGAGCGCCCCCACAGAACCCTCCCTGCCGACCACAATAAAGCCTGGGTGACCGAAGCCACTCCATGGACATGTGGTTCAATAATAGTGCTTTATATGGGAGATATTAGGGCCATTACAAAAATCCTTTCCTTCATTCTTTCCACTCTCGCTAGTTGCCAACGCGCACCAGATACTTCAACTTCCAACCTCTACCACACCACAACCGATTTTTTGAGAAATGCGTTATTTCCACAGTGATTTTGATAAGTTCTTTTGTTTGTACAGTATATTATGCGGTTCCAGTTTTGGTTTGTTTCTTTTGCAAGTTTTACATTTTAATTTATAAAATATATTCATACGTTGGGATGTGGAAATGCTAATGCAATTTTCATTCTTTTGCAAGAGTGGTATTTGTGGCAGGAATTACACACCAGGGATGGGTCTATTCAAACCTACAGTATTATCGTGCTCCTTGGATTAAAGTTGTTTAATTTGAAGTCTCGAATTTCAGAAACGTAACTATAACTTTAGGTGAGGAATGACTGTATATACGTATTGATTTAATTAATTAAAATATAAAACTTGCAAACTAAACAAACCAAAACTTGGACAAAGACAATATAAAGGCAAAATAACTTATCAAAATCGCTATGTGGAAATAACGCTTACTAAAATAAATTTTGTTTTATGAAATAAAAGAACAAAATCCACCACATAGGGTGTACAGTACTACATGAGCAAGTTGAACTGCATATGAGAGTATGTGAAGGAAGGAAAGTTTTCGGAGAATGGGAAGTACTGTATGTGGAAAGTGAGAAATCTTGGAATGAAAGTTAAAAGTGCAATGTATCAAGTAATTGTTGTACCAACAGTGTTGTATGGGGCTGTGACATGGACTTTGGAGGCAAAGGAGAGAAGAAAGCTGGATGTGATAGAGATGAGCTGCTTGAGAATATATGTGGAGTGACTCGCAGCGACAGATTGAGGAATGAAGAGATACATAGGAGAGTGGGGCAGCAGGAACCTTTGTCGGCCAGAGTGGACAGAAGGGTGCAGTGCTGGTATGGACATGTTGAGCGAATGGAATATGAAAGGCTTACAAAGAGAATATGTATATATCCCCTACAAGGGGAGGTAGAGGGGCAGGAAGACCTCCATTGAGATGGAGAGAATGTGTAGTACAAGCGTTGGAAGATACAGAAATGACTATAAATCGGGCAAAAGAACTGTTAATAAACAGGAATGGAGAATACTTGTGAATAGATGAGTGATAACGCGGTAGTTTGGGAGAGGGGGTCGGGCGCCACTTGGACTAGATAATAGTCCGTCAGGCGCCTGGCCATGGGAGCCAGTATATATGAAGGGTACGCCTGGATGCGTGGTGGGCAGGCACTGTGGTGTGCTCCGCTGCATGTCTGCCTGCTGAGACCGGAACTTCTCCGGGAGGTAGGGGGCCGGGGGGTGCTGGAGTGCCCTTAGTGATCCCTGGTCTATGGGTCTTCTCCTGGGCGACCTAGATGTGTGAGAATTTGTGTTTTGTTTTTGTTGTGTTGTCCCTGTTTGGGCTCTGTCTCGAGTAGGCCACCCCCATCTTTAAAAATAAAAAAAATGAAAAAATAAAAAAATAAATATATAAATACCATATGTGCCTGAGTACAGTCAGGTCTCGATATACACACGTTTTGTTTGGACACGGTAACCCCAAAAGTTCCAAAGTCGGCCACAACACGGAAAAGTCGGGATCATACACGGGTGGCGGCCCAAGCCTAGGTATAGGCCTATATATATATAAAAATGATTAAGAATGTTATTTATGCATCAAATGTCTGTCTGTCTATCTATCTAATGCATCTATCTCCCTTATACATAAATATAACTACTGTATGTCTTATTTGGTCTTTTTAATCTATGAATAATTTCCAATACGATGAAATTGAAAAAAATATTATCCTTCCAACATACACATAATAAAATGAAAGAGTCAATAAATATGTCTCCTTTGTCTTTTCAGAAACTAATGTCCGTCTCATAATATGTTCGTAATCGATCGCTCGGACCTAGTAAACTCTGTCTATCTATCTATATAATGCATCTACAGTATCTATCTTCCTTATACATTAAAATAACTACGTCTTATTTGGACTTTTTGTAATCTATGAATCGTTTCTAATGCGATGGAATTGAAAAATATAATATCCTTCCAGCACATAGATAAACAAGAAATAAGAAACAGTGGACACAAAATATAATATCCTTCCAGCACATAGATAAACAAGAAATAAGTAACAGTGGACACAAAATATAATATCCTTCCAGCACATAGATAAACAAGAAATAAGAAACAGTGGACACAAAATATAATATCCTTCCAGCACATAGATAAACAAGAAATAAGAAACAGTGGACACAAAATATTCCCCCGTCTTTCTCCCAGACAGGCCGGCGCCGAGAGTCGGAAGTTTGCCTTTTATTTATTCATGTTTTTTTTTCCCACGGTATATTTTCGCCTTGAAAGTGTGTCTACACAAAATGATGGGGAAATATTGTAACATGTTTTAATTGACATTTGTGTCATTTTTGCTGATTATGAGTTGGTGGAAAAATGTTTTCTTGAATTCTATCATATCGGAAATTATTTACAGATTATAGAGACCAAATAACATATACAGTCGGCCCTCGGGTAACGCGGCTTTAGGTTCCGCGGTTTTGCTCTAACACGGGTATCCCAGATGTGCCGAGTCAGCATCTAACACGGTTTTGTTTATGTAGCGCTCGTGGAGGGTGGCGGCTGGTCGGCATCTCTCGGCCGGTGACGTCAGACTCGTATACTGTATACAGGCGGGTATAAGACACATTTCTAAGCCTCCAAAACCATGGGTGGCCTTATACGACGAATATAATTTCAATGCAAGTGAATTTGAAGCGCCAAGATTCATCAGCTGATTTTCCGAGTGACCGAAATCATGTGTCAGTTTGTGTGTGTGTGTGGCTATGTCTAAACCCGAGTTATTTCTGTAAGCAATAAAATTTTATTATAATTTACTCTATGGAATTGAATTTCATTTTACCAAATAATATTTATAATAGTAAAAGCCAAAGAAAAATCCATTAAACTGTAAATGTAATGAAGGCGGTAGATTGTTGGCAAGTTTAGCAAAGCTGCCGCCGCCTGCCTCACTTGCAGACATGTTTGTTATTGTTGAACTAAAGCTGAGTGGCATTGTTTTCGTGTAAAATAAATGGCATTTCATAGTACCAATGGTCTTAATTGGATATATTATTGACCCCTAGTATGAAGGTATGTTGCCAACGTAATAATACTGACAAATAAAGATAAATCGGGTGGTAAATGGTCAAAAAAGGGGACTTTGGGGAAGTGGCCAGAACGAATTGAATTTTTCCCATATAACCTTTGCTTTATGTAACGCGTGTTTGCGTAACACGGCCTAGGGCCGGTACGATATACCCGTGTAACCCGAGGGCGGACTGTACTTCTAAGTTTGTTCAATAGTTTTGCATTCTCAATAGGGTCATAACTTCTCTACTTTCTGGTCTACTGAACCATAATAAAGGAAGGGAAGGGGAGGGGAGGGAGGGAGTACCCCCGACAATAACAACCAGTCTGATGATGATAATGATATGATGGACAATATTTCTGTTATCTGGTTGTGATGAGGGCGATGAACATGCTGGAGGGATCGATATGCTGCGAGCTGAGCACAAGGCTTATCAACTTCATCACAGTAACAGGATCGGGGTTGGGGGCGGGACGGGTCGGGGATGGAGTACAGCGGCGGGGGATATCTACCGAACGTCAACACATATATCCACACAAGTAGGTCAGTAACAGGTCCAAAACAGTTGTTATTGATGCTTAATGTATTTTATGTTATATCATATATGATGTTGGTGGTATAATGTAATATAAGTCGGCTGAAGGTAGGCAAAAACGTCCAAAAGGGTGGCTTTGGGAAAGTGGCTGGAACGAATTAATTAATTCCCATAAAGCCTGTTATTTCTAAAACACGGTTTTGATATAAACGGTACGAATTAACCGTGTATATCGAGACCTGACTGTATATATATATATATATATATATAGATAGATAGATATATAAATAGATAGATGTAGATAATCTACCTCTAGGACTCGAAGGGGTAAAAACGATCTTGATAAATCCTCCAAATAGCATAGGTTCTTCTTAAACTGCATGAAATTGTCTAATGTTGGCCAGATTCAAGGATAAAAAGACTATTATGCTGAATGGCTTAAGCTGGCAAGATAGTGGCTTGTTGCTATCTTAATTACTCAGCTATACCCTGTTCCAAATTAGTAGGCCAAAACCCTTGATCACAAACCTCTTTAACTAAAATAACAACTAAAGTAATCAAGCTAATATTTCAACATTTAGGAAGGGTCAGCCAGGGAATAAGTGTGGAAATTACAGCCCATTTTCTATAGCTGTTTTTGAGTTACAGAGGTTAGGGGGTCACAATTTCTGGCCTACCTATTTTGAACAGGGTATAGTACAAAGTTTTAATGTCCATATATGTTGTTAATACTGTATACTGTATGTTGTTAACCCAGGGACTGCGACGGGCCTTCCAGAAGCACGGTAATTAAACATGTGTAAAAACAACCCTTCAAATAACGTAGCAGTGCTGGGAAATGTCTCAAAATTGATTGACACATAGAAAGTACAGTAGTGGCATCTTTCCACATAGCGATTTTGATAAGTTCTTTTGTCTTTATATTGTGCAGTTCCCGTTATGGTTCGTTTGTTTTGCAAATTTTACTTTTTAATTGCTGGCAATTCTGCTAAACATTGATGTCAACAGCTCTAACTTCCTTATAGCCAGAAACTCGCAAGTGGTAAATTGTGGTAGGGTGGACGAAACAGCTGATAGTCACTGGCTGGAATACATTGTGTCAAGGTTGGGAAGTTGGTCTCATGGCCTTTCGGCATTTATTACTAAACCTTTAACTGTCTCGGTGGTATAATGGTTAGAGCACTACATTTATGTATGTAATGTCCTGAGTTTGAATCCAGTGAGGATCATATGCTTTTATCAATTTCACTTGGGAGTGATTGACGTTAATACAGTTTTTAACACCGTGCACTCCCTTGATTAACCCTCAGCTGACGGTGACCGTCATATGATGGGAGAGAGAATATTGGCCACCCCTGATGTGACGTCATATGACTCGTGCCTTTTTGAGGTCATTATGAGCGATGAGAGAGAGTGAGCGAGCATTGCAAGGACAACAGGCGGGACCCTTACTGAGACCTACTGTACCGATCCTCAACCTACTTATCTCTCAAACGTTTAGATTTAAATAAGGATAAATGCGGGGAAAAGGGTATTTTCACTTACAGTTGCACGATCGTTGCAAGAAAACCTGTTGTCGTACAAGGATGATTCAGATGTCATTGGAAAGCTCGTTTTTCACTCTTTCACGGATATATAATTGTATTACGCTCTGGCTCTTGCTTATGCATGAAAAATAGCATGGAGTGATGCTAATTTTCGGTAAATATGCTCGCCAGGCGCTACCATGATACATCCCCACCCCCCCGCTGGTTTGGAGTTAACAGGGCTAGGGTGTCCCTTGTTACAGGGACTTAACTGGACCTTTGCCACAAATCACTAGACCAAGCTGTCCAAACTCTTGTTGTGTACCAGTAGAATGGCATGGGATTGAACTATAGACCATTCAATCAGCGGTCAGACGCACTACCGACCATGCCATGGCCGGCGGTACAATGAGATCTACCAAAGCTTTAATATGACGCTACGTGTCTCCCTCACTATCCGATGCCCCAAGTTATGATATTATTATAGGTTTTTAGGGGTTTGGGTTTGGGTTTTGGCTGGTCCGAAAATGCATCCCCATTAATTTTAGGGTTCGCTATACAATTTTTCTATTTAAGATCGGGTTTCCAGGAACGTAACCCAATCATAATCGAGGGAGGCCTGTATCATTTATGTACTTTGGTGGCTTCTTACCATTACCCCCGCCTACTGCGTAACATAGAGGCAAACAAGGACTTTCCTAAATTAGCCCTGGACAATGGATAGCAAGAGAGAGAGACAATACATTTATACTTCCTCAAACAATAAAGTGGTGTATAAAGATGTTTGTCAGTGCCTGTACATTTGTTGACTAAAGAGTAGGCCTATATGAGGTTCTTGGAGTTAGGTCACTTTCTCGTACATGATCATGTAAGCGTTGGCCTTCCGCACTTCTTCCAGGTTGGCTTCTCTTACTAACAAGTCGGACGTGTAGAACCATCTGAAACCGAAACAACATAATATTAGTTACAGTATCTCACCTACAGTAAGTGCCTCATTTATTTCATATATTAATTTTTCTTTTTTAAGTTTTCTCTCTAGACCTCTATCAAACTTAAAAAAACATCTATTAGATCCCCCTTCCAGATCAATTTGTACATTTTACGGTAGAATAATTTCCGGCCGAAGGCCGGTTCTTCCCAAATTACAGGCTCACTATCGTTCGCCAGGAAAAATTGACACCTAAACAGCACGAAAGGTCAAACTATTGACAAAGAAATGGGACAAAAGGTCTTAAAATTTACAAAAAAATAGGAAATTGACACTTAACCCTCCAGCCCCGGAAGGGCTCTTGAACGCCCATAAAAAACACACCCGAGCTACCCGGAAGGGCTCTTAACCCTCTCACCACGGAAGGGCTCTTGAACGCCCATAAAAAAGCATATAACAGGTACCCGGATGGTATCTTGAACGCCCAGTGGTTGAAAGCCTGTGAGCTTCGTGTGCGAGGCGTCGGTCCGACGCATGTAAACAACAGCCGGCTGGACCGTCGCCCCGCATCTCCGGCCACAAGAAGGAGAGCGTCGCTTGTTCGTGTGTGCCTGTATGTTGTTGTTAAGTATCGAAAAGTGGTGTAAAGTGGAAGGGCAGGTGGAGGAGATCAGTAGGATAGGTAGATATAAAAGGGGAGAGATGAGACCTATAAGGGTACAGTTTAAAACTAGGGTAGTGGCGGAGACTGTGACAAATTTTAGTTGGAGGCTAAATACAAATGATAAACTGAAACACATAAGACTAAAGAAGGATTTGAGTTTAATTAGATACAAAAGGAAAAAAAAAAATTATTAAAAGAAAAAAAAAAAAGTTAAGGAATTACAAGGAAAAAGGGAAGGAAAAGGTTGCGATGAAAATAATGGCAAAGTTTGGAATACATGAGGATGGAAAGGAAAAGAGGAAATTTTTACTGGAGATGGTGGAGGGACGGAAAAGTGAGGAAGTGGTTTATAAGAGTTAGAAAGGGAGGGGGAGAGGGATGGGAGATAGAGGGAGATCAGGGATGGGGAGAGAGAGGAGAATGTCGGGACGAGTGAGGAGAGAGTTGTGACGGAGGGAGGAGAGAACGGGGTGGGGAGGGGATGGGGTTGGTGGAGGTGCGGGGGTTGGAGGTGGTGTTTTGTCACAGGGAGAGACAGGGAGACAAAGAGGTCAGACCCTGTAGTGCTAAACAGGGGGAGTAGGGTAGGGTAGGACTGGAGGAGCGGGATGGTTGTTTGTTTGTAATTGCTGGAGGAATGGTAGATGGATTAAGGATTATGTTTAGTAATGTGGAGTTTCGTTTACTCAGGACAAGGGAAAAAGAGAAAACTGATATGTAGGTTGCAGGATGAAGAGGAAAAGAGGGAAAAAAAAAAAAAAAAAAACCTGATATCATAGCCTACAGGGAAGTAAGACCAAAAAAACTGTTAGAATCTTGAGAGGGAAATGGTTGGAATATTAGTTTGGCGGGTTTGAGTGATATGAGAGAAATGCTATTAGATGCAGAGGGTTGGAAAAGATGGCCTGTTTATTTATGTAAGAAAAGAGGCTCAAGGTTAATGAGTGTGGATATGGAGACAGCAGTATTGTGAGTCATTTGTGTATTGTTGAAGTTGTAAGAATTGTGTGATTGGTAGTAAAGAGGAATCAATTACTAAATTCGCCTCCTCTATATTATAGAAGCCCAAATAACTAGCAGGGAGTGAGGAGGATTGATAACCTACTGAAAACATGGAGGAGGAGGATAGATAATAGAGAGAACCAAATATAAAATTTTGATTGGAGATTTCAATTTGCCAAGGATTCAACCTGGGGCAAATTTGTAATACTCCAGCGGGTGGGACAGGGTTAGCCTGGCGGAAAATAAGTTTATAGAGAAAG
>CM064572.1:1111831-1359418 GCA_032716605.1 Paralithodes platypus | reverse complement strand
GAGTAGAGAAATAAACCAGGATTGCTCCCTGTAGGCCAGCCGCCAAAAACAACATTAAAATTAAATAAAAAATCACATAAAAACTCTTTCTTTTTTATAGTTAATTGTAAGTTGCCAATGTTATAGCTAAAGTCCTAAGTTGAACCTGTCTTTCACTTAGTAGGCTGGGCTCTGTGAAGCTCGCTCAGGGATCATAGCAGGCCTAAATTATATTATTGTGTAGGGGGGGGGGGGGGGGGGGGGGGGGGTTGTAAGATTTTCTTTATGCTAATATGTTGTTTTATTTAAGATTTGAGCTTTGCATTTCATTGCTGGGGGATGGGATTGGGCTAGGTGTGGCGGGTCTTGTCGGCATTTCTGCCTTGTAAGATATGCCCGTGATTAGCCTAATTTGCCTGGACGCGTCCCATATCTTGGGCGGGGTGGTTGTGTTCTTCTCCTCCTGTGACGACCTGTTCTTTGGTGTGACGTTCCTACCAGCGTTTGGCAGAATCGCCTCTCGTTAGCCACTAGCGCATCGCCAGGGAAATCGAAATGCACTGGGCTACAGTTATCAGAGAATGTGGTGTTCTTTCTTTCCTAGTAATCGCATTGTCACAGACAGTCCAGTGGTGGGTTTTTTGTTTTCGTCTGTGACAACGGGTTATAGTTATATCAACCGTAGTGATGATAGTACCAGCGTTGGGAATGCATGAGAAGACTTTCAGAGCGAGATGGTACGTGAGTGTATGTAGTGTGCGGGCAGCATTCCTGCCTCTCGCTCGCTATTGGACGTGCGGGCTTCGTTTGCTGTGGCACTGTGACACCTGCTGTCTTGTGGTAACAGGGGGTGTCGGCTTCGGTTTCCTTTTTGCGTCCTTTGCGAGTGCATCAGGTGTGTTGACTGAGGGTTTTGGCCTGTACCAGTTCAACAATTTGATGATCTTTGCTTGTCTTTAGAGGTCACCAGGATAGAACCAGATACTTGTGATCTGGATCTACCAAGAGAGTACCCTAGTCAATGAAAGTAACTTAAAGGATGCAGTCTTAAGGACTATCGCTAGGCTACGAGCCTTGTCTTGCTCATACCCCAGTTCCTTACCTAGAGTATCACAGCTAGAAATTATTAATCGAGTAGGCACTTAAAAATATTTTTTAAGTATAGTCCTTAAAGGAGTATTTAATATAAGCTCTTTGATATTGTACGCATTATTATTCACAGCATTTATTAGTCTAGGTTGTTGTTGAGTCACACAACCATAGCAAAGGGGGGGACTGTTTCGTTGCATGAGGACTAGTACTTCTTTTAGTGTCGAGTATTGCTACCCTAAAGGAGCTTCATTCCATGCTCTTTTTCATGCATCACTTAATAGAAGAAGCCCATTGAGCCGTTAATACTATACTTTATGTATCCGTGAAAGGGCGTTAATTGAGCTTTCCAAGGGACACCTGAACCATCCTTCTCACGATTCACGGGTTGTCTTGCAACAATCGTGCAAAACGAAGGAAAAATCCCTAAAATACGGTAATTTCCCTACATAATTCTACGTCTAGGGAGGCAATGGGGGGTGGGTGTTGTGTGGAGGGGGGGGGAACTAGTACGCGGCGATGGAGCCGTGACGAGAAGGTCAGAGTTCAACATACGACTCGCCACCGCTCGGAATCTCTCCTGGAGCCAATTATGTGCTTCAAATTGCAACCGACGTTAGGCGGGGCCCAGTCTCTTTTGTCCATGGTTCTCTAGACCGCCTTAAGTCGGGTGACCCCGCCAAATAAGGGTTAAGGGGAGATGGGTCGTGTTTCTGGACCACTTTCTCCCTCGTGTTTAGCCCACCCATTTTTAAGTTTTGAAAAAGTTAAGATGTTCGGCCCATTAGTTTGACGATTTTAACACCTTTATACCATTGCGTTGGAAAGTTAAGACCTTTCGTGTCAGGTTAAGTGTCTATTTTTTCCTGGAAAGCGATAGCGAGCCTGTAATTATGGATGAGGATTAGGCTGTTTCGGCCAGGGACATTTGGCTACCGAAAAACTTGCAAATTCAATCTTGGAGGATGGTCTAGGGGGCATTTTTCTGAAGACTAAGAGGGAGAGTCTAGCGAGGAAAACTAAAAATAAATGAATTAATAGACCAAAAAAAAACAACAGCCACTGTCCCCTTAAGCATTAATGGGTTAGATAAGATGGATAAGTGTGTAGTGCTGATTAGAAAGAGAGAGAGGAGAGCGAGAGAGATAGTTACAAGGAATAGTTTAGTATCTCAGAGACCTTCTTGTGGTCCATTCCGAGGAGATACTCCGATAGTGGAACGGGTGAGTAGACTGTTTAGTGCACCTACACTCTTTACAGATGTGTGCACAAATCATTAATCTAACTCGTTTTTGAAACTGCTCTACTGAAGAACTATTTACAACATCAGAAGGAAGCTTATTCCAGGTAGAACAGATCTTATATGTGAACAAGTTTCCAGTGGAAACTTGTGCACATATAGATCTGTATTAGTGGAAACTTTCCACAATATACTAGTGCTGAACCTTTCAATTTTAATATCCAGCCATAACCGGTTTGCGTGTTGTATTCATATTGAGGCTGAGCAATATTTTATAATCCACATTGTCAATCCCATTAAGTATTGTCAAACTTCAATGAGCTGACATCGTAGTCTGCGGGTCTCCAACGGGAAGAGATCAAGAGCTCTCAACCGGTCCTCATAGCTCATTCTAGAGAGAGAGAGAGAGAAAGAGAAAGAGTTAGAGAGCAGAGAGAGTTAGAGAGAATGAGTGTGTATGTGTGAGTGTGTATTTGTGTGTTGTGAGAGAGAGCGAGAGAGATGAGTGTGTATGTGTGTGAGAGATAGAGTGAGTGTGTGTGTGATAAAGAGTGAGAGTGAGTTGGCCATAGATAAAGAGTGCGAGTGAGTTGGCCATAATAACCCTTCCTTATCACCCCATAAATTAACCAACCATTATATAATACTAATTAATATACACATACTTACTGATACAACATATTTAGTACATTCGGGCACAATTGATCAGAGTCTTGGGCATACACTGTACAAAATAAGCCTAGTAAACTCTTTTCTATATTATTTCTAGCTATATTTAGACGATTTTATGCAGCTTAGGAAGGATATGTGGTAGCTATATGGGTTTATTTAGATAGTTTGTAGCCTTTTAATTGCTAGAGATCCTTCGTAAACTGAGCAACATTGTAGTAGCCAGGATAAAATTAAAAGGACATCACCCGCACTGAATTAATTATATCTATCGTCAAGGTTGTATACACAATGCAATTTCTTTAGATAAGATTACAATATAGCTAATCTTGTTTACACGAAAATATGACAATAAATGGACCATGGTGCCATATATATATATATATATATACGGTATATATATATTATATATATATATATATATATATATATATATATATATATATATATATGTATTGTGTGTATGTGTGTGTTGTTTGTTGCATATTTGAGGTTTCCCATAAAGACTATTTAGATGTCGGTCCCTTCCCCCCCCCCCCCCCCACACTGAGGAATCATATGCGTGCCGTAGGCTATAGAGTAGCGTTGCAAGGGGACATAGGGTTGGAGGTGGTATAGGTTGTAACAGTAGGAGGTGGTGTTATGTTACAGCCATCACCATACACCCTCCCTCGTGACTCTTCCAGGCAGCCATATTGGTGCACTCACTCATCTACCCAGTGTACAGTCATGTACAGTATACAGTCTTAACACACGACACAGCCACTCTGAACGCTTCGTCTCTCTCTTCTATCCTCTCAACACTTGGAAAAGTAGATACGAGGTGCCATTGTAAAGGCATTATTCCTCAATGCCTTAATTCACCTGACCACCTATACAGACTAATAACACACAATAAATCCACTCCAACAGCTTACTCTCTCTCTCTCCAACACGCTTCAAAAAGTAATTATGGCACCATTGTTACTGAAAAACATGTCATATCTGGGTATTGTAATTTAGAGGGCCTGTCACACTATGCCGATTTAGGTCCCGACCGGCCATGACTCGGCTATTATAGTGGCTAGTGACAGGGCTGATGAATAGCGACATAAGGGCATGGTCGTGTACGGACTCTACGAGGCACATGCGGTGCCCGCACACCGTGTAGTCTGCATGTGGCCCCTGTCACATGCAAAATGTATGAGTTGATAGAGCTGTGGTGGTCGAGTGGTGAGCACGCTCACGTGTGAATCTGCAAGACCCGGGATCGAATCCCTGCCACGGCGGACACTTAGTGGGTGTAGTAGTACGTCCTAGCATGTTTCACATGCTTGCACCCGTCAGGGAACATCCTGACAACGTATAAATACTAGACACACATAACAAAGCCACTCCAACAGCTTCCTCTCTCTCCAACACCCCCTTCTCCACTCTCTACACGCTTCAGAAAAATAGGAAACGTAGAATGTAAATAAGAGGTACCGTTGCAAAGGCTTATCCCTCAATACTTAATCTGATCACCGGCAATCAGCGACCAGGCCGTGAATGTAAGACAACTTATGATCAAAGGCCGGACGTAGATGATTGTATACAGTTTAGGAAGGATCTATGGGAATTAAAAGGTTAAAGACTATCTCAATTATCGCTTTGAATTCCATTTGCCCTTCCACATCTAAATATAATCGTCTAATAATAGCCAGAACACAGAAATGTGTAATTGTAACTTGAAAAAGTTAATGATAGCCTGTTTGGTAGTCTCTAACCTCGCCGTAACTTAAGGCAATTTCTTAGTATTCAGGCCCAGGAATATTTGAACTCTTCCTAATAGTAAAAATAAGCCTTTGACCATAAAACATTTACTCTCAGCAACTTGATTTGCGTTGCTCAAGTAGTTTAGCGAAGTAGTTCTCCTACATTATACATCATAATGTAGCCTATGTCTCCAAATTAATCTGTGTATATATATATATATATATATATATATATATATATATATATATATATATATATATATCATATATATATATGCATGCATATTAATAAGCTGTATATTTTCTTACGAATTTTCAAACAGTGTAAAAGCAAATTTATAAGCTGTATATTTCCATACTAGTTTCAAAGTGTATGCTTGTTATTCTGTTTTCTAATTCATAACTAAATATATTCGTATACAGTATACATTTTATTTTATTTCTAATACATTGGTGCAAGTCTAGGGAGTCTACCATAAAGTTTCAGGATATGATAATGGTAATAAAGAAACGGAGCTCTATCATAGGAAACTGGTCCGTCTGTTGGTGTCTACAATGGTGTGTAATGGTTCATATATTTATTTTATTACACATCTTCATCATCATTATCATCATAAGTCCATCGTCATGTTCATTTGTTCGTCTTCTTCCGTAGATTAATCCATTTATTTATCTACCTCACGCGTAATTGTGAGATATTATGTATAATCGAGGTTAATAAGACTTAGTGTTGTCAGATATTTCACACAGTTTCGGACACTGACTAATACTCTGAGGGATAAGCACTTTCCTCAGTAACTATAAAGATACCGATAACACTTGTTGAGCGATAACCACTGGAATCTATGACAACACTTAATACCCCCGATTGTACAGTATAGGCAACTGTGTGTGTAACTGTGTAGGCTATCTATCTACTGTATAGACAGGGTGTCCCAGGAGGAAAGGGCATAACTTTGGGAAATGAGGTATTCTAAGCATAAAATGTTCCATAAAACAAAATCCAAATCTCAACTGTTAACACGATATTGAAGGTTTAATTTAGTGTCCTCCCCTGCATCACTGTAATGGACTCTTCCATGTCACATAGTTTCCAACTGGTCCCAAAGTGAGCTAATAAGTCCTATAATCATTTTGCACTTACAGATATTATAATATCTTTATAATAACATGGTAAAATAATTGCCGAGAGATGGAGGTGTGGTAGGCAGTAGGACTGCTAGGCCGGCCTTATGGGGAATTACTGAAGAAAATACCATTTTCAATAAGCAATATCTTCTATACTGGTCGATATTGTGGAATATTTTTTATAGAACATTTTAGGCTTAGCATATTTTGTTCTATCATTTCCCAAAGTTATGCCCTTTCCTCCTGGGACACCCTGTATATATATATATATAGAGAGAGAATGCAGCCTCAAGGCAAGATACCCAGCTGGGGTCAGGGGGTTCAGAAATAGGTTTTGTGGGTGTGGGGGACAGGCATGTGTGAGAGAGAGAGAGAGAGAGAGAATGAATGCAGCCTCAAGGCAAGATACCCAGCTGGGGTCAGGGGGTTCAGAAATAGGTTTTGTGGGTGTGGGGGAGAGCATGTGTGTGTGTGTGTGTGTGTGTGTGTGAGAGAGAGAGAGAGAGAGACAGACAGACAGACAGACAGACAGACAGACAGACCGTGACAGACAGACAGACAGACAGGCAGACAGACAGACAGACAGACAGACAGGGGGGGGGGGGGGTTACTAAGAGGTGTTAAAGGTACAGTTAGCCTTTCAAACACCTTGCGGTTCATTTCTGGGAGATACTTTTGGTAAAAAAATGTATGTATTGTATAGTGCAGTTACTGCAGTACCCTCATTGTAGAGTGTGTGAAATAGCAGTGCGGTTAAGGGGGAGATGGTTCACTTTTTGGTCGATTTGTTCATGTATTAATTATTTTTCTACTTTCCTCCCTAGACCTCTATCAAACTTTTTAAAAAAATCCATTAGATCCCCGTTCTAGATTAATTTTACATTTTTCGGTAGAAAAATGTTCCGGCTAAAGGCCGGTTCTTCCAAATATACAGGCTCACTATTGTTCATCAGGAAACAAAATCGAGACCTAAATAGCACGAAAGGTCTTAACCCTTTGGCTGAGGCTATGTTTGGGATATTTAGGGCATATTCAGGCACTCCTGAATGATAAATCAAGCATCTGCATTAAATGAAGTGTATTCTGCCGAAAACTAGGCGGAAATAGCTTCAAAATGACACCAGAACTGACCCTGTACGTGGTCTGGTTCATCCGCAGTGGTCCCAGTGAAACGCGGAAACCCCACTATTATGTAACACTCACCCGCTTGGCTACACTGGTGAGAGAGACAGAGAGAGACCCGTGCGAGACACAGCCTAGTTCAGTGAGCCGCTCGGTGCTGTGAGGGTCAGAGGTGGGCCCCTCACGCTCCCGCCCACTGACACTCTATTTTTAATTTTTTTACAGGCTTTTAAAGCCTGGAAATTGCTGTAACTTGCCAAAACATTCCAGAATGTCACCCGCAGCGAAAGGGTTAATGTTGACAAGAAAATGGGGCGGAAGGTCTTACAATCAACAAACTAATGGGGCAAACACCTTAAAATCTGGGAACAAATGGGACTAAACATGAGGGAAAAGGGGATCTAGAAAAACTATCCATCTCCCCTTAACCCAGCAAGTGCCGGAAGACTCTTAAGAGTTTCCCCGGGCGACTGCGGAAAGACTCTTAAGATCCTGGGCCTAAACAAATCCATTTAAAACGCCCCCAAAAAACTTGAACCCTTTTTTTTCGTTTTTGCCCCTGGGCCATGCCAAATATCACTCCTCCACATCTCCTCCTTCCCCACTTCCCCCCCCCCCCCCCCCCCCCCCCCCTTCAGTTATCACCTATTTTACCTGTTATTCCCTTATTCTGTGGTCTATTTTCGTGCTAACATTAGCGAGTTGCAAGCAGGGCGTTGTCATCACTGTTACCAAGCGAGTGCAAGAGAGAGAGAGAGAGTATCGATCGACAATCTCCAGACGTGGGGAGGAGTGGAGGGGAGGGAGGTTGCCTCAGCCATACCTTATGTAACTCCCGGCCTGTATCGCCGATTTTGACCATCCAAACGCTGTTTCCACTTGTTTTATTGCTGTAACAGGTTAATACCTTTATAATCAACATAAAATAGGCGCATATGGATAAGTATTAATGTTATTTATGGTAAAATAACGATGTTAGTGATGGGAACAGCTCAAATACGTGCGCACAGGCGTGTGGTGTCTCATACCCCCATGTGCACGTCTTAGGTTAATAGAAGCCAGGAAAATGAAACCCATATGCTGAAACACGATAGTTTCAGATCATCTCGAGCCTGGTGTATTTTCTGGACCCTCTTCTCCCTCATGTTTAGCCCCTTTGGTTTTGAAAATAATAATAACAAATATATACTGTATAATTATATAATAATACTCCCCTTAACTCACTTGAAGAGGGCTCAATATGGGTCGAAACGGTTGTGTCTCAGCATTATAAACAAAATATCCTCCCCCAGCTTCTTTCTCTCTTCCCCCTCCCCAGCTTCCCTCCTCCCTCCTCCCCCTGCCTCCTCCTGGCTGAGGACATTTATCCCAGGGTAGTCTTCCCTTTCCATTTTTCCCTTATCCACTCAAAACCAGTTTGGACGCTTGACCATCAGTGTTTTGGAGGGCAAGCAGCCTTGAGGGGTCGCTGGACCTGTTGTTGCTTGAATTCCTTTGTACTCCTGCCTCTCCCTCTCTCCTCCTCCCCAGCCTCCCAAATCCTCCATCTTCCCCCAGCCTCCCTCCTCTCCCAGGCTCTCAAATCCTCTACCTCCCCTCCCCCCCCACCTTACCTCGTCACCCAGCCTCCCTTCCCCTCCACCTGCCCCCGCACAGCCTCCCAAATCCTCCTCCTCCTCCCTCAGCCTCCCAATTACTCCGCCTCCCCCCCCCCTTCCTCTCCCCCCCTCCCAAATCCTCCCCCTTCCCCCCCCCTCCTCCTCCCCAGCCTCACAAATCTCAATGTTCCCCCACCCTCCCTCCTCTCCCAGCCTCCCAAATCCTCCACCATCCCCCCCCCTCTTTCCCTCCACTCCTCGCCTCCCAAATCCTCCACCCCCCGGTACCTCCTCCCCCTTCCTACCAAATCCGCCACCTGCCCCTCCCTCCCTTCTCCCCACCCACCTCCTCATCACCTCATAGGCTGGATATGTGCCAGAATTTTGGTTTGATGCCACACACACACACATACACCACACACACACACACACATGGTGTTCGCAGCATGCATGTGTGGGGTGACACACACACATAAAGTAATCTATATTTGTATTAATTTCACCACAACACCAAACACCTCCAATGAATTAATGAAAGCATATACTGTATGTGATCCACCGGGATTCGAACCTGGTTAATCACACATATTTTTAAACACTCTAACCATTACACCACCAGGACGGTTAAAGGTTTATGAACACGCCTATACGACTTATTATCCATTCTCGAATACTTGATATTAATCTAATCTTGTTCATATTCCCAACTGCGCTATGGTAGCCTAATGATTTTAGGTGAAAACAATATCGTACATCTATTGTTTTGCAGTGTCTGCATCCTGGCGTCTGGGTCCACAAGTTTTTATGTAACAGTCTCTTCATGATGCCTTACAACACCAGAGAGAGAGAGAGAGAGTGCGAGAGTGAGAGAGCGAGTGAGTGTGTGGTGTTTGTGTGAGAGAGTGAGAGTGTGTGTGCGTGTGAGAGAGTAGTAGTAGTAGCCTAGTAGTAGTAGTATTTTTAGTATAACAAATCCAAGAGATATAGAGAGGTTACTATTATCATCAGGATAGAGGAATATAGAGCACAATACACTATAATAATCTACGGTGTCAAATGGATGTCAACAAATACTTTAGGGGGGGATGGGATGGTTTTCTGGTCCTCCTTCCTCATGTTTAACCCCATTAGTTTTTAGATTGTCTGATCTTCGGCCCAATAGTGTGGCGATTTTAAGACCTTTTGCCCTATTTATTTGTCAATATTAAAACCTTTCGTGTCATTTAGGTGTCGATTTCATCCTGGCGAGCGATAGCGAGCTTGTAATTTGAGAGAGAGAGACGGGTGGGGTGGGGGGGTTAAAGTTTGATGGTGGTCTAGGGAGGAAACTAAAAACATGATAAAAAGATACATAAATGAGCAAATAAATACACCTATCCCCCCCCCCCCCTCCACCTTAAGGGGGGGTGACCTGATTTTTTTTATTTCTGTCCTTTTCTCTCTTTGTACTGGCTTGAATCCATTCGGCCCCATTCAGCCAACTATTTTAAGACGTTTATCCCCATCTACTGTAGGTGTCGATTTCTTCCTGGCGAGCGATAGCGAGCCAGCATTAAATGAAGAAATCCGGCTTCGCCGGAGACATTTTTCTATCGAAAAATTTACAAATTTAGCCTGCTGTCAAACAAAAATAAAAAATATGCTGGCTCGCTACCGCTCACCAGTAAAAAAAATACACCTGGAGGGGATAAACGTCTTATTAAAACAGTAGGCTGAATGGGGCCAAATGGATACAAGCCAGAGAAAGATAGAAAAGGACAACAAAAACAGGTCCCCCCCCCCCACCTTAACCCTTTTAGCACTACGACGCCTTTGTGCCTTGTATGCTGGCTATAGTTAGACGATTTTATGCAGTTGAGTAAGGACCTATATACTGTATGTTATTCATAGGGTTCACTGAAATCGTATTTTTTACCTCTTGTGACTTTCTCTTCTCGTTACTGAAAGGGTTAAGGGGGTGGGTTTTTTCCCGGACCCCCTTCATCCTCATGCTTAGCCCCCATTAGTGTTGATATTTTAAGGTGTTCGCCCCATTAGTTTGGCAATTTTCAGACTATTTCGCCCCCATTTCTTCGTCAATTTTTAGACTTTTCGTGTCATTTAGGTGTGGATATTTTCCTGGCGAGCGATAGCAAGCCTGTAATATAAGAAGGCTGGAACATTTTTATATCGAAAAATGTACACTTATATCTTGAAGGAGGGAGGAGGGTCTTTGGGGGTGCTTTTTTAAGCTTAATGGAGGTCTAGGGAGTTTTTTGTAAAGCTTAATGGAGGTCTAGGGAGGTTCAGTTATTCAGAGGGTTTATTGAGAGAGGTCTAGGGAGGTCTACAGTCGGTTTAACCCCTTGAAGCTCTGACGCGTTGTAGCAGTTTATTTTTGGCTATCATTAGATGATTTTATGCAGCTTAGGAAGGATCTGTGGGAATTATAGGGTAAGTACTATCTCAATCAACCCTTTGACTTCCGTATACCGTTACTAGTCTGCATACAATCGTCTAATAGTAGCCAGAAAACAGAACAGAAACGCGTATTGGAGCTTGAAAGGGTTAATTTCAGCTGACGGTAAATTGAATCCCCTAGCTACCGATTGATCGATACTTTAATGGAAAACTGTGAAACTTGTATGTGTCTGCATCATATTAAGACCAAGTGTATGTAATTAGCGCCATATTTCACTACATAATCTTCCAAAAAGAGCCTAGCTGAGAAATCTTAATGGGAACTTTGCAATTTACCGTTGAAAAGAAACAGACTATAGATATTTAAAGGGTATATTATGGGGAGGTTTTTAGTTGATTCCCTAGACTTCCATCAAGCTTAAAATTACTCCCCCTTGACCCCCTTTCAAGATAAATTTGTAAGTTTTTCGGTAGAAAAATTTCCCGGCCGAAGGCCGGTTCCTCTTAAATTACAGGCTCGCTATCGCTCGCCAGGAAAAATCGACACCTAAATGGCACGAATGGTCTTAAAATTTACAGAAATGGGGCGAGGGTTCTTAAAATCGCCAAACTAATGGGGCAAGCGTCTTTAAATCTCACAAGCAATGGGGCTAAACATGAGGGAGAAAGAGGTTCAGAAAAAAATCCTCCAGGTGGAAATCTCCCCTTAACCCCTTCTATACTGGAGACATATGTTTAATTTGATTTCAACTACATTTAGACGATTTTATGAAGCTTTGGAAGGATATATGGCAGCTAAAAGGATTAATGGAGATAATCTGTATCTTTTTCACGGTTAAACGTCCTTCCTAAGCTGAGTTCAATCGTCTAATAGTTGTCAAAATATAATGAAAAAGACGTCATCGGTACAGAAGGGGTTAAGAATGTCCCACCTCGTTACAGACAAGAGTTAAGCTGGAGTCACACGAGCCGTTTTTCGAGCAATTTTTACGGGCAATTTTGGTCTAGAAGCTTAAAAAATCACACTTTATCATAATTCAGCCGCCTAACATAATCTACCTTCAGTCTAGTTACCGATACCAGTGCAAAACAAGTCCCGAAATATAACGAGACAAAACTTGCTCATGGAAAATTGACGGAAAAATCGCTCGTGTGACAACGGCTTTAACCTTGGGCCTTATCGGGTGATGTATAAAATTACTGAAGGCGGGCCCCTGCAGTGGTGTACAGTCAGGGACAAAAGTACTGTAACCAACCCCTTCTTTGTCTTTGTAGCGCAATGGATAAATGCACTGAATTTCGGTGTGAGCATCCTAGGTTCGAATCCCTGGACTGCCACATGTATTTGTTGATTTCATTAATTGAGTTTAGGAGTAAAGTCGGTTGGAGGAGGTAACATAATAAGTCAATATCAAGATTTTCGTATAATTTAGGAGTCGATTTTTTCCTGACGAGCGATAGCTAGCCTGTGTTTTAAGGGGAACCGGCCTTCGGCCGGGAAATTTTTCTATCGAAAAATTTACAAATTTATCTTGAAGGAGGATCTTGGGCGGGTGTTTTGTTTAAGCTTGATGGAAGTCTAGGGAGGAAACAAAAAAAAAATTATTAAAAATACATAAATGAGCAAATAAATACGCCCATTACCCCCTTAACCCCTTCTATACCGACGACGTCTTTATCATTGTATTCTGTCACCTATTAGACGATTGTACTCAACCTAGAAAAGACGTGTAGGATACAAATTAAATGGCAACAGGCTATCTCAATGTATCCTTATTAGCTGCCATAGATATTTCCATAAAATCGTCTAAATGTAGCACAAATTAAATAAAAAAGACGTCGCCGGTACAGAAAGGGTTAAGGGGGGATGGGTGTATTTATTTGCTCATTTATATACCTTTCTATAATTTGTTTTAGTTTCCTCCCCAGACCTCCATCAAGCTTAAACAAAACACCCCCCTAAGACCCTCCTTCAAGATAAATGTGTACATTTTTCGATATCAAAATGTCCCGCCCTAAAGTAACAGGCTCGCTATCGACGAAAAAAATTCAAATTGGTCTTGATTTTTTTTGTTTAAAGCTTGATCGAGCTATATGGAAGAAACTAAAAACAATATACAGTATATATATATATATATTGGCAAATAGATACGGCCATCCCTCCTTAAACTGCATGACAAAAACTAAACTGGTAACTGGTCTTGAGGAACCAGTGACCTCGCTACCAGGGGCGGCAATAGTCTGTTTATTGCCAGATGACGGTAAATTCAGTCCCTTAGCAACTGATTTCTCGATTATGGAAAAATAAGAATGACAAAATTATATTTGTTTTGTTGACATAGGCTATCTTTGTAAACAACGTGTACCTATTTGTAACGATAAACCTTTTTGAATTGAATTTAATTGAATACTACTATGTCTGTGTCATATTATTGCCAAATTTTCATAATTAGGAACACATTTAGGGACACAATCTTGGTAATAGCCGAATAATCAGGATAGGGAGATAGAAATATACCATCAGGTGGCCAAAAATAGACTATTATATTATTTCCAGCTGATGGTAAATTGCCATGTCACCAGCTAGATTACTTGGCTACTAAGAAGATTTAGCAGCTAAAAACGTTATTAATCATAATAAATTTGTATTAATGGAGGCCCTAAAATGGCGTCCAAAGACCAAGCTGCATGGCCATTATTTCTTACACCCAGGATCTCTAGATAGGCCTAGAAGTTCAACCCCTCCTGTACTGGCGACGTCAGAAGGGGTTAAGCCTGCAAGCGATCATACATGGTTACAAAATTGCCTAGGTGACCTTGACAGCCAAACGTGTTTTGGTGATGTGGGATTTAAGTGCATGTGTACTGAGAACTTACGTTTTTTTTTTTCTGACTTGGTTCAAACTCCTAGGGGGAGATGTAACTTGTAACTTTTGTATTACAGTATTTATTTATTTATTTTCCTCCCTAGACCTCTATCAACCTTAAACAAGACCCCACCTTCGGTCGGGACATTCTTCTACCGAAAAATTTACAAATTTTATTATATTTATTTCTTGTGTGGTTTTTTTTTTTTTTCCACCACCGTCTTAAAATTTCAAAATTAATGGGGCAAATGAATAGTTTCGAATAGTTTCGAAAAACACCTCGAACAGAACTCAATCCCAGAGTGTGGTGTGGACTAAACTGTAATGCTGTGCCATATTTACATTTAGTGAAGGTCGACCCTAACCAATGTTGTATGCTGGCTCACGCTTGATCCCAACCAGCCACACCAACATCACAATTGACCACTTGCGAGTTTCGTTCTATAAGAAAGTTGGAGCTGTAGATGTCGATGTTGAGCAGATTTACACGCTAAAATTCGATTGTACTACATTTATAGATACACAAAAACCCAATTCAACATAGGGGCCTACTCCTTAGCCATTAGGAGCCTCCATAATTATTGCATATCTATTTACTATCGATGTCTCGATGTCTACAGCTCCAACTTCCTTATAGCCTGAAACTCGCAAGTGGTCAATTGACCACTTAAGGGGGTAGTGTTTAGGTTTTGGTCTATTTATGTATTTTTGTTTTTATTAATATTTTTTCAGTTTCCTCGCTAGACCTCTATCAGGCTTAACAAAAACTACCAAGATCCCCCTTCGAGATATATTTGTACATTTTTCAGTAGAAAAATTTCCCGGCCAAAGGCCGATTCCTCCTATAATTACAGGCTCGCTATCGCTTGCCAGGAAAAATCGACACCTAAATGGCACGAAAGGTCTTGATATCGATAAAGAAATGGGACGAAAAGTCTTAAAATCGCCAAACTAATGGGTTAAAAGTCTTAAAATCGTCAAACTAATGGGGTTAAACATAAGGGAGCAGGAGGTCCAGAAATAACAATTACCTTCCCCTTAATATGGGAACTCCTTGACCAAGCTTATCATATCAAAATAACATCTCCACAGCAATTAAATTAAAAATTTAAAACTTGCAAAATAAAGAAACCAAAACAGGAACCTCACAATACAAAAGCAAAATAAGTTACAGAAATATATAATTACGGAAGAAAAGCATTGAAGATTTAGCAAAAGAATGTATGTATGTATGTATGTGTATGTATTCAGTCAGGCCCATTCCCCACTTTTCCTTTTTTGTTTTTTCCTGGGGGTGGCCGACTCAAGACAGAGCCCGAATAGGGACAACACAACAAAAAACAATGAACACACAAAATACAAATTCACACACATCTAGGTCACCCAGGAGAAGACCCCCCCCCCCAAAAAAAAAAAAATCAAAAAAAAATATATATATATATACCGGTATATATATATATATATATATATATATATATATATATATATATCCGGTATATATATATATATATATATATATATATATATATACATATATATAGGCCTATATACTGTATATACAGTATATATATATATATATATATATATAATTGTAATTACGAACCCTCTCTCATAGAATGTATTTTTTACCGTGGCCCATGAACTAATATAATAATCAATGTTAGGAGCTTTTCCAGTGTAAACCTCTTCCCTTACGGTGGATGGGGAGCACCTGCCTTTTAACACCTTCCCACCTCTATTCTGCCCAACTCTCCAACCCAAGAGTGAACTGATATTCCCAATCTTTCTTCCACTCTGGAACTCCCTCCCTCATCCTACGACTTAAACTCCTTCAAGCTCCGTGTGCCCAGTAATTCTGACTCTAACGTACCTTGAATTTGGCTCTTTATAACTTTTAAATAGGGGGGGGGGAGGGAGGCACTCGTTACAGGAAGCTTTGTCTTTTGTCTCCTTACACATAGGGGAAATAAGTAAGTTGAAGCTGCACACATCTTTTTTTAGCAGAATTACTAGCTAATATGCAGTTTTACAGTAAATGTATACATATTAACAATATATTCCATCAACCTTTCTACCTATCACACGCTCACAATAGTTTAGTATTTATGTTAAATATCGATGCTTAGGACTCCAACTTCCTTACACTGTACTAATAAAGAGTATAATAAGGTTGTGAAGAAGATATATCCAAATCAATGGGAAAATAAATAGTGATATACCGGTACCTATCAGCCTATCTATCCTTAGGCCTACATCAAATTGATTTGGACTGCCCTTTCAATTGTCCTTTTATTTTAAATGTTCACAATTTTATAATAAACTGAGTAAATAAATATTGTTCGATGCATTCGAACCTATTTCTTTATTTATTTTGTCTTTATTTCAGCTAGGTTTTCAGTAGGTGTTATTCGTTTTTGTTTTCTTATATTTTGATCTTGATACTATAATGAAAAATATGAAAGTACTATGTGCATTATACTAATATCAAGTTTTCATATTTGATATCACATTATTTTACAAAATCATCGTAACTGCTGATTAAACAAGATGTTGTCATGGTAATTAAGCATAAATTGAAATAAGCCGACTCAAGTTATTAGTTATCAATCATGCTTTATCATAATCGGGAAATACCAAGTAGCCTACATGTTAACAAGAGATGATATCAGCAAGGTCGTGTGAAGGCAGCCGACCGTTGACAATGCATTACCTCCACATTCACCTTCCCTTTACCATATTCAAAATCACACTCCTAAAAACCCCCTTTGGTATTTGTAGATAGTAAGGATGGCCAGATAGCAACACTCTTCCTCGCAAATGTACCAAGCGAGTGTATTCTGGAATTAACTGGTTCACTCCGGTACAAACCTGAGAAAGTTGTTGTTGTGTACTGTTATAATATTATCTTATCTTACCGCGGGGAGAGTTGACTGGGAACGTAATATCTGAAAGTGATAAAAAGATACCCACCTCGTTACTAATTACGTAAACAATGATGAGAACATTAGTATCCCATGCTATATACAAAATATCTTAATTAGTATGGTAAAATAAATTGCCCCGAGGAATACGTCAATCATATTTTGTAAAGGTCCGCCAGTGCGGAACCTTTTACACCTACGGTGCGGGCATATTTCCTCTATATTAGGGCTCATTCAGGCACTCCTGAATGGTTAAGCAAGTGTCTGAATTAAATTAAATGTATTCAGCCAAAAACTAGAAGAAAATAGCTTCAAAATATCACTAGAACGAGCTTCGTAGCGCGAGGAGTTCATCCGCAGCGCTACAATAGGCTTCGGCAAATATTTGCTAATAATGAGCAATGTCGCGCTACATTTGCTTTTGGCAGTGCTGCATATGTCTAGCTAGACATGGCTGACATCCCTCAGTGCCCCGGCCGCCGGGCTGGAGAGCGGACGGGGGCCTGCCGCGCTCCCGCTCACTCACATTAGTCTTCACAGGCTTTAAGAGCCTGTAAATTGCTATAAATTGCCATGGTGTTCCAGAACGGTCGCCGCAGCCAATGGATTAAAGGTCAGTTCGGACAAAATTGTTTTCTTTACCATATAAAACAAAATTACTGCTTCATATGTGTATACTTTACTTGTATAATGAGCATGTGAACATTGAAGAACCAGAAAATCGGTGTAAAGAGCAAATATCCAGTGAAAAAATTAGTTATTCCTTGGCCTGCTTGAGCCACACTGACAGTCCCAGCTGTCTCCTGTGTATGTATGAGGGAGGAGAAAGAGTGTAGGGTAGGGTAGGGTGACTGGACGTATTTCAGGCGGGAGGGAGGAAGTAAAGTGGGAAATTGGAGGGAAAAAATACTATAAAGGAACGTCACATTCGCCTAGTAAAATATTACGGAAGGAACGTCGCAGCTGTTAGGTTAAGGGGGGGGGGGGTTCTAGCCTCCCTTCTTCCTCATATGTAGCCCCATTAGTTTGGCAATTATATTACCTATCGGCCAACTTAGTTGTCAATATTAAGACTTTTCGTGCCATTTCGGTGTTAATATTTTCCTGGCGAGCGATAGCAAGCTTGTAATTTAGGAGGAACTGCCTTTGGCCGGATTTTGTTTTACCAAAAAAATGTAGGCTACAAATTTATCTCGAAGGGGGGTCTAGGGGTTATTTTTTTAACCTTAATTGGGGCCTAGTTAGGAAACTAAAAAAATATATATATATCTACAGTATCTATCTATCTATCAACAGTACAGTATATACTCTGGCACATACCCCTTTTTTTTTTTTTTTTTTTTTTTTTTTTTTTTTTTTTTTTTTTATTGGCGGGAAATACATACCAAGCGTTTCAAATGTCCATATACAGTATATATATTTCTTTGTGTATGGAGAAGACAAAAGGCAGGTTGCCTGTAACGGGCGTCTCCCCCAAAGTTAAAAGACTTACAGCCAAATTCAAGGGATGTCAAAATGCCTGGACACACGAAGTTTAACCCGTTCTGTACCAGGGACGTCCTTTGTGCCATATTCTGACCACTATTAGACGAATGTTTTCAGCTTAGGAAGACCTCTAGCAATAAATAAGGCTTCAAACTACCTCAACCAACCCTTCTAACTACCAAAGATCCTCCCTAAGATGCATACTATCGTCTTATTATAGCTAGAATACAATTAGATAGACGTCGCTGGTACATAAGGGGTTAAACCAGTCTAAGTCATAGGATGAAGGAAAAATTTATTGGGGGAGAGAGTTCCAGAGTTCACTTGTTGAGTAGAAGAAAGACTGAGAAAATTAGCCAAATCTTGGGTTGGAGAGCTAGACAGAATAAGAGTGGGACTGTGTTGAAAGGCGGGTGTTGTAATAAAAGTAAATATACCTAAGATCACTGATCATGCATACCTGTTTTGGTCCAATTAACCCATTCAGTACCGGTGTCGTCCTTTTAACTTTATTCTGGCCACTATTAGACGATTTTATTCAGTTTAAAAAGGGCCTCCAACAATGAACAGGCTTCGAACTATCTCACTTAACCCTTTTTACTACCACAGATCCTTCTTAAGCTTTACAATATTATCGAAATATAGCTAGAATGAATTTTAAATGACTTTGCCGGTACAGAAGGAGTTAAGGAGGTGTTTTTCTGGACCCGCATTATCCCTTATGTTTAGCCCCATTAGTTTTGAAAATTTAAGATGTTCGCCCCATCAGTTTGGAGATTTTAAGATGTTTGCTGCATCAGTTTGGAGATTTTAAGACCTTTCGCCCCATGTCTTTGTCAATTTTATGATCTTTTGTGCATTTAGGTGTCATAGTTTTCCTGGTGAACAATAGCGAGCCTGAAAGTTTGAGAAACGGTCTTTGACCCGGGCATTTTTCTATCGAACAAATGCTCAAATTTATCTTGAAGGGGGATCTCAGCTTGATGGAGGTCTAGGGAGGAAACTTAACCACTTCCGTATCGGCGAAGTCTTTTTAATTAATTTTAGCTATATTTAAACCATTTCTTGGGGGTATCCAAAAAGGCATCCTGGAACATATTTAATTATAATTTCGTGCACTGAATGGTGACTATGACTAACTGGCAACTACGAGTAGGGAGTGACTAACTGGCAACTGAATGAGCACAAATAGTGTTGTGTACAATAATGTAAATTAAAAGTTATAAGTCGGGAGTAGTAGGCTAATATTGGAGAGGGGGTATCAGGTTGACTTGGAGTTGAACTTTGGGGTATCTTCTTCTTCTTGTGGAGTTGCTGTCCCTTTTTCTGAGCAGCTCACCTATGCACCGGTGATCTCTTCTCCAGAAACAGCTAGAGCTTGATTAAGATTTAGTTTAGAAATAAATTATGTAGTCGTAGAAAGGATAGTTAAAGAAAAATAATTTAAGTGTATAGCTAAGTAGAACTCTCCTCTCCCCATTTTACCCCCTCCTCCACCCCCCAATATCTTGTTCTCTCCTTACCTTAATTTAACTTTTCCCCTCTCCCCCTCTCTACTATTTAATCTCATTTATCTTCCTCCCCCCACTCTGATCACCTTCTCCCCCCTCACCCTATGCTATTCTATTCCGTTTTCTCTTCTGCCACACCTGCTCCAGGAATCTTTTCACTACCTTCATTCTTTTCCCCATTTCCCCATCTACCCCCTCTTCTGTCCCGAGACCTAACACAAATTTTACACCCTCCTCCTCCTCCTCTTTCTGTTCTTCCCATTCCCTCTCCCCTACCTCCCGTTTCAACTCATTTTCCAATCCATCTCTCTCCTCTGCATACCCCTGGCACTCTGTCACTATATGTTCTATTGTCTCTTCCACTCTCCTCCCTCCCACCTCACACTGCAGACACTCTTTCACCCCCCCCCCCCCCCATTCCACCTCCATGTTCTCCTATTTGTCTCTAATGCTCCTGCCCTAGCCTTAAACAGTAGTTCAGCTCCCCAACTTCCGTCATAAAACTCCTCTTTTCTCGGTCTTCCCTTGCTTCTATATCTTATCAGTGTACTTGTTTTCTCCATATTTCTCTTCCATTCCTGTCTTTCTACTTCCTTCACTCTCGTTCCTATCTCTTTCTCTAGTCTCCTTCCCTGACCTAGTCCTGCATTACTCCCTACATCTCTCCACTCCTCTCCCACCCTTTTTTGTTTCACTCCTATTTTTTTCAGTCTTCTCTTACACTCTTTTGCCCATCTACTCTTCCCCTCCCCCCATTCATACACTCTCCTTGGCCACCTATTATCCTCCATCTCCTCCAACCTACTCTTGTACCTCAACTTTGCCTTCGCCACTCTTTCCTCAAACGTACTCCATCCCATCTCCCCTCTCACTGCTTCATTGCTGTCCACCTTCTTGCTCCTAACCCTATTCTTCCTATTTTATTTTGTCCCGTCTCCAGTCTATTTATTTCTCCCCCTGTACTCCCTCTCACATCCATCCCATACATTATTCTCGGTACTTCAAAGTCCTTCCACACCTCTCTTACTATTTTATATTTATTCACTCTGGTTTTTGTCACATTCCACAGTTTCCCACTACACTGCTCCACCTTCATGATTTTCTCATTCATTGTCCTCTGTCGCCCTTCCCTCCCTATCCATACCCCTAAATACTTCACTTCCTCCCTTGTTACTATTCTTTCCCCTCCTATCCTCATTTCTACTGCCTCTGGTCCATTTACTACTATCATACTGCTTTTCTCTACACTGAACTTCATTTCTAGGTCTCTGCCAAACCTTTCCGCCTCCTGCAACATTTCTCCCATATCTTCCTCTGTCTCTGCTATCAACCCTACGTCATCAGCAAACGTCAGAATTGCTAGCCTATATTGCCCTATTTTCACTCCTTGTCCCTTACTCTTAATTCTCCTCACCAACTCCTCCATGCACATTGCAAAAATTAATGGTGACTAATGGTCGGGGCTGAAAAACTTTAAGAACCATTTTTTTTTTTTTTTTTTTTTTTTTTTTTTTTTTTTTTTTTTCTATGTGATTGACGGAGGCAAAAGGCATAACTGCCTATAGCGAGTGCCTCCCCCATAGTTGAAAGAGTGACAGGGCCAAAATCAAGGGACGTTCGAGCCAAATGCCTGGACACACGGAGTTTGAAGCAATTTAAGTCATAGGAAGAGGGAAAGACTGATTCTGGGAGAGAGTTCCAGAGCTCAGCTGTTGAGTAGAAGAAAGTTTGAGAGTAACTTTTCACTCTTGGGTTGGAGAGTTGCACAGAGTAGGGGTGGGATTGAGTTGCAAGACGGGTACCACGTGCCCTACGTAAAGGAGGTGGTATGCACTGGGATAGCTCTGAGGAACACTGATTATTATAGTAGCGATAGAATAGCGAGAGAGATGCAACATTGCGGCGGAGAGAGAGAGATTGCAGAGAGTTGGTGAGTGGACGGGAGTTAATGATACGAAAGGCCTTCCTTTCAACTTTGTCAGGAGAGCGGTGTGAGAGGAACCTCCCCACACATGTGAACAATACTCAATACAAGGGCGCACTATGCCCCTGTACAGAGCAAGAAGCTGTGCAGGGGAAAAGAACCCCCTAAGGCGGTTGAGCACACCCAGCTTCTGGGAGGCTGCCTTAGCAAGACTGGTAATATGGTCCTTCCAAATGAGAGCAGAAGAAAAAGAGACACCAAAGAATATTGAGAGAAGATGAAGGGTTGATTTTGTATTGTTGAAGAATAAGGGATAGTCCGCTGGGAGATCCTGACGGGTAGATAGATGGAGAAATTGGGTTTTGGAAGCATTAAAGTTAACAAGGTTTTCTCTGCCCCAATTGGAAATAGTATTTAGATAAGAATTTAAGAGTTCTATGGCTTCATTACGTTTGTCGTTGAGGGATTGCTGGCTGGGGCGTTCTGAAAAACTAATGGAGTAGTGTAAGGTTGAGTCGTCTGCGTATGAATGGATGGGAATTAAGGTACAGTTAAGGAGATCATTTATAAAAATTAGAAAGAGAATAGGAGATAGGACAGAGCCCTGAGGAACACCGGAGTTTATAGGGTGAGGAAGTGAACAATGGCCGTCCACAACCGCGGCTATGGAACGGCCGGAAAGGAAATTAGAGACAAAGGCACAGATGGAGGGATAGAAACCGAAGGAGGGTAGTTTAGAAATTAAAGATTTATGCCAGACTCTATCGAAGGCTTTCGATATGTCTAGTGCAATAGAAAAAGTCTCACCGAAGTCCCGAAAGGAGGATGACCAAGAGTTAGTAAGATATGAAAGAAGATCACTAGTAGAGCGACCCTTCACCCTGGATAGGAATCATAGTGCCAAAAACGGAACGTGGTGGTGCGCGGAAACCGATATATGATCACCGCGCACCCAAATTAATATTATGATACATTTATTATAAATATGAAATTTACTTTGATTTTCAATTACACTCTCCATAATGTTAAGGAAGCTTTATATTTATTGTAGCAAGTGACAACAAAAATCTATCTCAATTACCGGATTTTATATGAATATTTATATGCGGTGTGCCACACTTGGCACGAGAGGACCTTAATCGGAACACAAATCCTACGATACCTATCCAGGGTTAAGGAAGCCATACTGGCGATCTGAGAGCAGATTATGAGAAGAGAAATGCTTAAGAAATTTGGAAGCAAGAATAGTTTCAAATACTTTAGAAAGACAAGAGATAAGAGCAATTGGACGATAGTTGGAGGGTTGAGAGCGGTCACCCTTCTTTGGGACAGGTTGAATGTGAGCAAACTTCCAGCATGAAGGGAAGACGTTAGAGGATAGGCAGAGACGAAAGAGTTTGCCTAGGCAGGGAGTCAGCACGGAAGCACAGTTTTTGAGAACAACAGGAGGAACCCCGTCCGGACCATACGCCTTATTAGTGTTAAGCCCAGAGAGGGTAGAAAGTACATCTTTCGAAGAGATTAGGATATTAGGCATAAGTAAGAGAGAGGAGGGCGGAGAGGGAGGAATAGCACCGGAATCATCCAAGGTGGAGTTTCTAGCAAAAGTTTGAGCGAAGAGTTTAGCTTTGTCAGAGGAAGAAGTGATGGTTGTGCCATCAGAGTGGGAAAGGGGAGGGAAAGACGAGGAAGAGAAATTGTTGGAGAGGTTTTGGCTAGATGCCAGAAAGCTTGGGAAGAGCTAGAGTTGGATAGTTCAGTGCATTTATTATTGATGAAAGAGTGTTTGGCAAGTCGAAGAACAGATTTGGCTTGATTCCGGGCAGAAACATATGAAGAATGAGAGTCTTGAGTTTTAATGCGTCGGTGTCCTGTGGCCTATTAGGAGGGTGATTTTTCTGGACAACTTTTCCCTTCAGTGTTATAGCCCCATTAGTTTTGAGATTTTAAGACGTTCCCCCCAGTAATTTGGCTATTTGAAGACCTTTTGCGCCATTTCTTTGTCAAGTTAAAGTTCCTTCGTGCCAATTAGGTGTCGATTTATTCCTGGCTAGCAATAGCGAGCCTGCAATTTAGGGGGATATATATATATATATATATATATATATATATATATATATATATATATTTTTTTTTTTTTTTTGTAGTAGTTAAGGGATGAGGTCACGAGGAACCTTTTGACCCTGTCATAGACCTATTTTACTGTTAGGCGATCAGAACAGAGGCAAGGGGTGTGAGGTATGGCAGTATATTATATATATATATATTTTTTTTTTACCGAAAAAAAAAATGCACAATATAGGCTATTTTGAATGGGGGGTCTTGGAGGTATTTTTAAAAGTTTAATGGTGGTCTAGGAGTAAACTTGAAAAATAAAATGTGCAAAGAAAAAAATATATCTCCCCTTAACCCCCTGGACCCCAAGCAATTTAATAAAAACATGGACACTCCAGGATCAGTCACTTGTTAATTTTGTTTTATTTTTCCTGAAAACACATGGGATGGGTTAGTAATGAAGGGAAAACAACATAATACCGTTCACCTAGGTCATTTGGGGGTCCTGGGGGGCAGGGGAAAGTCACAATTAACATGGCCGGTGATGGGTAGGCAAAATACTGGAAAATCACTCCCGCGCCCACACGGACGCGGCTGAACTTGGGGTGTTGCTAACCATCGGTATTATTTCGTGGCATCCTAAAGCAGTTCCCATACATTTCTGAACCCTCTAGGTGCTATAGGACAAGAGTAATTAAGGCGGGTTACATACATAGGCGACACATAACATGCGTCCCTGGGAACGAAGGGGTTAGTTCTCCCTACCAACATATGCACAGAGTTGGCGCCTGATACAAGTTGTTATGTACTGGCCCTTTAACCTCTAAAGTGCGATAGGCCTCACAGAATTGGTATCTGTATAGTGTACGCAATAGGCTTCACGGAAGACAGCCCATCAAAATATAACCTAAATTGTGGTAAAAATAATCTGGATATTGTGCAGTGGTCCGTGTGTACCAGGCTCACCCGAATGACCCATCACAATCTCCAAAGGGAAATAATACGGAGATGAACGCCGCGACCAAGCGCAACCTAGCGTAAGCCCCTTAACTTCACTTTTGATTTCACAGACTTGCAATTTTCGAAGTGAATACTATAGGACTACTAAATATAATGATACTCCCCCAATTGCAATATTTCCAAATACCGTTTTGTTTTACATATATTTTAGAACTAGCTAAGGTACCCGACAGTGCGGGGAAAATTGAAGTATGGGCTGTCTATCTCCCCCCTCCCCCCATCCTCGCTTTAAACCTATTCCGGCACCCCCTTAGTATACATGCCAAGTATGGGCTTCCCATCTTGAAAACTGAGGGAGTTGGGGGCTTCCCCCCACTTATAACTGATTCTGGCACACCCTTAACATGTATGCCAAGTATGGGCTCTCCATCTTGAAAAGTGAGGGAGTGTGGGGGGGGGGGGGGACTTCTCCCTCTGCTTTAAACATTTTGGCACCCCCTCAATATGTATGCCAAGTATGGGCTCTCTATCTTGAAGACTGAGTGAGCCCCCCCCCCCCCCCCCCAGCTTAACCCTTAATTAGCGGCGAGCAACATAAGTCGAGTTAAATAAAGCTGGACTATGTGGCGGCGCTCGACATAGGTCGAGTAGCAATTTCAGCACGTAATGTGGCTGAGAGAGAGAGACAAGTGGTGGCAGGAGACTAGCGAGCGTATGACTGCTCCAGACCACCGCGGCGAACCTACTGACACAAATCTCAGCTCCCTCCTCCCTCTCTCACTCGCTACATACTCAATTATGTACCGAAAGTACCGAATTACCTGCTTTTTGCACTCGCGTTGCACGGTTATTGCAAGAAAACTATCCATCATACAAGGATCGTTATGGTGTCATTCGAAAGCTCTGTTTATGCCCTTTCAGGGATAGGTACTTGTTTTACGTTCTGGGTCTTATTTAGGCATGAAAATGATCACGTAAACAGCCCTATTTTGGCTAAAAACACCCCGCTGTGCGGTACATATAAATAAACCGCATAGGCCGCTCGTAAGGTGTTAAAGCCCTATGCTGGCATGACAAGTATGGGCTCTCCATCTTAAAAATTGCTGCCCCTCCTTAAATCCTCTTCTTGCACCCCCTTTGTATGCATGCCAAGTATGGGCTCTCCATCTTGAAAATTGAGGGAATAGTTCGTGAACAGACAGAGAGTGCCCTTTATATGCCGATAGTAGATGATAGACATAACAGACAGACTCGGATAAAATATATGTATCTCCCTACTCCGTTGGCGAAGATAACTTGTGCGACGTGCGTCTGTATGTCCGGGGGGGAAATGTGCATTTGGCATCATGAGATTAATTGTATAAGTTCCGTAATTATGTATTATATGTAATGCAATGGATAAATAAATACTACGTGCACTAAAACCTTACTATACAAAATGTCATAAAAACGCCTTATTATATAGTCCCTCGATATTTGTATCAGCCAAATAATATACACAATAGATATGGAAGTGGTGAACATTGGCAAGTAAATGCCGGCCGCAGCATCAAAACAAACCGTACCGTAGTACGCCTTAAAGTTAAACGTCAGACTCAGACTCAGTATGTTGTGAGCCGTGGTGAGGGAGGGATATATTCGTCGACATGTACGCCTGTTCTCAGATATACAGGCGGTTCAGCACCTCACAGGTAATATGTGATGGTGACATCATGAATGTGTAAAATAAAATACTGGATATGGTTGTTTTATCCTGTGTTATAGTGTAATATCGTAAATATTGTTTGATACTGCTAAGGCACCGACGTGGTTTAGCACCATAGGCTATGCCGTTTTGACAATATTGCAATATTCATGCTTAGTTAATAATAGGCCTAGCCAAATTACGAATATATATGTTGGGGTATTAGTTTCATCTTTAGTGAGATTATATAAGAACATCACATGCTCATAGCTACTGGGTACATTGACAATAGCCTATACAGTAATGTAGGCTAATTTGGTATATTATAATAAAGGTACTGTGTAGGTACAGTACTTGAGTAGCCTACTAGGCCTAGGCCTATCTTAAGGTAACTAAATTGTATGCCAATGATAATATAGGCTATATATATATACATAGACATATATAGGCCTATACATAGCCTATATATATACATATATATATACATATATATATACACACACACACACACACACGTATATAGCCTCTCTCTCTCTCTCTCTCTATATATATATATATATATATATAATATATATATATATATATATATATATATATATATATATATATATATATATATTATTATGCTCTCCACTATATATAGGCCTATATAATTATATATGTATACCGGTAATGGTTTAACACAATAAGATAGTTATTTGTAAAGGTACTGTGGAACGGTAGTGGTGTTGGCAATAGTTGGCCAATCTATTTATACCTGAGGCTGTGAACTGAAGGGCTTTATTTAGAGACCTTCCTTCAGATATAATGGCTTGGCTGCACATGGTCACCAGTCTAGCTTGACATTTATATTACTAAACATACTAACATAGCTTTTATGGTCAGGATAGGCCTAGGCTACCTATAATTTTCCCTACAAACTTTATGCTAGGCTATAGGCTAGGTACCGTATAGGCCTATACTGTAATACAGTACTGGTACTGTATTACATGACTAGGCTAGCCTACACATGATAAAATAATTATTTATTCATTTAGGCCCATAGCCTACAGTATATATTTGTATTATTATGTTTTTATTTATTTTGCTTAGGCTAGGCCTGCTACAGTGCTACCTGCTCTAAGTAGGTTAGTAGGCCTAGCCTATACTGTAATACATAATCTATCTACGGTTTTCTACCTAGGCGCCAGGGTGTCAAAGCAAATAACTTGAGTTGAGTAGCACTATTTTCCTGAATCCAGTAGCATTAATGCGCGGACGAATGGCGAGCGCCTAGGCTAAATATGCAGATTTCAATTTTATCGAATAATGAGTCTAGGTGGGATGGTGGCCATTTAGACAATTGGCTGCCATGATGGCGCCATCTTGCAGGCTGTGGAACCAAAATGGCAATAATACCGTACTTTGTAACTGTCAGTCAGGCCTAGGCTAAATATATTTTGTATAGGCCTATTTTGTGTTAATACTAATCAGTCTTTTCAGATAATCTTATTATCTGAGAAATTTATTAACCGATCTATTAATCAACCGTCAATTCAACGAACGAATATTTTCTGTTATGGGTAGCATTAATTGTAAAGCGAAGTTGAGTAGCATTACGATAATTGGCCTCATTTTACACCCTGCCTAGGACTATTGCCAGATGCATTAATTTGATCTCTTAGGCCCTAGGGGGTTGGCTACAAATGAATCGACTCTATCGAGGCCTTGGTCCCTTGATCTATAGCCTATGTGTGTGATTACCGGGTATTTTATTTATTTTATTATTTCTGTTCAGGCTCTGTCTCGAGTTGGCCACCCCCAGCTATAGGGTAGGCTATGTGCCTGAGTATATACATACATACAATATATATACAGGTGTAACAGGTAGGCCTATATATACAGTATATATATATATATACACACACAGGTACAGTATGTATATTACCAGATGTCTTAATCCCCAAGAGGGGATGTTTGCGGATTGACATACCTGTACAATGTAAATGTAATCTGAAAGTTTGGGATGAAAATAATCAGTACCGGTAGTAATGCTCAGCTGCGAGGGTATTCTGGAGAATTACCGGTAAATATACAGGAGACGCAACAATATAGGTAGCAAATTTCTAATGGTAGTTTTGGGTTCCTATCATCATATGCTTCATTTCTATACCGGTATACTTTTTATCCCCGGAAAAAAAGAAAAAACAAATCTTGGGATTTTTCATTTTTTTCTTTGGATTTTTTTTTTCTTTGGGGAGATCTCCACTCGAGGGATTTTTTTCTTGACCCCTTTCTCCCTCATGTTTAGCCCCATTGCTTTTGATATTATAAAACGTTTGCCCCATTAGTTTAGCGATTTTAAGAACTTTCACCCCATATTAAGACCTTTCGTGCCATTCAGGTGTCAATTTTATCCTGGCGAGCGATAGCGAGCCTGTAATTTAAGAGGAACCGGCTTTCAGCCGGGAAATTTACAAATTTATCTTGAAAGGGATGTCAAGGGGGTGTAATTTCAAGCTTGATGGAAGTCTGAGAAACACACTAAATACCTCCCCTTAACCCACTGAGCCCCAGCTAGTTATAAATAAATGTACCACCAGGGACCGGCAGGATTTGATTTTTTTTTTCTCCAGAAACAATAGCGAATGGGTTAGGAATGAAGGAAAAACCACAAAAAACGATCATAAAGGTCAAAAATTGGTCCTACGGAGCCCCCGAAAACAGATTTTAATAGAAGAGTAAAAAATTCAAGGCAAAAACACCCAAAAAACATGTTTTTGCGCGCTCACACGCACGCGGTTGGACTTTGAGAGTTTTCAACCATCGCAAAGGTTGCGTGGGATACTTACACAGTTCCCATACAAATCTGAGCCCTCTAGGTGCCATAGGACCGGAGTACCTGTGACGACACGTTGTCGTCGCTGGGGTTTAGCGTTACATACATTGGTGACGACACGTTGTCGCTGGGGTTCAGTGGGTTAACCTAACCTAAATGTATTTGGGGGCTATTAGGTTAGGTTAGGTTAGGTTTTTTGGTTAGGTTAATGACCAAAACAAAAAAATCCCAAGAAAAAAAAAGAAAAAATCACAAGATTTTGTTTTCTTTCCCCGGGGATAAAAAGTATATAGAAATGAAGCATATGATGATAGGAACCCAAAACTACCATTAGAAATTTGCTACCTATATTGTTGCATCTCCTGTATATTGACCGAATTACCATATTGAAAGTTTAAACTAAAGTACCGGTAGGCCTATGTTAAATGTATCGTACGATACCAGTGTCTTTGATAAATAACTATAGGTACAGTACTGTTTAGATAGTCTACGGTATCTTTGTTCTTTGAAGTTTGATATGGCAAGTAGTCAGCTAATGCACATACTACCACAATAGGGCATTGACCTTTCAGATTCAGGACAATAATAGTACAGCCTACAGTACTACTGAAACTTGGCATACAACCTTGTTGACATTTTTATCATAATAAATCGGTTGGCATAGCTACTGGTTAGCCACACTAGCAAACTAAAGTGAGTCACTTTCATCTGAAAAAGATCAATGGTTGATTTACCTTGTACAACATTATTTCTCAATAGTATTACCTTTTTTGTGATTTTACCTAGCCTAATTATAATCTAAAATATAATGTATTATTCGTTATTTTCCCCCCCACCCCCCCCTCCGGGATGGATAGGGGACCTTTATGTCTTTCTTAAATACAATATACTTCTCATGTAGCTCCTGCATGTCATAATAGGTGACACAAAAGGGCGGGTCAATGGCATTCTTTAACTAAGGCATTTATTAGTCTCAATCAAGCAGAGCTTACACAGTGATAGTGGGTAGCTGCACTCGCCCTGCAATCTCCAAGTCCCAGTAGTTTCCCCGGGAGAGGTTCCAGGCCGCGACTCTATCCATCCCAAATACTTACTTGTTACTTGTAGTGATGATTCCTGCCGCGCTCCGCCGCTAACACGACGCTCGTCGCAGCCGCCCTCACAGATTCAGGCTTTATGGTCTTGTCTTCGAAGTCATAGCACACAGTGAATAAGTGCGTCTTCAATTTCTTCTTAACCCTCTCCGACATATGACGCAATTCTGAGCCTAATGGGGATACTTTAAAGCCTTTGTTACCATTAGGGGTATTTAGAAACCTTTAGATTAGTTACCGTACTTCAACCTCTGCAGTTATCTTTGAGTTAGCTGTGGGCAGAAAACTAATTTTGGAGAGGTTATTATTAGAGTGACAGAACTCTATTTCTTATTGCTAATCTGGCAACCTCTGCATCATATGTGCGTGAAAGGGTTAAAAATATCTAAATTTTCACTGTTCTTGACATTCTCAGGCAGTTTATTGTAGAGCCGAAATCCAAATTCAAAGTTGCTTCGTGGCTCATCCAGCCTGTGCAACTCCACACTGTGTCTCAATATCATGGCAGTATCTACGTGGAAATCTTTTAATAGATCCCTTATATATCCTGGTTTTTCAAACTTCAATGCTTGATAGGTCATAACACACAATTTGTAGATCATTCTTGCCTTAATTGGTAACCAGTGTAAATTGATCAGAGTCGGTGTTATTCTCTCCCGAGGAGGTAGACGCTTTATTAACCCTCCAGCCCCGGCTATTGTATTCTATAATTTCCCTGAAACCCGGGGGTTTGGGCCGAAAAACGTCTACGCCTAGGCTACCGTATGTTTGTTATTTTGACTGCTTCCGCATTCCCGCGCATCCCCAAGCGTAGATGTGTTTCGTACCTGTAGAATGGCGTTGAGTAGAGCTCTCTAAGTCGAACTGGTTCAGTTGTGATGACGATTTCCGTGGAGAGAACTTTGTGGCGATATCAGCCACTTTACACTACTTTTCACTACTTAACAATAACACCCACCCACACACGAACAAGCGACGCCTCTCCTTCTTGTGGTCGGAGATGCGCGGCGTCGGTCCAACCGGCTGTTGTTTACATGCGTCGGACGGACACCTCGCACACCAAGCTTACAGGCTTTCAAGCTGCCGGTGCCTCAGAGCCCTACCGGGTTCCGCGGGCGCATTTGTTATGGGTTTCTCAGAGCCCAACCGGTCTGGTGGGTTAATCTTGCAGCCCTATTCATAATAAGCTGCAACTTCCTCAGTAGATAATTTAGCTCTCTACAATGTACATGATTGACTTGCTTTCTTTAGCCATGACAAATGTGGTCTTCCTGGAGGTCTCCTCCACTCGATGTTGTCACCCACCATCTAACAAAGCCACTCTGTGAGTAGAGTCAAATTCAGGGAGATTAGCTACATTACACAATATGATATAACCGATGTCAACACTCATGAATTATTCACCCAATATGGTATGTCTTGCGTTTGTTTCAGACTCCAGAGAGTAGACTCTGGTTTGCTATCTAGTCATACAAGCAATACCGGTACCCTATGATCTTGTGCCTGTGGAGACATTTGATATCAATTGAGTTGATGCGAATCTTAAAGTCACTGTTGAGTGTTCATGTTTCACAGCCATATAGCAAAACAGGGAGTACCAGGGTCTTGAAGAGCCTTATATTATTGATGTACCATACCGGTAGTTAATATTAACCACTAATTAAAAGCTGGACTGGTGGCACGGGTTGGGCCTGTTAGTCTTACAGCCATTGTGTAAGTAAAAGTATGGCCTACTACAGTATTTTAACCATGCCACACTCCTGTCCCATGATAACAAACAGTGCCATGTTTAAGTGGTTGTAGACCTTTATTCATCATTACAATAAGTTTAATTAGTAGAAAATATATTATTATATGTTTGTATCTGAGAAAACTATGGTGTAAGATGGTACCGGTATGACAAAGTGAGAAATGACAGCGAGAGAGAGATGTTGACCTGTGGAGCACCAGCGACGGCTCTGAGCCGTTGCGTAGTTATGCAACGCACAACCCCAGCGACGGCTGTAGCCTAAACTGTACCCTATATATACCCTTCATAAGGTTCACACAGGAGTAAGATTCATTCATGTGATGTGTTAGGATTTGGGGCTAGTAAGCACTAATTGGTGTGTGTTGATGTCGTGGCCAGAAGCTTTGTATTGGATATTAATTGAGTACAGTACCGGTACTGTATTATTTTGACAGATTGTGCTGGCCAGAAACTTCAATACCTGTAGTATGTATCATATATTAATGTAATATTGTTTTTTGCAGAGTGTGCTAGACAGGATGCGTGTGGCAATTATCGGACAGTCGACCTTCGCTGGCGAGGTATACAAACAACTGGTGAAGGATGGACACAAAGTGGTGGGGGTTTTCACCGTCCCCGACCAGGGCACCCGCGAAGACCCTCTCGGTACGTCTCCCTTCATCCCCGCACCGCCCGCCCGCGGTCACTCCAACAATTATTGTGGCTGTTCAGGCTTTTGGGTCTGGCAGATTATATATTAATGTTTTGTAGCAATTCAAATGTTTTTAGCCTTTATTATTGTACAGTACTGTATATGTAAAGATACATTTACAGTTTCTAGTTTACATTATGTCTTTGTAAGTGATAATATACCCAAAACGATGCTTTTTCATGTTATTTTTCTTGCATTCCTTCTCATGTTCGGTCAAGGCTTCAAACAGAATTGCTCCGGTTTGACACCCTGCCAGATATAAATAGCATGGGGATGGTAAAGCAGTGTGGAGGGAAAGTGTTCGTGATAAGACAGTAGGGGTAGAGTGGGTGAGGAGGAGATAAAGGGAGGGAGTGGGGGGGGGAGCAAGAAAGGGAGAGTGAGAGGAAGAGAGTAAGGGGAGGGAGAGTGATAAAGGGACAGATAAAGGAAGAGAGTGGGGGGGAGAAAGGGGCAGATAAAGGAAGAGAGTGAGAAAGGGACAGATAAAGGAAGAGAGAGGGGGGAGGGGGAGAGAAAGGGGAAGGTAAAGGAGGGGAGGGGGGAGGGAGAGTGAGAAAGGGACAGATAAAGGAAGAGAGTGGGGGGAGGGAGAGATAAAGGAAGAGAGTGAGAAAGGGACAGATAAAGAAAGAGTGAGAAAGGGACAGATAAAGGAAGAAAGTGGGGGGAGAAAGAGTGAGAAAGGGACAGATAAAGGAAGAGAGTGAGAAAGGGACAGATAAAGGAAGAGAGTGGGGGGAGAAAGAGTGAGAAAGGGACAGATAAAGGAAGAGAGTGGTGGGAAGGGAGAGTGAGAAAGGGACAGATAAAGGAAGAGAGTGGGGGGAGAAAGGGGCAGATAAAGGAAGAAAGTGGTGGGAAGGGAGAGTGAGAAAGGGGCAGATAAAGGAAGAGAGTGGGGGGGGAGGGGGAGTGGGAAATGGACAGATAAAGGAAGAGAGAGTGAGACAGATAAAGGAAGTTATAGGGCCCCTCTCTTCCTTTATCTGATGGAGGGGAGAGAAGCTGGACGTGAAGAGAAGGGGGGAATAGCATACTTAACCCCTTCAGACTCATATGAATCAGAGGTTGCCAGATTAGCAATAAGTAATAGAGTTCTCTCACTCTTATAATTACCTCTCCAAAATTAGTTTTCTGCCCACAGCTAACTCAAAGACAACTGCAGAGGTTGAAGTAACTAAACTAAAGGTTTCTAAATACCCCTGATAGTAACAAAGGCTTTAAAGTATCCCTAATAGGCTCAAAATTGCGTCATATGTCGGAGAGGGTTAAGATTAATGTTGTAAAACTTGCAAAATAAACAAACCAAAACAGACAACACAATAATCAAAATCACTAACGGTATATGGAAATTAGCAAAACATTGAAGATTAAGCAAAACAATATTCTGAAATTTAACAACATCCTCTAATACTGTTTTTCTTGTAAATTGTTATTGTATGCTGTACCATATTGGGTTTATTATATTTGTGTACAGTATGTTGTGTGGAGTCCTGATTAATAATAATAATAATATTTATTCAGTTAGCAATTTACAGAGTTGGTACCACATAGTATGTTACAAATATGACATGTACCAGCCTTGCATAATTCCAACTAAGGATAGCCCAATAAGGCCGTTAGGCGTATTTCCATTGGGGTCCTTGTGGGATTAGGTTAGCTGGGGAAATGGGGAGGATAAAGAAATAGATGCTTTAGAAAAAGTATTTCTAGGGGGTTATTTTAAGATACCTTACATCCTATAGTAAATATCAGTAATCCGTAATCAGTAATCATTTCAGTTTGGTTTGTCTATCTCTTATGTCGTATTTAGTAGTAGACATAAGCGTGGTGCTCCCTTCTCGCAGCTGTCCGGTTCAGGTGTTCCTTCAGGCTACGTCTGAAGGAATACAGTGTTCTCTTTTCACGGACTGACTGGGGTAGGATGTATGATGATTGTATCAACTATCATTATAGATTTCTGATTGTATTTGTGTAGGCTATATTGTTATGGATTACTGATTGTATTTGTGCATGTACTGTATATTGTTACGGATTTCTGATTGTGGTTGTGCACTCTTCGTTCAGCAACGATGGCGGCGACGGACGGTGTGAAGGTGTTCAAATTGAAGTCCTGGCGTAAGAAGGGCGTGGCTCTCCCGGAGGTCCTGGAGCAATACAAATCTATCAACCCTGAGCTCAACGTCATGCCCTTCTGTAGCCAGTTTATTCCTATGGAGGTTAGTGTGTGAGATTGATATATAATAGTATCCTGTTTAATGCCAGTCAGACAACCTTTTCATCCTTAACGACATCCATCAACATACCCATACTCCCCACCAAGCCCTCTTTGACCCATCATCTCCAGATATCACCTTTTGCTCCCCAGAACTCGCCCCCACAACATCCTGGAGGGTGGTAAAAACCTTAGGCTCCGACCACTTCCCGATCATTATCACTACCAAAACCAGACTCACCCCAGCTAGCCACAGATACACTTACACCGACTATAAGAGCCAACTGGGAAGCTTTCACAAACGAGACAGAACAACACTTTGAAACCCTAAACAGCGCACCCTTCACTAACATCAACAATGCTGTCCACAACATTCAAAACAACTATCCAAAACGCTGACAAGAAACACATTCCAAGAGGTAACAGAAAAAGACACAACCCCAACTTCTCACCAGAAATTCAAAACCTCGCCAAACAACGCAACACACTGAAACACCCCAGCACCCCACACACAACATATCCAAGCACTCAACACACAGATTAACAACAACAAACGCTAAATTGGAATAACTACCTACATGGACATGAGAGGCACTCAATTCCTGGCAGCAGCCTCCACGAACCAAGACCACCCACTAAACTACATGGCAACACACCCACAGACACCAAGAAATATCAAAACAACACCCAGCACACGGTATCACACACAGTTATTGTCCTCTCTCCCTCCCTGCCCACCCCGAACCAACTTCCAGAAGCACATCCATACTCATATCTCTCGCCAATCCATCCACTCACTCACAGACAACACGCAGCTGCATGCACGACCTCCCGAAATCCATCCTTCCGAATCCTCCCTCCCTCGCGAGGACAGAGTCCACCTGGCCAGGCTGAGATGCGGACACCATCCAGCTCTCCTGAGCTATCAGAAGAGACTGGATGACTCCGTTGTCGACACCTGCCCGGGATGTAACACAGCACCCCATACCATTAAACACATCATAGAAGACTGCATTTCACACAACCACTTACGCCAACAACACAACCTACACTCAATGAGAGCTCTGTGGGAAAGCCCGATCGTGGCCATGGCCTTCCTCAGGGACTCGGGGCTGTTCGGCCAGGCAGCTTAGGGAACAACAACAACAACAACAACTACCTACAAACACTTGATCACAAAACACCCCAAAAAACTACAAAACACTAAACAGCATCACTCTTTCCAACAGCAACACAACACAATCACAACAGACTCTACTCCTTCATATATACAAATCTCATTAATCACTTCTCTCATGTCAGCCACCTAAAACCCCATAAAGACGACTGACGCGTCATCCGACGTAAGAGACAATTCCCCACAGACCCTGACTATGCACCCTTCACCAACAACCAGACAAAGCACATCATCAACAATCTCAAGCACTCACCCGCCTGTGGTCTAGACAACATAAGCAACATGCACCTAGGACCACAAGGCATACAATCACTCATGAACATATCAAACTACAGTTATTCACACAACGTGGGGGGAGCTGCACGTAGGGGTGGACCTAGAATGTTGTGGGCTCGGGTACTCCGGTCCGATCTCAAAATAAAGAACTTGACAACAGAGGCAGCCCTTGACAGGGCCACCTGGAAAGCTGCCATTTAGGACGTGAGACTGTAACCACATTCTCTGTGGAGAAACGGTCTTTAAACTTGTATGTATGTACAACACAATACGAGACATCTGGAAGCATGGTATCATCATTACATTCCCCAAACCCAACAAAGACCCCACACCGCCCTATCACACTCCTTTGCACCCCCTCCAAAGTCATAGAATGCCGTGTATTACAAATTACCACACACGCTCTACCCCTAGCTCCAACACAACATGGCTTCAGACCACTGCACTCCACAAATACTCTTCTTACAGACCTTACACAAAGAGCTTTTAACGGCATCAACTCGGCCAGAGCACTACTTGCCACACTCGACATTAGTAAAGCCTTCGATGCCATCCCCCGCCACAACCTAACAAACAAAATCTACAACACAAACAGTGGAGATGGGCTGGTCTATCAGAGTGAGAACTGAGCGATCTCTGCCATACCCATAGCTTACTCTGACTGTTCCTTTTACTTATATATTTTCTAGATCTCAAGTGACAGCGTCTTTTCCGTGGATTGACCTCCCAATCTACCAAGATTGGAAGCCAAAGCGTCACATTTTTCCTTTGCCCCTCAACTTTCTCTTCGTAATTGCTGAGGGGCACAGGGCCCTGGGTGGGGCTTTGGTTTCCCGGGCGTTTCCGCACCCTCCTCAGCTCCCCGCCATGGAGTGGCTTCGGTCACCCAGGTTTTATTGTGGTCGGTAGGGAGGGTTCTGTGGGGGCGCTCGGTTATGGCCTTGGTCGGGGCCGTGGGGCTGTTCGGCCAGGCAGCTTGGGGAACAACAACAACAACACAAAAAGGTGGTTGGCCAACTTCCTAGCAGGCAGATGTGCACACATATCTTTTGCCAGTCAGTCATCTAGCATCAGAAATTTCCCAAACGAAGTCCCGCAAGGATCAGTCCTGTCGCCTGCACTCTTCAATCTGTACATGCATGATATAACTACACCCCAAATGAACATAGCCTCCTATGCAGACGACATAACACTCACATGCACTCACCAAAACCCAGACACGGCAACACTTCTCCTTCAACCCTATCTCAACACATTACTGTACATGACTGGTGCACTACAAACAGACTCAATTTAGCCCCAGCCAAATCCACTGCAACCCTCCTCACAAGCTGGACAGCAGAACACAAATACACCCCGCAACTCACCATAAACAACACACCCCTAACATACACACACTCATTCAAAATCCTAGGAGTAACATATGATACTCTAATGACATTCAAACAGCATACCACAAACAAACATGAAAAATATACTGACACCCAGACTTAACGCCCTCAGGTCACTTACCCACACAAAATTTGCACACAACAAAGAAACCACCACCACAGTTTACAAACAATACGTAAGATCAGTGATGGTATATGCAAGACCTGCCTGGGCTTCTAACCTAGCTAAAACACATCACAAGACCTTAGAGACTATTAAAAATAAAGCCCTAAAAATCATCACAGGCTGCACAGCTACTACACCTACAGATCACCTACATCAAGAAACCAAAGTCCTCAAAGTCAAAGACCATAGGGACATGAGAGACACTCAATTCCTGGCTGCAGCCTCCACAAACTAACACCACCCACTACACTACATGGCAACACACCCACAGACACCAAGAAATATCAAAACAACACCCAGCACACGGTATCACACACAAATACTGTCTTCTCTCCCTCCCTGCCCACCCCAAACCAGCTTCCAGAAACACATCCATACTTATATCTCTCGCCGTTCCATCCAATCACTCATAGACAACACACAGCTGCAGGCACAAGCTTCCGAAATCCATCCTTCTGAATCCTCCCTTCCTCGCGAGGACAGAGTCCACCTGGCCAGGCTGAGATGCGGGCACCATCCAACTCTTCTGAGCTATCAGAAGACACTGGATGTCTCCGTCGACGACACCTGCCCGGGATTTAACACAGCGCCCCATACCATTAAACACATCATAGAAGACTGCATTTCACTCATATCACTTACCGGTACGCCAACAACACAATCTACACTCCTTGGGAGCTCTGTGGAAAAGTCCGACCGTGGCCATGGCCTTTCTCAGGGACTCGGGGCTGTTCGGCCAGGCAGCTTAGGGAACAACAACAACAACAACCCTAATTGGTCTGGGGCGTGTTCTTTTTTACCTTCTCTGTTTCGCTATCTATTAGTTTGTAGTTTTTAAGGCATTTCACTATAAATTTATATAGGCTATAGTACAGAACATGTATTTTGAAGAATGTCTTGGTTCCATGTTTAAGTTTGGATTGAGCTACAGTACTTAGAAGAGAGAGAACTGATCACTAGCTAATGCTTATATATTACTTACAGGTAATCAATCATCCCAAGAACAAGTCCATCTGTTATCATCCCTCTATCCTCCCCCGCCACCGAGGAGCTTCATCTATTAACTGGTACGCTAATAATATTGTGTATATTCTTGGGTTGAGATATTTTGTAATTCTGTAAAATTTTAGTTTGTTTGTGTTATTTTATTTCATGGTACCCGGTATTGTTTTGCTACATCTTCAATGCGTTCTTTCCACATAGTGATTTTGATATGTTCGTTTTTCTTTATACATTTTTTTCCCTGTTCGAGCTGTCTCAAGTCGGCCACCCCCAGCTTAAAAAAAAATGGGATATGTGCCTGAGTATATAGATACTGTAGATAGATAGATAGAAATTCCTGACCACAAATGTATTTAGCAGTTGACAAAAAAAGATATGAAATTACTATATTTATAAGGTGTAGGTGAAGAAAACGTGAAGGTACTGTAGTCCATTCATTATAACTAGGCCAAAAATCTTGACCCTCTAACCTTTGTAACTTTAAAATAACAAGAGTAAACGAGCTAATAGTTATATAATTTAGGAAGAGTCAGACAGGTAATAGTTGTGGACATTTATAGGCCATTGCTCTTGCCCTTTTTGAGGTACGGAGGTTAGGGGGTCACGATTTCCGGCCTACTTAGAATGAGAAGAGTCAGCCAGGGAACAGGTGTGGAAATGTACAGCTCTTTTGCTCTAGCCCTTTTTGAGATACAGAGCAGACTTGAAGGATTATAAGATAATTAACAAGTAATAAGTATTGTTTTGGCCATTTTATCACTCTCAAAGATGTAATTTGAACTATACAGTACAGTGGGCCCCACAAGGGTGCGGTTACCTAAGTCCGAGACATGCGCGCACCCTTGTAAAACGCACCCTTGGAGCTTAAGAACCTATGGGAAATTCACTATGTAGTCCGGGGACTCTTCAAACTTACCCTTTTTTCGCCCAATAACCCCTGAAAAACATGAACTAAGGGAAGAATACCTGCACAGTATAGAAATGTGATTAGATATTAGATAGAATAGGGGTATTACACTCACTTTGGATGGTTTATGTATGCGTGGAGGTTGGGATGTTGGTCTTACTGAGGAGCCTCGGACCCTCAGTAAGACCAACATCCCAACCTCCACGCATACATAAACCATCCAAAGTGAGTGTAATACCCATATTCTATCTAATATCTAATCACATTTCTATACTGTACAGTAGTCCCTCGTTATCGACGGCTTTTTTATAGACGGATTTGATTATAGACGGATTGCTTTATCATAGACGGATTCGACTATCGACTGACTTTAGACTGATTCGAGTATCGACTGATATATCGACGGATTAATTGTTTATTTATATTACTCTAATATACCAACCAAAAGTGGATTAAATTATGAACAATAAGACATACAATAATAAGAAAATACACCAAAAACGAGAGCAAAAATAATTAGCCTAAAGACTTTAGGTTTTGAGTGAATCCGGATTCACCGACGATCGGAGCGTCACTTTCGACCTCCATTTTTAATGTTGTCAAAACAAGGCAGAAGCTCTAAGTCAACCCGCCTTTTACTTGCTTATTTGTGCCTGAACCTTGTATCTCTTGCGTTTATTATGGCCTCTAATGTATTCAGTGATAGATATTTGCAATATACTCTAATATGTAAGGTTATGTGTAAAGGAAACACTTAAAAGTACATAGGATAGAGACCACGGATACTGTACGTGTATGTACGGTACCGTAATGTACGGTAATGCGGTATCGACGGTTTTTGCTATCGACGGCAGTCTTAAGAACGTAACCCCCGTCGATAACGAGGGACTACTAACAGGTATTCTTTCTTTAGTTCATGTTTTTCAGGGGTTATTGGGCGAAAAAAACGCACGCTTTGCTTTTTTCGCGCTTTTTTCGCACCCTTGGATTATACGCACCACACGGACATCTGCCGCACGGTTGGCGAATCGCACCCTTTTAGTGCGCACCCTTGCGGGGCCGACTGTAATCTATTTTTATTTATTTAACTCCAACACCAAACACCTCCCAGAGAAATTAATGAAAGCAAGCATGTGATCCACCGGGATTTCAACCTGGGTTACCACATACAGATTTTAAACACTAACCATTACACCATAAATTTATCTTGGCATACCCGATATACAATAATAAAAACTAGAAATAATGAACTCTGGTTTTGTTTGACACCCAGATACAGAGGTTATGGGTCACGATTTCTGGCTTCCTTATAACGAACAGACTATAATGTATACTTGTAACTGGCAGGACCCTGATGTGCGGAGACAAGCGTGGCGGGTTCTCTATCTTCTGGGCTGACGACGGATTGGATACCGGACCCATCCTTCTACAACGGGAGGTGGACATAGACCCTAATGACACCGTTGACAGTCTGTACAACCGCTTCATGTATCCCGAGGGCATCAAGGCTATGGTAAACTATTATACTCTTATAAAGTTGATTAATTGTGATGTATTTGTCCCTTTGATTTGTTGTTCCCCAGGCAGTCCGACCGAACAGCCCCATGGTCCCGAGCAAGGCCAAGGCCATAACCGAGCACCCCCACAGAACCCTCCCTGCTTTACCACCAAGAATACCGAGGTGATCGACGCCGCTCACAGGCGAGGAGCTGAGGAGGGTGCGGAAACACCCGGGACACCGAAGCCCCACCCAAGGCTCTGTACTCCTGAACAATTATGAAGGAAAAATGTGACGCTTTGGCTCCCAATTTGCCAACCTCTAGGTTGGCAGAAGAGAGGTCAATCCACGGAAGAGTTGCCACCACTTGAGATCTAGAAATTATATACTGTATGTAAAAGGAACAGTAAACAGTCAGAGTAAGCTATGGGTGTGGCAGAGAATGCTCAACTCTCACTCTGATAGACCAGTCCATCATGAATGTTGTCAAATTGGGGGCAATATTGTATTTTCTGGGCGAGCAATAGCGAGCCTGTAGTTGAGGAGTTTTTGTCAAAGGCATTTTTCTATTGAAAATGTAACATTTAGTTTGAAGAGGACCTGGTGGGCATTTTTTAGGTCAACTTGAAGGGGGTCTGGGGAGGCGTTTTTTTCTTAATCTTAGGGGCAAACTAAAAGCAAATTGCTTGAAAATGGCAAAAACAAATAAAATCCTCAATAGTAATTAATTAAAACATTATAATAGCCCCCAAGACACCGCACCACATAGTACAAAGGGTACAAAGGAAATCAAGCAACAACAGGTCTCGTGACTCTTCTAGGCTGCTTGTCCTCCAAAACACTAAGGATCAAGTGTCCAAACAGTGGTTTAGAGTGGGTAAGGGAACATTGGAAGGGGAACTACTGCCCTGGAACTAATGCCCGTGGCAGGATTAGGAAGTTAGTAGGGGACAGATGGGTTAGTAACTGAGGGGACGATAAAATAAAGTTATTAATTTACAAACGCAGTCAGTCGCGGGTTTGATGCGAGATATTTGTCTAGGCGAAGTTTAAATGAATCAACGGTGCTGCAGTCTATAACATCTCGGGGAAGCCCATTCCATAAGTTGACAACTCGATTGAAGAAGAAATTTTAAGCTTCGTGTGAGTTGAAAGATTTACCAATAATTTTGCACCCGTTTCCCCGCGTATAATTAGATTGGTCGATAGTGAAGTACTTACTACAGTTCATATTGTCGATGCCTTTGATGATTTTGAACACTTGAATTAAGTCCCCTCTTAATCTGCGCTGGGTTAAAGGAAATAGATTTAATTCTCTAAGACGCTCGTCGTATGGTTTGTTCTTTAGGCTAGGTATCATTTTGGTAACTCTACGTTGAACTCGTTCTAGCTTGTCTATATCTTTTTGGTAATAAGGGCACCAGGATTGAACGCAGTATTCCAGAAGAGGGCGGAGTAAGGAATTGTAAAGGGTTAGGATAACGTCTTTGGATTTATGCTCAAATGACCTGCCTATAAAGCCAATTATTTTGTTTGTCTTCTTAACAACCTCTGAACATTGTTGACTCGGTTTTAGGTTACTCGATATTGTTACTCCCAGATCGGTTTCTCTGTTTACATTCTTAACCCCCTTCAGACTCATATGACGCAGAGGTTGCCAGATTAACAATAAGAAATAGAGTTCTCTCACTTTTATAATTACCTCCAAAATTAGTTTTCTGCCCACAGGTAACTCAAAGACAATTGCAGAGGTTGAAGTAACTAAACTAAAGGTTTCTAAATACCCCTGATGGTAACAAAGGCTTTAAAGTATCCCTAATCGGCTCAAAATCGCGTCATATGTCGGAGAGGGTTAAGCTGAGTGCCATTCATCAAATAGTTTGCTTTCTCATTTTGGTATCCGATATGTAGTACTTTACATTTATCCGCATTGAAGCTCATTTGCCAAATTTGGGCCCAACATGACAACTTATCTAGATTGTGTTGCATATCGTCAACTTGTTCTTTTGAGAGTACGCTATTTGCAATTTTTTTATCGTCGGCAAATTTTGAGATTGTACAGGTGAGACCTTCATCTATGTCGTTGATGTAAATTAGAAAGAGAATTGGTCCTAGTACCGATCCCTGGGGTACCCCGCTACTTACATTGGTCCATTTAGATGCCTTACCGTTTATGACTACTCTTTGCTTTCTGTCGCTGAGCCAATTTTCTATCCATTTCAACACACCATCTTGTATTCCATGCGCTTTTAATTTTAGCAGTAAACGTTTGTGGGGAACTTTGTCAAAGGCCTTTTGAAAATCAAGGTATATAATATCTACAGCTTTACTCTCATCGTAGAGGTTGAGGATATCGTGGAAGAAGTCTAAGAGGTTTGTTAAACAGGAACGTTTTTTTACGAAAGCCGTGTTGAGTATCTTTAAGTATGTTATTTTCCTCTAAGTGATTTACGAGTCTGTCTCTCATGAGTGTTTCTAGCATTTTACATACAACTGAGGTTAAGCTAATTGGACGATAGTTACTGGGTAGGGATTTGCTGCCTTTTTTTTAATATCGGTGTTACGTTGGCTAGCTTCCACTCATCAGGCATAGTTCCAGACTGCAAGGATTTATTGAATAGCAATGTCAGTGGTTTAGAGAGCTCATCCTTAGCTTCCTTTAGGACTCTAGATGAGATTGTATCAGGTCCAGGCGTTTTATTTACCTTGAGTTTATCTAAACAATTCAATACTTCTCTCTCTAACGGTGATATTGCTTAGAACATCTGAATTATCAATCTGAATCGGCGATGGTGTAGGGATATCACTGAGGTCTTCCGTTGTAAAAACTGATGCAAAGAAGGTATTGAGGGCATTACTCATTTGTACTTTGTCTTTGGTGTATTCTCCATTTTCATCGACTAACGGTCCTAATATAGTGTTCACACCAGGGTGCCAAATCAGGCCAGGGATTAGAATGAGTGTTTTTTTGTAATAAATAAAGTGTATTTTTTTAAGTACTGTATTGAGATTATGTTAGGCTATTTTTTGTGTTGAGACTAGTTTATGTGAGACTGAACGTCAGACTGGAACTGCACTTCGGATTGAGCACTTGGTCTTTAACCCTCCTGGCCCGGTTGTCATTTTAAAATGACACCACGAACTAAGGGCAGGAGCCCGGGTGTCATTTTAAAATCAGTAAGCTTGAAAGCCTATTCAGCTTGGTCTGAACGCCGTGCGTCCGACGCATGTAAACAAAGCCGATCGCTATGTCACCGCACCTCCGAAAACAAGAAAGAGAAGACTCGTTTGTTATTGTATGTCTGTATGTCGTTGTTTCAGTAGTGAAAAGATCGTCATATTGCTAACATCGCCTGCAATTGCTCTCCACTGAAATCGTCATCACAACTGAACCAGTTGACATAGAGAGCTCTACTCAACGCCAGTCTACAGATTGGAAACCGCACTACATTTATAGATGCATGGGAAATTTCTAGCAGTTAAACTAAACAAAAATACGGTAGCCTAGGCCTAGACGTTTTTCGGCCAGATCGCCCGGGTAGCCCACACTGTCATTTTGAGAGCCTGCCCGGGCCAGGAGGGTTAAATTTATATTATTATTATTTTTTTGTTTATTAGTACCGGTATTATTGCAATCTGTGGCAACAATTTATATTATTATTATTTTTTTGTTTATTAGTACCGGTATTATTGCAATCTGTGGCAACAATTTATATTATTATTATTTTTTTTTTTATTAGTACCGGTATTATTGCAATCTGTGGCAACTATTCACTAAGTCCCTGATTCATCAGGGCACCCACCCTAGCCTTGCTATTCAGCAGGGAGTGTTTGGTAGTAAAAACTGCATCATCACTGAGTTAATTCTCACCATTCAGCTCACTATTTTCTTTATTTTATAATGCACCGTTTTATTGCCAGTTGCCTACCTAATAACGAATGTTTTGTAGCCGAGTAGAGAACATATATACCATAGGGTATCAAGTCTTTATTTGTTATGGAATTTATACAAAATAATGTTATATGTGGCTGTATACCGTAATGTACAAAACTTTCATGACAAATACAATATTTTGAATTGAATTGAAATATAAATATACAGCATACCTTTCATAATGGTTTTGTTGTTTATTATCATCAGGCTGAGGCAGTAAAGTTGGTATCTGACGGTAAAGCCCCCTCCATCGTTCAACCCACGGAGGGTGCCACCTACGACCCCATGCTCAACAAGAAGGACCTGTGTCGCATCAACTGGGACCAGCCGGCGGAGAGCATTCACAACTTCATCCGTGGCCTGGACTCTTCACCCGGGGCATGGTCGGTTCTGGATGGTCAAGAGGTGGGTTCTGTTTTTATTTTTTATTTTTTTTATTCTACAGTAAATACAGTACAGTATATACACAGATAACTGTTATCACTACTTACTATGAGAAGGCTCCCTCTACCCTTGAAGGGAAAGGTCTAAGCTTCATGTGTTAGAAGCGCAATGACATATACTGTACTTCAGAAATGTGGCTTGTCAAAGCGGATGATATAACAAAAATGGAACGTAACGAAATGAGAATGGTGAGATGGATGTGTGGGGCCAAACTGTAAGATGAGCTATATCTTGTGAAGAGTTGAGGAGACCTTTAGGTATCAAGAGTATCAGTTTGAGATGCATACCAGCAGGCTTGGATGGTGTGGACATGAGGAGAGCATGGATAAACTAAATTGGGCAAAAAAATACAAGTCTGTGAACGTGGGGGTAGCTGCACTAAAGGGCAGACCAAGAAAGATGTGGGATTAGACCGTGATCTTAAATTTAAAAAAAAAATTACAAGTGAGGCAGCTCTAAACAGGACTGTATTGAGCGCCGCCATTAGAAAGTGAAACCGGAACCGCACTTCGTGTGGACTACTCGGTCTTTTAATGAATTAAAATGTAAAACTTGCAAACTAAACAAACCAAAATTGGGACAAGGACAATATAAAGTCAAATTAAATTATCAAAATCGCTATGTGGAAACAACGCTTACTAAAATGAAAATTATTAAATAAAAGAACACAATCCACCACATAGGGTGTACATTACTACATGAGCAAGTTAATCTGTTTCCCAAGCAAACTAATCGCACATATAACAACGCACTATCGTCACGTTAAAGGAAGTAGTCAAGTTTGGGAAGTCCGGGACGTTCTGGCAAATTTTACTAAACTCTGCATGAATAAAGAAACTACATGTTAAATGTCAAAATATTATTTAAAATCAAATTTGCAACATGACAAGACATTAACAATAGTACAAAATACAAATATTGATGATATCTATACTATTACAAAATAATATATAAAATACAGTACAGCACTCACTAACGATAGTGCTATCGGGTAGGTACCTGTAAGCATAGCATGCCTCAAGTGACCCCTATCAATAACTACCCTACAAATAACCTACATTTATAGCACAAATAAACTAAGGAAATCGCAAAAGTAAGTAATTGATACTATCGACAATGAATACATATAATATAAAGACAAATAATTGCAAAATATGAAGTAACAACAGATTTAAACAAAGAGTACTCTTTTAACAAGAACAATGAATTTAAAAAATCATCAATATTAATATTAATAATAGAAAAAGAAAAAGATAAACAATAAATACAGACAAAAAGTAAGCAGAGGTTATACAAGAAACTTCAAGTTAAAAATGCTTGATTAAAATTATTGATGTCAAATTTTAGAATACAGTCACAATAATTGACCCTAAAAAGATTAAATTTATGGAACAATTTACTTGCCTCAAAATGTTTAAATGTTGAAAAGTTCTTGTTAGAGGAAGGCAATAGGACAAGGGGCCATCATAGGAAAATCAGGAAACAAAACTGTAAGCTAGACTTATGTAGTAGTTTTTCCGTCACAAGGTTGTAGATTTGTGGAACTCATTGCCAGAGGAGATAGTTAATAGCACCTCTATGAATGTGTTTAAAAGGAGACTGGATGATCACATGGATGAAAAGGGATTGTAAGTACTGTACAGTAATTCTCGCTAAGCATATACTTGTGGCTCGTTGCTCGCCACTTGGTTACCTGGACCTTGTGTGTAGCTTACATTTATGAAAAGGGTACAGTACTAGAATATAGAGGGCTTGTGTAGGTACTGTACAGATTACATTATTTGCTTCACCATGTACCGGGTATACAGTATATAAACCTCGACCCGGAGGATTCGGGTTACTTGAACTACTCCTCGTCCTCCATGGCCCTCTTGCGCACTGGGGTCCCCTTCATAGTGTAGGGGGAGTTCTCTTCCTACACTAACCAGTCCAGCCCTGAATGGTACAACCTAGACCCTCTTTCCCTTGAGGTATGAGTCAGGGTCTCTGAGCTCCCCTGAGAAGTTTGGGGGATCCCCTCCTCCACTCTATCCCCTATAATGTGATAAGGTGTCTCTTGTGTTAAGCCGGAGTCACACGAGCCCTTTTTCGAAAAAAAATTACGGGCAATTGTGGTCAGGAAGCTTAAAAAAATACAGTTTATCAGAATTCAGCTGCCTAACATAATCTACCTTCAGTCTAATTACCCATACCAGTGCGAAAATGTCCCGAAATAATACGAGACAAAACTTGGTCATGCAAAATTGACGGAAAAAGCGCTCGTGTGACAGCGGCTTTAGCGCTTCCCCTGTAATAGGGTTGTCTCTGGTGTTTGCGCTCCCTCTGTTATCTGATAGGGGTTCTTCCGGGTGGATAGGTTTCGTTAGCCTTGGTGGGCAACCCATCTAAGGGAATAAACCCCAAACAAATTACCGATGGGCGAAACGCTAATCGGTGCCACTTGCAGGTGGCGAACTCTATAACAGATAACAGATATATATATAATGTACTTCACTGTGTGTTTAGTTGTTGTTGTTCCCTAAGCTGCCTGGCCGAACAGCCCCGAGTCCCTGAGGAAGGCCATGGCTGCGATCGGGCTTTCCCACAGAGCTCTCATTGAGTGTAGATTGTGTTGTTGGCGTAAGTGGTTGTGTGAAATGCAGTCTTCTATGATGTGTTTGATGGAATGGGGTGCTGTGTTACATCCTGGGCAGGTGTCGACGACAGAGTCATCCAGTCTCTTCTGATAGCTCAGAAGAGCTGGATGGTGTCCGCATCTCAGCCTGGCCAGGTGGACTCTGTCCTCGCGAGGAAGGGAGGATTCGGAAGGATGGATTTCGGGAGGTCGTGCTTGCAGCTGTGTGTTGTCTATGAGTGAGTGGATGGATCGGCGAGAGATATGAGTATGGATGTGCTTCTGGAAGTTGGTTTTGGGTGGGCAGGGAGGGAGAGAGGACAGTATTTGTGTGTGATACCGTGTGCTGGGTGTTGTTTTGATATTTCTTGGTGTCTGTGGGTGTGTTGCCATGTAGTGTAGTTGTTGTTGTTGTTGTTGTTGTTGTTGTTCCCTAAGCTGCCTGGCCGAACAGCCCCGAGTCCCTGAGGAAGGCCATGGCCACGATCGGGCTTTCCCACAGAGCTCTCATTGAGTGTAGATTGTGTTGTTGGCGTAAGTGGTTGTGTGAAATGCAGTCTTCTATGATGTGTTTAATGGTATGGGGTGCTGTGTTACATCCCGGGCAGGCGTCGACAACGGAGTCATCCAGTCTCTTTTGATAGCTCAGGAGAGCTGGATGGTGTCCGCATCTCAGCCTGGCCAGGTGGACTCTGTCCTCGCGAGGAAGGGAGGATTCGGAAGGATGGATTTCGGGAGGTCGTGCATGCAGCTACGTGTTGTCTGTGAGTGAGTGGATGGATCGGTGAGAGATATGAGTATGGATGTGCTTCTGGAAGTTGGTTCGGGGTGGGCAGGGAGGGAGAGAGGACAATAATTGTGTGTGATACCGTGTGCTGAGTGTTGTTTTGATATTTCTTGGTGTCTGTGGGTGTGTTGCCATGTAGTTTAGTGGGTGGTCTTGGTTCGTGGAGGCTGCTGCCAGAAATTGGGTGCCTCTCATGTCCAGATGATCTTTGACTTTGAGGATTTTGGTTTCTTGATGTAGGTGATCTGTGGGTGTAGTAGCTGTGCAGCCTGTAATGATTTTTAGGGCTTTGTTTTGAATAGTCTGTAAGGTCTTGTGATGTGTTTCAGCTAGGTTAGAAGCCCAGGCTGGGCTTGCGTATTCCATCACTGATCTTATGTATTGTTTATTGACTGTGGTGGTGGTTTCTTTGTTGTGTCCAAATTTTGTGTGAGCAAGTGACCTGAGGGCGTTAAGTCTGGGTGTCAGTTTCTTTATCGTGTTTGTGATGTGCTGTTTGAATGTCATATGAATATCATCTGTTACTCCTAGGATTTTGGGTGAGTGTGTATGTGTTAGGGGTGTGTTGTTTATGGTGAGTTGAGGGATGTATTTGTGTTCTGTCCAGCTTGTGAGCAGGGTTGCGGTGGATTTGGCTGGGGCTAGATTAAGTCTGTTTGTAGTGCACCAGCCATGTAGTGTGTTGAGATAGGGTTGAAGAAGATCTGTTATTGTTGTTGTTGTTCCCCAAGCTGCCTGGCCGAACAGCCCCAAGGCCCCGAGCAAGGCCAAGGCCATAACCGAGCGCCCCCACAGAACCCTCCCTGCCGACCACAATAAAGCCTGGGTGACCGAAGCCACTCCATGGCGGGGAGCTGAGGAGGGTGCGGAAACGCCCGGGAAACCAAAGGGCCCTGGGTGGGGCACCCAGGGCCCTGTGACCCTCAGCAATTATGAAGAGAAAGTTGAGAGGCAAAGGAAAAATATGACGCTTTGGCTTCCAATCTTGGTAAATTGGGAGGTCAATCCACGGAAGAGACGCCGTCACTTGAGATCTAGAAAATATATAAGTAAAAGGGACAGTCAGAGTTGTTGTTCTTGTTCCCCAAGCTGCCTGGCCGAACAGCCCCAAGGCCCCGAGCAAGGCCAAGGCCATAACCGTGCGCCCCCACAGAACCCTCACTGCCGACCACAATAAAGCCTGGGTGACCGAAGCCACTCCATGGCTGGGAGCTGAGGAGGGTGCGGAAATGCCCGGGAAACCAAAGCCCCTGAGCAATTTTGAAGAGAAAGTTGAGGGGGCAAAGGAAAAAATATGTGATGCTTTGGCTTCCAATCTAGGTAGACTGGGAGGTCAATCCACGGAAGAGACGCCGTCACTTGAGATCTAGAAAATATAAAAGTAAAAGGAACAGTCAGAGTAAGCTATGGGTATGGCATTTAAGCTATGGGTATGGCAGAGATCGCTCAGTTCTCACTCGGATAGACCAGCCCATCACCATATGACTAGAACCCAGTCCTCTCGGCATCAGCTAGGAAAGGCCCTAGAAAGTCGCCTTTGGTGGGGGGGGGGGGGATAGCTCCCCTATTTCAACCCCTTTTGGGGTTGATCTGTTGAGATCTGTTGCTGTGTTTGGGTCATGGTGTGTGAGTGTTATGTCGTCTGCATAGGAGGCTAAGTTTATTTGGGGTGTATTGGGTATATTTATGTCGTGCATGTACAGATTGAAGAGGCGGGCGATAGGACGGATCCTTGTGGGACTCCGTTTGGAAAGTTTCTGATTCTAGATGACTGACCGGCAAAAGATACGTGTGCACATCTGCCTGCTAGGAAGTTGGCCAGCCACCTTTTTGTGTTGTTGTGCATGTTTGTGTTGTTGTTGTTGTTTGTGTTGTAGATTTTGTTTAATTAAAATTAAAATTAAAATTAAAATTAAAATTAAATTTTAATTTTAAATTATTTTGTTTGTTAGGTTGTGGCGGGGGATGGCATTGAAGGCTTTACTAATGTCGAGTGTGGCTACTAGTGATCTGTGTGGTGGTCTAGCAGAGTTGATGCCGTCAAAAGCTCTTTGTGTAAGGTCTGTGAGAAGAGTGTTTGTGGAGTGCAGTGGCCTGAAGCCATGTTGTGTTGGAGCTAGGGGTAGGTCGGGTGTACAGGGTGATTCAAAAAAAGTGTAATGATTTCACATGTATGTAATTTTTTAATTTTTTAACCTACACACTTTATCTTTTCAGGTTGTGATGGTGGTATCATGCCATTTGGCATAAGTCAACTACAAGGTTCTAGCTAAAATGGTATTCACAGTCGAGCAGAAAGTCAAGATAGTTGAATTCTGGTATGAGACCAAATCGTACGTCACAGTCCGTCGTCGGTTCTGCCGCGAGTTCAAAGTTCAAACACGTGATGGACCTAAAAATAATGTTATACTGAGGTTTGTCAAGCACTTTGAGAGCAAGGGTACTGTCCAGAGCACACACAAGGGGAACAGTGGACATCCAGCAGCAGTCACAAAGAACCAGGCAAACATTGATACTGTGCGCAACTCAGCCATCAGAAGCCCAAAGAAGTCTCACCGCCGCCGCTCCCAAGAGTTGGGACTCTCCCTCTCCAGTCTGTTGCGTATTATGACCAAGGAGCTCAAGCTATTACCTTACACCATATCCGTGAGGCATAAACTAAAAGCTGAGGACATGCAAAGAAGGCATGTCATGTGTGATTGGCTCAGCCAAAAGCTTGAACGCACCCCAGGATGGATCAACCACATCTGGTTCTCCGACAAGGCACACTTCCACATAAACGGCTCCATCAACAACCATAACAACATCTTCTGGGGCTCTGAACTACCCGAGGAGATCACAGAGAGGCAGCTGAAGGGCCCAAAGCTCACTGCCTTTGTGGCAGTTTTTTTTTAGGTCCATCACGTGTTACGGTGTTGGAACTTTGAACTCGCGGCAGAACCGACGACGGACTGTGACGTACGATTTGGTCTCATACCAGAATTCAACTATCTTGACTTTCTGCTCGGCTGTGAATACCATTTTAGCTAGAACCTTGTAGTTGACTTATGCCAAATGGCATGATACCACCATCACAACCTGAAAAGATAAAGTGTGTAGGTTAAAAAATGAAGAAATGACATACATGTGAAATCATTACACTTTTTTTGAATCACCCTGTAATTAGTTGTAATACTAGGCGTTCCATGACTTTGGAGGGGGTGCAAAGGAGTGTGATGGGGCGGTGCGAGGAGGGTAGCGTGGGGTCTTTGTTGGGTTTGGGGAATGTGATGATAATACCATACCTCCAGATGTCTGGTATTGTGTTGTGTGAGTAACTGTAGTTTGATATGTTAGTGAGTGCTTGTATGCCTTGTGGTCCCAGGTGTCTGAGGTGTATGTTGCTTATGTTGTCTAGGCCACAGGCGGGTGAGTGCTTGAGATTGTTGATGATGTGCTTTGTCTGGTGATTGGTGAAGGGTGTATAGTCAGGGTCTGTGGGGAATTGTCTCTTACGTCGGATGACACGTCGGTCGTCTTTGAGGGGTTTTAGGTGGCTGACATGTGAGAAGTGATTGATGAGAGTGTTTGCTTGTCGTCTACATGAAGGAGTAGAGTCTGTTGTTGTGATTTTGTTGTGTTGCTGTTGGAAAGTGTGATGCTGTTTAGTGTTTTGTAGAGTTTTTTGGGGTTTGTTTTGTGATCAAGTGTTTGTGTATTTAGTTGTTATTTTTTTACACAGTCTCTTGGATGAATACTGTACTGGTTAACCCTTACAGTACCGGCGACATCTTATTGTTTTAATAACAGCTGCATTTAGACTATTTTATGAAGCTTTAGAAGGATATACGGTGGCTAAAAGGATTAATTGAGATCGTCTATAATCTTTTAATAGGTAGACATTCATCCTAAGCTAAATAAAACCGTCCCAGCCTTATGAGGGCTTCTGCCCAGTAGGCTGTTGACAAATAGTTTTTATTATTATTATGAATAAAACCGTCTAATTTTTGCCAGAAAATAATGAAAAGGATATCACCGGTACTGAATGGGTTAAGTTGGTTTATATATAGTAGTGCATGTTGAAGTAGCCTCGACTTATTACCATGTATGGTATATTTTTACACTCCTTGTGACAAAATATTTCAGTAGGCCTAGACAAATTAGATATATAGATAATCTCTCAATCTGAATGACCATGATAGGCCCCAGTGGTTTTTAGTCTTCTGTAATTATGTTATGTTATTGCCAAAATATGCTTCCCATCTGGCCGAGGTGGCACAAATAAATACAAAAACACCCAACAAAATATTAATAGAGAAATTAAATTATGCCCTTTAGGATCATGATGCGTTTTGACAGTTCAATCTGGCTGTTACTAGACGATTTTCCTTTGGCTTTGGGAGAGAGACTCGTTACAGGCAACCTGCCTTTTGTCTCCTTCATACACATAGGAAAAAAAGTAAAGATGGAATCTCCGTGAGTCAAAAGGTTAATTGAGATAGAGTTTAACCTTTTGATTGCTAGAGTGTTTTCTTTAGCTGTATAAAATTGTCTAATAATAGCCAAAAGAAACTGCTAAAATGTGTCATCCAGGGTGTCAAACGAAAGCCAATTTTTTTAGTCTTTATTATTGTATGTGTCAAGATAAAATTAGGATTTATAGTTCCAATGATGTCTTTGGAAGCGATAAAATGGCCACAAAAAAAAATATTTCATGTTAATTTTCTTGTATTCCTTCTTATAATCATTCAAGTCTTCCAACAAAATTGCTGCAGTTTGACACACTGGCGCCTTGATCCTCAAAGGGTTAACAAATATCATCAAGATTTTTTGTGAACCATTGATATTGGGTGAATATATTGTAGGTAAACCTATGTTATTCTTAGTGATCTTGGCCCCATTCAATGTTCTTTCCTCTCACTAAAACATTACACTTTCCATAATGCAGTTGGGTCTTAGTACATGATTACATCGATATCCAGAATTTGAAAATGGATATTAATCGTGATCGTGTACTCAACCTTTAACTGTGTTGGTGGTGTAATTGTTTAGATGCTTATGTTCTGGGTGTGGTGTCCCGAGTTTGAATCCCGGGAGGACCATATGCTTTCATTAGTTTATTCAAGTGCATTGGGGTTTGTAATTGATGATTAATGTTAACCCGTACTGTACCGTAAGATACAGTAATAAAAGTCCCCAGCAGTCCCAAGCAATGTGGCCAAAATGGCAAGAGAGACCACCTTTCCACCTCCAGAGATGAGGCAACACTGGCCCTCCCACCCTTCAGTGGGTCTCATATAAGCTGAGAAGTGTTACCATAACGGGAGCAGTGCTTAAACGGTCGTGGTAACTGGTACAGCCTTGTACAGGCAGTTACAAGGAAAGTACATTACTGACGACTATATCCGTCGCTGGGACAGGGGAGTTACTTATCTTCTGACTACTATAGTCGTCTCTGGGATTGGAGGGGTTAAGAACGGGGTGTTACTTAATCTATCTATCTATCTATTGTCCTCATTTTGGTTTGTTTATTTTGCAAGTTTTACATTTTTATTCCTCAGGTGAAACTGTTTGGGTCCAAGATGTTCAGTGGTGCTGTTGGTGAGAGTCGGGAGGTGGAGGTGGAGGGACTGTCGGCTCCGGGGCTCATACACAAGGACGGTCTGCTGCTTACCGGTAACGACGGCAAGAAGGTCAGTTCAAACACTTTATACTACAGTAATAAGCGCACCCCCATTAACCCCTGCTGTACCGGCGACGTCTTTTTAACTATATTCTGGCTACTATTCGACGATTGTACAGTACTAAATTTAAAAAGGGCCTCCAGCAATTAACAGGCTTCGAACTATCTCACTTAACCCTCTTTACAACCAAAGTTCCTTCTTAACCCCTTCAGACTCATATGACGCAGAGGTTGCCAGCTTAGCAATAAGAAATAGGGTTCTCTCACTCTTATAAATACCTCTCCAAAATTAGTTTTCTGCCCACAGCTAACTCAAAGACAACTGCAGTGGTTGAAGTAACTAAACTAAAGGTTTCTAAATACCCCTGATGGTAACAAAGGCTTTAAAGTATCCCTAATCGGCTCAAAATCGCGTCATATGTCGGAGAGGGTTAAACTTCACAAAATCGTCAAAATGTAGCTAGAGTAAAAGTAAAAAGAGTAAAAAGACGTCGCCGATACAGAATGGGTTAAAAAAAAAAAGAGGAAACAAAAGGAAAACTGGGGAAGGTCCTAGAGTATATACAATAAAGTGCACTCACAGATGCTCACTTTGTGTATGAATCACGTGATGGTGGCTTGAAATGAGCGAAACCATCCATGAACAATAGGTAGAAACAGTAAGGATTTTAACGGACTAAATATATTACTAGTTTGAACAATTAGATAAATGAAGTCAGTTTTGTTTCTCAGTTTATGAACAATGTAATTATGAAGCCACTTTAAAAATTATTGTTTTATATTCTAGGCTACAATTAAAAGAAACTTGAAAGAAAATTATATTGTCTTATAAGAAGAATGAAAACAAAAAAACTATGTCTGTCTACTTAGGATTGAATCATCTCTTGTAGTTGAATGTGGCTCGGATCAGCGTGGACGGGAAGATGATGAATGCGTCGAAATACGGAGCGGCGGCGGAAGCATCGGCAGCGGTGGAGTTGAACGACGAGGAGAAAGGGGTAGCGGAGGCACTCAGGGAAACGTGGAAGGCCATTCTTAACATTGACGTAGCTGAGGACACAGACTTCTTCAAATCTGGCGCGGGGTCTATGGATGTTGTCAGGTTAGTGCAGCTATGTATCGTGGGATGCCTTGATCCCCGGGGGGTTGACCACAAATGAATCGCTGTTATATTACTGTGTTGGTGGTGTAATGGTTTGATGCTTATGTTCTGGGTGTGGTGTCCCAAATTTGAATCCTGGGAGGACCATATGCTTTCATTGGTTTATTCAATTGCATTGGGGTTTGTAATTGATGATTAATGTTAAGAATGGGTGTTACTTAACCCGGGAATGGCGAGGGGGGGTAATGAACTAGCTCCCCATGGGCGAGCATATGGGCTCCATTCAGGCCTATAATCGTCATTTTATGAAAAATATCGTTATTACCTATTCATATGAGCCTATTTTACCTTCACTATGAAGATAGTAACCTGTAACAACAATAAAACAAGTGAAAATATAATTTTTCTGGTCAAAATCGCGAATATAGATGGACCAGCCCATTCATGAATTATGGAGAAAATTGAGGCAACCCCTCCCTCCACGAGGCCTCAAGCCACACTGAGCCTACTCATACACACACTCGGTTGTGTAACACACCCGCTAGGCACGTAAGCACATCCCCCACACAGTTTGCTAATGTTAGCACAAAAATATACCAACAAATTAGGGAATAACAGGGAAAATAGGTGATAATTGAAGGGGGAGGGGAAGGGGATGTGGAGGAGTGATATGAGGTATAAGGAAAAAAAAACAACAATTAGTGCTGTTTAAATGGTATTTTTAGGCCTCCCTCTTAACCCGGGAACTGCAGGGAGACGCTTAAGAGTTCCCCCGGCGGACTGCGGGAAGACTCTTAAGAGTAAGAGAAAAACAAAATCCATTAAAACACCCCCCCCCCCCCCAATTTTTTTTATTTTTTTTTTATTTTTTTTTATTTTTTTGTTTTTTTGCCCCTGGGCCATGCCAAATATCACTCCTCCACCTCCCCTCCTTCCCCACTTTCCTCCCCTCCTTCAGTTATCACCTATTTTCCCTGTTATTCCCTTATTCTGTGGTCAATTTTCGTGCTAACATTAGCGAGTGTGCAGGGCGTTGTCATCACTGTTACCAAGCGTGGGAAAGAGCGAGAGAGAGACTATTGCGGAACAGTGTCTCTCCAGACAAGGGGAGGGGTGGAGGGCAGGGAGGTTGCCTCAGCCATACATTATGTAACTCCCGGCCTGTATCGCCGATTTTGACCATCCAAACACTGTTTCCACTTGTTTTATTGTTGTAACAGGTTAATACCTTTATAATCAACCTATAATAGGCGCATATGGATAAGTATTAATGCTATTTATGGTAAAATAACGATGTTTGTGATGGGAACCGCTCAAATACGTCAGCACAGGAGTGTGGTGTCTCATACCCCCCATGCGCACTTCTTAGGTTAAGAGCTTTGCCGCCTTTGCCCAGTAAAACCTCTTAAGAGCTTTGCCGCCGTTTACGGGTAAATTGATGTAAGTGTTATTTTATCTGATTCTGCTGATCTATTGTGAATTATCTGATTATTTTGAGAGTGGATCAGACTGGTTAGACTTGGTCAGCAACCCATCTAGGGGAGACAACCTTATAAAAATCCAGGTGGATGGGACTCGTCAGCCTTGGTGGGCAACCCGTCTAGGGGAGTAAACCTTATACAAAACTGTATGGCATACCTAGGGGTGAAGCAGGTTAGTGGATGGACTAGCCGCATACCACTGTAGAATAAAAGTACTAAATGAGGGCGTTGAAATATCTTTGAAAAGTTAACAGAATGATTTTAAGCACCGTATGAGGAGGAGCACTTTATTGACAACTTTTCGAAGTGACCTGAAGAAGCTATCTGCAAAACGTTTTCAATGAAGTGCTCCTCCTCATATGGTGTTTATATTCATACGTAGAGGGCCTCGGAGTCGAATGAACCCTAATTTGAGTGGTCAATCCTGAAAGTCCTTGAATAAACTGGCACAAGTTCTCCTTTTCACAAGGGACAGGTCTGCTTGGGAGCATTTTGTGTTTGGCCACCCTCATAAAGGGGAGTGAGGCATCCAACAATAGATTAAAAAGATACTAGGTACAGTATATAATTATTATTGACTTCCTATTAGGCTACTACTCTTTAACCCTTTCCATACTGGTGACATATTTTAAATTTTATTTGCTATATTTAGACAATTTTGTGGAGTTTAAGAAGGGTATATGGTAGAAAAAATGGTTGAGTGAGATAATTTGAAGCCTGTTAATTGTTGGAGGCCCTTTATAAACGGAATACAATCGTCTAATAGTAACCAAAAGTAAGTTAAGAAGATGGCACCGGTGCAGAAGGGGTTAACTTTGTCTCTTATGTGATCCCTTAGTATTAATATTGCTGATTTTCTTTATTTATTATGTTTTTTCTTTTAACTACTGTATTTTTCAGGTTGGTGGAGGAGACGAAGGAGAAGGGAGGTGTGACGTTAGAGAATGAAGATGTGTACATGGCCACCACCTTCCAGGAGTTTATTCAGGTCAGGATTTAGAGCCTTTATCTCAATTCAACTGATGTGTTTTTTTTTTTATAATTATACACATTTTAATTATGTTGCGGTTATTAACTCTTTCATTACGGGGCTTTTGCCTTTATTGAGCTTCATCCCCTGCACATTGTCATTCATAAAAAAGAGCCAGAACGTAATACAAAGATATATCCGTGAAAGTACAGCAATTGAGTATTCCAATAACACCTGAATCATCTCTGTACAACATCTGGTTGTCTTGCAAAGATCGCCCAAAATCGCTAAAAATAGCAGTTTTGAGCTGTTTTCTTCGCTGTGTAACACTGCAGTGAGGTGTTAGTCTCTCTTGTTACATCAGTGCCGGCCCAGAGTCCAGACTTGGTGGGCGACGGATGAAGGGGTCCTGCGCTGCCTACAACCACTTGCCTCGTTCCCAGGATACATAATAAACGGATTTCGGTGCCCGTCTGGTGATGGGACCCGTCAGGAAGGGGTTGATGGTGACACATACATTTACGAAGCTGTCTCGGGTTGAACTGAAACCCTTTCTTATTTCTTTACCTGATATTTGTATTTCATAGATTCCTTTAAATTTGTCTGAAGCTTCAACATGTATCAGAATTAATGGCCGTGCCTAAATATACAATAACCAACCAAATATCATTACCACGTACCGTCATCTGGGGTGGCTTCGGACAAGTGGACAACTTCGGACATTTTGGATAAAAATTAAAACTAATAAAAATAGAGAGAAGAGGAGTTTGGTTTTGAAAAATAGATGTGTAGCATTCAAGAGGAATGTTGTAACTATATGTAGGATGAACTAATAATTTAAATTAATTAATTTAATTTGTGGTAAATATTTGTGAATATGTAACAAAGAAAACACATGTTTTTGTAAGTGTGTCAAACTTCTACTGAGCATAATTAATGGGATGTGAGGAAGACAATTAACCTACACCAGAATGTTCTACAATTATCTGTGAGACCATACACACAGTAACTCTTTCCCCAAAGTTCATAATACACAGCCTATAGCCCTAACAATTTACTTTTATTGTTTTCCATATTTATTGGGGTGTTTTCGGACATAGTTTGGGGTGATTTCGGACATGAGGTGACATCGGACATCTAATATTAGTTACAAGGTCCTTCCAATATGAACAACAATTAGTACCTAAGTGTATGGTACTCTTACCTAGCCATACATAGCGAGCATCTGTCGAATCATGTCATCACAGGGATCTGCCTTGTATGGGCCGATCGGCTTTTTGCAGACTCCCATTTTCTTATGTTCTTATCATCTGTCATCTTGCTCCCGTTTGAGTAACGCCAATTAAAGGATGCTTAAGACTGAGTAAGGTGTCAGATGTTGACATGATTTGGTGGATGTTTGCTGTGTAAGGTTAGGTAAGAGTATCATATTACATTGCTTTTCATTCACAGGAGTAAAAATGCCACGGATATATAAACCAAAGCCACACAACGAGAAAAGGAAATACAACAGTCATGTATGTCAAGACAAATTAAAGAAAGCAAAAGATGATATACAAAAGAAGAACATGAGTGTACGTGAGGCTGCTAAAAAGTGGAAGTTAAGTAAGAGCACCTTACATGACTATATAAAAGGGAAACATAGTAAACCTGCTGGTTATTGTTAAAGTTCCGTTTGATGGTAAGAAGAAACATCGACATTATATTGCAGTCATAGTAAAGGTTCTACCAGAAATACATGTTCGTTTCCTAAAGCATGTGAAGGGCACAAGTAACGTCTTCATTAACCCAGTTATTGATGATTACAGTGATATAGACAAGGGTGAGATAGTACAAATCCTGCCAGAACCAATACTAGACAAGAAGTGCAGAATGCTGTTCAGTGTTGATGTAAATAAATGGCCAAAATAATAGAGAGAGAGAGAAATAGAGAGGGTTGAAGAGCTATAGAGAGGAGAGAGAAAGCGAGCGAGCAGGGGGAGAGAAAGTGAGAGAGAGAGGGGTGGAGAGAAAAGCGAGAGAGGGTGGGGCCAAGAGAAGGGTGGGAGAGAAAGCGAGAGAGAGAGAGAGGTGGTAGAGGGCGGGGCCAGGGGAGGGTGGGGCCGGGAGAAGGGTGGGAGAGGGCGGGGCCAGGGGAGGGCGGGGCCAGAAGGGTGGGAGAGAGATCGATATCGAGAGCGAGAGATGGTAGAGGGCGGGGCCAAGTGAGAGAGGGGGGATGAATAAGGAAAGCGGCAATAATGTGATACAAAGTTATATTTTTTGTAAGGTCCTTTTTATTTCATATTATGATTATTTTAAGGTATATACCCTGAAAGGGTTAATTAGTATTTCGGGCCATTAATTAGCCAAGATGGCATCTAGTCGGCTGTGTGCCATTAGTATTCCTTTAATATGCAGTCATTAAGATATTATTGCTAAGCTTTAATGATATCAGTATTATTTTTTTAGAAGTTTGGTCACAAGTGTGAAATACGTTTTCAAGGAGTCATTATGTGTAATTTGAATGAATTAATTGTATTTTTTTTGTATTAGAAAAGTGCCTATACATACGGTGTACCTGAATGCATTAGTGATAATAATATAATTGCTTTGTTATTGAGAATACATAACAATTTATATGAAGGTGCTAAAATGCACAGAAACTTGGAATCTAATGTATATGCTACTCTAAGGGCTACAAATGTAAGCATTTAAGTTTGTATTATTTTTTAAAACTCCGTCTTGTGTCCGAAGTCGCCTCTGCATTGTCCGAAGCCGTCGTTCAATACACACACTCAGATTTAAAGGGGAAAACCATTAATGTCCGAAGTCACCTTACCCCAGTCCGAAGTCACCTCATATCGATGATGACTTCGGACACCATTATAAATATTAGTTATAATTAAGCCAAAGGCCTATAATTTTTCCACTGTACACAAGATTATTCTACGTTTCTAAGCTATACATATAGATGCAAAAGATTGCATTATTAAGGCTTTACCTATTGAGTTAGGCTTAAAATTAGGTCAATTAGGTCCGAAGTCACCCCGAATGACGGTACCTTCATTTAGCTTGAGAATGGTGAAAACCACAGCTTTTTGGGTAGTCTGGTTGCCGTGTGTATAACGCCAAAGCAATGACAACTTTTCCAGTCCGAGTTACTGCTGGAGTATGATCGTGTGTGTGTATATGTGCAGGTCAGGCGATCAATACTCACTCTGTGTGTGTGTGTGTCGATGTTGTGGTTGTCGGTGAGGCAAGACATACACACTCATTGTCACTCGGTCACACACTGACAAAGGAAGGTGACTCACTGATATATGTCGCGTGATGGGGAGATGGTTAGGGTTGTTTGTGTGTGTGGGGGGGGCTAGTTTATCAAAAAGCCAATAGGGCTTGCAAAAAGATTGATTGAATGGCGTTAAGCATGCTGACACCATATAGCGTCAACCGGGAGAGTGGCACAAAACACGTATGACACACTATGGCATCACCCATCACCCCTTAACTTTCCCTTCATAATTGTTAAGGGGCACAGGGCCCTGAGTGCGGCTTCGGTGTCCCGGGCGTTTCTGCACCCTCCTCGTCTCCTCGCCCCCTCGCCTGGGAGCAGCTTCGGTCACCTGGGCTCTCTTGGTGGTGGGGTTGGTAGGGTTCTGTTAGGGCGCTTGGTTGTGGCCTTGGCCTTGCTTGGGACCTTTGGGCTGCTCAGCCAGACAGCCTAGGGAACAACAACAACAACAATGGTGATGGGCTGGTCTATCAGAGTGAGAACTGAGCGATCTCTGCCATACCCATAGCTTACTCTGACTGTTCCTTTTACTTATATATTTTCTAGATCTCAAGTGACGGCGTCTCTTCCGTGGATTGACCTCCCAATCTACCAAGATTGGAAGCCAAAGCGTCACATTTTTCCTTTGCCTCTCAACTTTCTCTTCATAATTGCTGAGGGGCACAGGGCCCTGTGTAGGGCTTTGGTTTCCCGGGCGTTTCCGCACCCTCCTCAGCTCCCCGCCATGGAGTGGCTTCGGTCACCCAGGCTTTATTGTGGTCGGCAAGGAGGGTTCTGTGGGGGCGCTCGGTTATAGCCTTGGCCTTGCTCGGGCCTTGGGGCTGTTCGGCCAGGCAGCTTGGGGAACAACAACAACAACAACCCAGGTTTATGGGTTAAGACTTACTCTGACATCTAGCGGTGTACAGATATATGGATATTATAAGTTTGTTGTTTTCAAAGTTTAATTTCCAATAAATTTAAATGCATTTTTCCACATATAGATTTTGTGTGTTGTCGTTTCAATAATTTAAAATTTTAATGAGTTGCTATATTTATTTGAACAGTAACTTTTGAGTTCGTTTTCAAATTTTATATTTTGATTATGATGGACTCGCCATCCTTCTCTGTCTATCCTATTGTTCATTTCCTTGCATCCTGTTTGCCTCTTGGTAAGATTGATTATTTATGTCTCGTTCTGTACAGCTTCTAACGTTCTCTTTGAGCTTGTGATTTTTCCCTAATACAGTATTGTCTAATCCTTAGCTCTGGCTGAGGCCAGCCGTATAAAAGTTTTGTTTTGTAACTCAGTGGTCTGGTTAAACTATGATATAAAAATAATTAAAATAAACAGATTTTGTTGAAATTTGTAACTCTTGTTCACCTGCTTGATCTGATCTGTGGCAACCTCTATTGTTCATTGTATCATTGTACAATGGCCTGTAGTGAGATGGTATTAATTATGTTGATTTATTCTGGCACACTGATGATATATATTGAAGCATTCCCTGTAGACACCCCTAAATTGCGGGCTGTGGCATGGTCAGTAGCGCATCTGACTGCTGATCAAAGGGTCGACAGTTCGATCCCACCCCGTGCCACTGGTAGACGTCAAGAGTTTGGACACCTCAGGTCTAGCGATTCATGGCTAATGTCAAGTAAAATCCCTGTAACAATGGCACACCCTAGCACTGTCCATCAAGGGAGTGTTCTGTGTTTAAAAACTGCATTAATCAATGTTCGCTGTATAAATTTTACAATATATAAGTCTACGAGTTACTTATGCAGGAGAGTGCGCATAACTTTGACCATTCTCATTCCCTAGGTTATGGTAATCAAAAGACGCGGAGGAGACACCAAGCCCAAGTTCGAGTACGATGCCTTCAAGATGAACGTAAACAATATGGATTTAGAATTCCCCACCCAGCTGTTTATTGATGGCCAGTTTGTTGATGCCACCAGCGGGAAGTTCCTCAAGAGCATCAACCCCGCCACCGAGGAACTCATATGTGATGTAAGTTGGACACGTTTTTTTCCTTTATTTTAATATACAGTAAACTTCCGTTAATCCGAAGGGCAGCGGACCGGCCCTCGTTCGGATTAGTGGATTTTTCGGATTATCGGACTTTACCCCTATGAACCTGTGTATTAACCCTTATTTAGCGGCGAGCAACATAAGTCGAGTTAAATAAAGCTGGACTATGTGGCGGCGCTCGACATAACTCGAGTGGCAATTTCAGCACGTAATGTGGCTGAGAGAGAGAGACAAGTGGTGGCAGGAGACTAGCGAGCGTATGACTGCTCCAGACCACCGCGGCGAACCTACTGACACAAATCTCAGCTCCCTCCTCCCTCTCTCACTCGCTACATACTCAATTATGTACCGAAAGTACCGAATTACCTGCTTTTTGCACTCGCGTTGCACGGTTATTGCAAGAAAACTATCCATCATACAAGGATCGTTATGGTGTCATTCGAAAGCTCTGTTTATGCCCTTTCAGGGATAGGTACTTGTTTTACGTTCTGGGTCTTATTTAGGCATGAAAATGATCACGTAAACAGCCCTATTTTGGCTAAAAACACCCCGCTGTGCGGTACACATAAATAAACCGCATAGGCCGCTCGTAAGGTGTTAATGGCCTGACAAAAACATTGAGGCATTAGGCCACCCAAATGACACACACACATATCATATGTTCATGAAATCACTTCAAAAGTTTACCATTGTCATTGTAGCCTATTACTTACTTCAAAACATTCAGATTAATGGTCAAAGGAATCTGCTGATATAAGCATAAACACCATATGTCCGCATCGTCTACTAGCGAGTTTGTCTTGCTCTTGAAGATCAGATCAGATGTGGTTCGGGAAGTAATGCCTTAACAACGGCACTTCCCTGAGAGGTTCTTGTAATTTTCCTTTTGTGATTTTCCTATTGTGACGTGCTCTGTTATATTATATTGTATTGAAAGCACCCTTGTCTTGTTGTCTTGAAAGCACCCTTGGGACGCTCCGATCACTGAACTATAAATAGTAGCGTATCGGAAAGTCCAAAGGTGCGTTTTCAAGCTCAAGACTGAATGCGCTTGCAGAAAATGCGGTGCAAGCCAGTAGCGCATCGGAGCGTCCCAAGGATGCGTTCAAGAGCAAAACAAACTCTCTAGCAGACGATGTGGTGTTTACGTTTATATCAGTAGCTTCCTTTGACCATTAATCTGAATGTTTTGAAGTAGGTAATAGGCTACAATGACAATGGTAAACTTTTAAAGTGAATTCATGAACATATGATATGTGTGTGCTCCATTATGTCATTTGAGTGGACTAATGCCTCAAAAAGGGGACTTTGGGACTTCTTGAAATTCGGACCATCGGGTGAATTCGGATTTGGCCTCAAATTGAAAAATTCGGACTATTGGGAGATTCGAATCATCGGTCGTCGGATTAAAGGACTTTTACTGTACAGTGGAGCCCCCATCCTCGCTACACCGGTCTTCGTTGATTCAATTCTCGCACCACACACCAAATATTCCCCATTTCAATTCTCGCGCCAAAAGCCTCATTCCTCGCATCAAAATCCCAGCCGAAACCCGAAAAAATAGCAAAAATAACGAAAAACTCGACATAAAACTAGAAAACAAACAAAAACAATAATTTTGTTTTAACATAACGAAAGAATCTGCCAGTAGCTTGCCATTTAGAGACGAAATCCGAGTGAATCCGAGATCCGATCGTCAAATGCGCAAGATGCCGCCATCTTTGTATGACGTCGTCACTAAGCAGACGCTTGCAGTTTAGCTAGTATCTGTGTTGACAAAACAACCGTTTGCAAGCCTTTTTGTGCCTGAACCCCTTATCTCTCGCGTTTATTATAACCTCTAGTAAATCTAGTGATAGGGATGGTTGGCCTGGTGGTAGCAATGAAGGAATTTCATGCTCAAAACACAGCAAAGACCAGTCCATGTCGGACGAAAGCGATTGAATTGCCTAGCCTAGACGATGTTAGCCTAGGCTAGGCTAAATATGACAATGATTTATAATAAAATCTGTGTGGTAAGTAATCTTCTCATAATACGTATTTATACGTCATTTCCTCATAATATGTATTTATTGGATGTATTTGGGGCGAAATGGGTACAATACTTGAGAGGTGGCTGGACGAATTTAGAACCTAGGCCTAGGCTAGGCCTAAAAAATTTCGCATGATAGAAACAATGCCCCAATCTACAGTATTTATGGTTAGGACTGTCATTTAGCCATGTCTACATTATTATTTACAATGCATAAGATTTAGGCCTAGGCTACTTGATGTAGCCTAGACAAAAAACATGTTTTCATAGCCTAACACTGGGAAAAAGTGCAGTAATTGTTTAGATATTGGGCCTTTTTTTTCTAGTTATTAAAAACTTATTCTATGGTGTATTATATGATACAGTATAATGCATAAAATTTAATTTGTGTACAATAAAACATGTTTTCATAGGCAAAAAATAGAAAAGACGCAAATTTTGGCATGAGCATGGAACCGATTGAATTTTCCCCATAAGAACATAGAAAACAGAAAAAAATGGAAAAAACATATACAGTGGAGCCCCCATCCTAGCTGCTAATCGGTTCCGCAGAAATAGAGCTAGGATTGAAACATCCAAGGGGATCTTGGATGTTTCAATCCTAGCTCTATTTCTGCGGAACCGATTAGCAGCTAGGATGGGGGCTCCACTGTATATGTTTTTTCCATTTTTTTCTGTTTTCTATGTTTCTATGTTTTTTTGTGGTTTTGTGTTCTTATATTTAAAGAAAGTGGTGAGGTAGGTGAAAATGAGAGCTATGGGAAGAGGATTGGGTTTAGTAGGAAAGAACGGTAGAGATTGGGAGTTTAATCAGTTGCTGTTCGCTGATGACACAGCGTTGGTGGCGGATGCTGAGGAGAAACTGCGCGGGTAGTCAAAGAGTTTGGTGTGGTTTATGGGAGGAGGAAACTGAAGGTGAACGTCAATAAAAGATAGTAATGGTGTGTAATAGGGGTGATTGTAGGGTGAATCTAGATGCGAGGCTGGATGGGGAAATATTGGAACAAGTAGAGTGTTCTAAATATCTAGGAGGAACGATAAGCAGGAGTGGAGGTATAGAAATGGAGGTAAAACAGAGTGTGTGAAGGAAGGAAGGTTTTCGGAGCAATGGGAAATACTGTATGTGGGTTTATGGGAGGAGGAAACTGAAGGTGAACGTCAATAAAAGAAAGTAATGGTGTGTAATAGGGGTGATCGTAGGGTGAATCTAGATGCGAGGCTGGATGGGGAAATATTGGAACAAGTAGAGTGTTCTAAATATCTAGGAGGAACGATAAGCAGGAGTGGAGGTATAGAAATGGAGGTAAAACAGAGTGTGTGAAGGAAGGAAGGTTTTCGGAGCAATGGGAAATGCTGTATGTGGGTTTATGGGAGGAGGAAACTGAAGGTGAACGTCAATAAAAGAAAGTAATGGTGTGTAATAGGGGTGATCGTAGGGTGAATCTAGATGCGAGGCTGGATGGGGAAATATTGGAACAAGTAGAGTGTTCTAAATATCTAGGAGGAACGATAAGCAGGAGTGGAGGTATAGAAATGGAGGTAAAACTGAGAGTGTGTGAAGGAAGGAAGGTTTTCGGAGCAATGGGAAATACTGTATGTGGAAGATGAGAAATCTCGGAATGAAAAGTGCAATGTATCAAGGAATTGTTGTGGCAACAGTGATGTTATGGGGGTGAGACATAGGCTCTGAAGGAAAAGGAGAGAAGAAAGCTGGATGTGATGGAGATGAGCTGCTTGAGGAGTATAGTATGTGGAGTTACTCGTAGAGACAGATTGAGGAATGAAGACATATGTAGCAGAGTGGGATAGCAGGAACATTTGTCGGCCAGAGTGGACAGAATGGTGCTGATCTGGTATGGTCATGTTGAACGAATGGAAGATGAAAGGTACAAATAGAATATGTGAGTCAGATAGAAGGGCAGGAATACCCCCATTGAGATGGAGATACTGTGTAAGACAAGCTTTGGATGATATAGGAATGACTATAGATCAGGCAAAGGAAGTGGTAATAAACAGGAATGAATGGAGAATGCTTGTGAATAGATGAGTGAACACGTGGTCATTTGGGGGAAGGGGTCGGGTGCAAGTTGGACTAGTTAATAGTCCATTAGGCGCCTGGCCCGAGGAGACGGTTTATATGAAGAGTGCGCCTGGAAGTGTGGTGAGCGGGCTTGTGGTTTCGCACTGCTGCATGTCTGCCTGCCGAGATCGGAGCCTCTCCAGGTGGTCGGGGGCCGGGGGAGTGCTGGAGGGACCTTGGTGACCCTGGTTTCTGGATCTTCTGGATGACCAAGATGTGTGTAAATTTGTATTTTGTTTTGTGTGTGAATTGTTTTCTGTTGTGTTGTCCCTATTCTGGCTCTGTCTAGAGTCCCTCCCCCCCCCCCCCCCCCCCCCCCAAAAAAAGTGGGGATTGGGCCTGAGTATATAGATAGATTTTTTTTTTTTTTTGCTGGGGGTCGCCGACTCAAGACAGAGCCCGAATAGGAAAAACATATATATTCCTACAAATTGTGTGTTGTTGTTGTAGGTTCATGCTGCTGGTAAGGCTGATGTTGACCGTGCTGTGGCAGCAGCTAAGAAGGCCTTCTACCAGGGACCTTGGGGCTCCATGAATGCCAGGGACAGGGCCACTCTTATCTTCAAGTAAGTTAATATAATATAGGAAACTCCATAACTTAACTGAAGTGCATGCTCAACATGACAAACAAAACATTAACTAAAGTCTCCACACAAAAAAATAGCAAAACTGAATCGCAATGCATGCAGGCAGGCTGTAAATCTGGGACAATTTGTAAATTTTTCAATAGAAAAATGTTCCGGCCAGGCCAGGTCTGGCTTGCTATCGCTCGCCAGAAAAATCGGCACCTAAATGATCTTAAAATTTACAAAGAAATGGGGCGAAGGGTCTTAAAATTGCCAAACTAATGGGGTGAATGTCATAAAATCTAAAAACTAATGGGATCTACTACACATGATGGATAAGGGGGTCCGGCCCCTTTAAGACTGGACTCAATACAAGAAGGAATACAGGAAAATTGACTTCTAATTACAAGATTTGTGGTAAATTATGAATTTCCAAACACATATTTAGGTCTCTAATATATTTTATTAAGCGTTATTTCCACATAGCGATTTTGATAAGTTCTTTTGCATTTGTCTTATGTCGTCCCAGTTTTGGTTTGTTTATTTTGCAAGTTTTACATTATAATATAAATTGTACTGTCTGCTTAATTATAATAACTAACAATAAGAGATTCGCCTTAAGGACGGGTTTTGAATAGTCTCTCATTTGACACCCTGAACAAACATTTGAGGAGGTCCGTGCCAGAGGGGCCAACTCGCCACGAGTATAGTTTGGAGTTATTGATGTTTAAAGTTAACATACCATACACACAGTAGATAAGACATAATAATATATTATTATATATCAATGAACAGCTTAGGAACAGACCATTTTTTTTAGATGGTTTAAAAAAAAGTAAAAAATAAATAAATAAACCAAAAAAAAAAACATGCATAGGTGTTTTTTTTGGAATGCGAAAAAATTATTCGATTTCCTTCAAATTTGTACTATTATGAACATTCACTATAACTAAAGGACAGTTATAATTTCAAGGAAAAATACCCAAAAATAAATATTTTATAAGACTTTTAATCCAAACTTTTAACAAAATGCATGATTTTTGTATTTTATTTTTATATTATTTTGTGTTGTGTTTGTAATAATAATTCATAATGTAATTTGACACGTTACCTTTATGTCCAAGTAGTTTATGTAGGTGGTGAGGGGAAGGTTGTTGTTAGTATTCCAAGAAGTCGTCGTTGGGATCGTCGACGTCTTCTTCGTTGGCATCTCTAGGTCTTGCAGTCATGGACTTCTGTGCCTCGAAAAGCAGGGTGAAGTAGGTCTTGTGTGGCTGGGGGACGTATTTCGTCAACTCCTGGAGATGCTGTAGCTTCTTTTGGTTCATGGGAACTCCCCCTGGGTACTTGACAGGCAACGGAATTTGTGAGAGGTCAAACACGTTTGGGTCATAAATTTTGCTTCTACCCTTCTGCATAAACCACTCCCGCTGCACATGAAAGCCGTCCATGTAGCCAGCAGACACTTTAATGCCTTCCCTGTAATCATTGGAGACTATCAGGCGCTTGGCAGCCTTGAATCCCGAACCTGTCTGGCCCGCCTTGCTGATGTGTTGTTGCAGAATCTCAAAGTTAAGGAAGTCGCTCTCCTCCATGCGGACCATAGTGACCTGCTCCTTCCTTCTGTGTGTCGACATTAGCTGGGTGTAGTGGTCAGTGGTGAATACCTCCTTGCCCTTCAGGTGCTTCTCAAACACACCAAAGTCGCGATCACAGGGCAGGAATGAGTGGCCAGCCTCCAGGAAGAAGTGGATGATAGAAGAAAAACGATGGTTATGGATGAGTCTTAGGTAGCATAGGCAAAGGTTGATATTCTTGTTCTGGCTAGGGCAATTATCTGAAAACACCACCAGTTTCAAGGAATCAACAGGTACGTGATGTTGAATGAAGTGACATAAGCAACTTGCCACCTCAGAAGATCCCCTTCTTGCCTCCGACTCGTTCCAGACATAAAAGTAGGCCTTGTTGGACTTGATATCGTGGATACCCAGATTATACGTCCACATTTTGCAGCGGTAATATTGGGCGCTAGTAGTAAGACGGGGGGTGCATAGTGTTTGCTGGAGATCAACAGCAATTCCAAAGATTCCAGGTGTAGTGTCCTTGGTATAAATCTGCATGAAATCATGGCCAGCCTTGGCATGAAATTGATGATCATTCCTCTTCATGGCAAGTTGAGCCCTCTCCTCCCGTTGTGTCTCTGGATCAAGTTCTGCCAATTTTGTTTTGAACTGATCACATGTGCTGCAGGTGTCACTCTTTGGTGGTGTTATCCCGATCTTATAGTTCTGCACCTCCTTAACGAACTGGGATTGCTTAATGGCATTGGGTTCCTCTTGGTCCTCTATCGTGTATGTCTGAAAGGCATCATAGAGTCCAGCCCAGGTAGATCCAGGAGGTAGGTACAGCTTGTCCGGATTCTTGGTACGAGAATAATGGGACGTACAGGTGGGCAGAGACTTGCAGAAGCTTTTAATTAGTTGCAGGAGATCGTCATTAGTCTTGTTGTGGGGTACATGGCGGCCTCTTTGGTCGGGGGACAGAATACCAGTGGCAGTGGAAGAGCTCTTAGAGCACACATTTCGCACACGTTTGGATGTTATGTCATGAATATTTAGAAAGGCAGTACGGCAAACATTGATGTTCTTAGTATTCACAGACACTGAATATTGTTTGACGTTTTTAGTGCGACTCTCCCTTCCCTTCACTCGTGAACGTTTAGACAATGTCTCACTCAATCGCTTATTTATGTACTGGGACTGGGAATCATGGCTTTCCAGTGCCCAATAACTGTTAAATAGTAAATGCACATTATCAATTCCCACTTTCTCGAAGCACTTATCCAAGCATTCACAAGGGGGCCCTACTTTCTTCGGTGTTACAGCTTTGGCGGTGCTTCTACTAACATAGGTCTGGCCACTGTCCCTTTTACACTTTTTGATCGTCTTCTGCCAGGTCTTTGGCCTTCGTTTACGACTAGGTTGCAGGGAAGGCCTAGCCTCACCAATATCCGAGTCAGATGACGACATTGTAGCACAGATATTGGAGAAATACGGCACAAAATAGCGGAGGTAATCACTCGTGTGTTGACTCTAACTCGGTTTGAGCGTGACTACTGAAGTACGTCTCGTACAGCGCCTGTGAGTGGTCGGGCGGGCGGCCATTTAATTCCCCACGTCGTAGCCGCGCTCTCATTGGCTGAGCGCGTTGGCCCCTCTGCCTACCCAGATTCACACCCATAAACGGTCTGCAAACGGCAAAAACAAGGGACGCTCAACCCTATGTGCAGTTGCTATAAGGACGAAAGTCGGATGGTTTTTTTTGCCAGATGATTCCCAAGAATTTCACGGAGCGGGAACCAGCTAGAGCGCTGTTTTTGAAAATGTGGCGAGTTGGCCCCTCTGGCACGGACCTCCTCATATGTATAGTACCATACAGTACACAGGCCGTGGCATGGTCGATAGCGCGTCTGACGGCTGATCAAAGGATCAGCAGTTTGCTCCCACCCCATGCCATTGGTATAGCGATTCATGGCAAAATGTCCAGTAAAGTCACTGTAACAAAGGCACACCCTAGCCCTGTCAATCAAGGGAGTGCACAGCTTTAAAAACTGCATCAGTATAGAATGATCATACTTATATTGAATATGTTGTTAGACTTGCACACCTCATAAATCAACAAGACAATGATTAAAACTTATGCATGAAACTACAGTCTATTTATTATAAGTAGGCTGAGAATCTTAACCACTATGCTCCATAACTCCAAAACAACTAGAGTAATGAAGCTATTATTTCTACCATTTGGGAAGAATCAGCCGGGGAATAGATGTGGAAATTTACAGGCCTGTTTGAGTTACAGAGGTTAGGGTTCACAATATCTGCCTTACCTATATGGAACAGGGCATAGAATGATCATTACTTATATACTGTATATACTTAAATACCGGGTATGCTTAACATTAGACTTGCTGATCCTGATAGATTAACTAAAGAATTATTAGGAGTTATACAAAAACTAAACAACTACTGTATACTTGGCAGAAATTTGACTCCCTTAGCAGCTCATTTCTCAATAACTAATGTCTCTGCATCATGTTATTGACAGGTTTTCCTAATTGGATCTTCTGATCACTGTCTGATACAGGCCACCTGTCTATCACCTACCACACCTTCCCACTCTGAACCTGGTTTGGTAACTAAATGGCATTACGATAGGGCAGACTGGGAGGGTCTTCAAGGTTTCTTTATTGATATTCCCTGGACCTCTTTCTTTTCTAATGATGCACACTCCACCTTGAGCCACATACAAGATTTTGTAAAAATTGGAATGGAAACTTTTATTCCTCATCAAAAGTACAGTAAAAGATCTAATTCACCTAAATGGTTTGACCATAATTGTGCTAGAGTAACTGAACAAAAAGCAATAGCCTACAATGCATACACAAGATCAAAAACACATGAAGCCTTTAATTACTTTAGAAACATCAGAAATCATGCCAAAACTGTATTAAACCTAACTAAATCAAACTTTCTCCACAAGCAGGCAAATAAACTTCTAAATAATCCAAATGATAACAAAATATTTTGGTCTACTCTTAACTCCTTTAAATCCAACTTCACTACTGCTTCATCCATTCCACCATTAAAATCTCCGACTGGCAATCTTGTAAGTGACCCACGAGGTAAAGCTAACCTTCTTGCGGATATTTTCTCCACCAACTCAACCTTAGATGAAATAAATCAAGATGTCCCTGTACTTAATTTTAATTCGCCTGAAATTCCTTCACTTAAGATCCACACCAGACATGTCAAAACTATTTTGCAGAATCTCTCAGTACAAAGGAGTACAAAGGAGTACAAAGGAAATCAAGCAACAACATATCTAGTGACCCTTCTAGGCTGCTTGTCCTCCAAAACACTGAGGATCAAGTGTCCAAACAGTAGATAAGGCTCCTGGTCCAGATGAAATTCCTCCAATAGTACTTAAGAATTGCTCCTTGGTGCTCGCTCCTGTATTGGCAAAATTTTTCCGTCTGTGTACTCATACCTCATGCTTCCCAGTACCCTGGAAAGAAGCAAACATCCATCCAGTTCCTAAAAAAGGTGCCTCTTCAGATCCATCAAACTACAGACCAATAGCTATAACTTCCACTCTTGGTAAAGTCTTTGAAATTATATTAAATAATCACATAATTAAGCATCTTGAGAATAATAAATTAATCAGTGATAGGCAATATGGTTTTAGACGATGTCGATCAACTGCAGACATGCTTTGTCTTCTTACGCATCAAATCAACCAAGCTACAGACCAACATGGAGAAACACATACAATAGCACTGGATATATCAAAGGCATTTGATAGAGTCTGGCATCAATCCTTATTGTCGAAGATGTCACACTACGGCCATGCATCATTAGTTCCACTAATTTCTTCTTATCTTCATAACAGAAAAATATGTGTAATGGTAGATGGCCTTTATTCTCAATTTCACTCAATAAATGCTGGTGTTCCCCAGGGATCAGTTTTGGCCCCAATTCTGTTCCTCATTCATATCAATGATCTCATATCTACCACTCATAATCCAATACATTCCTACGCAGATGACTCAACACTCCACAGTTCCTTCACATTTACCAATTCTTTCACCCAACCCGATCTTATAAATTCAAAAATAAACACTGCAATTTCTCTGAACCAGGACCTTTCTAGAATTGATGGATGGGGACAAAAGAATCTAGTTTTCTTTAATGCACAGAAAACCAAGTACATTCAATTTTCTATTCGACAGAATCTCACTGACTCCCATATATTTGTTAACACCTTACGAGCGGCCTAGGCGGTTTATTTATATGTACCGCCCAGCGGGGTGTTTTTACCCAAAATAGGGCTGTTTACGTGATCATTTTCATGCCTAAATAAGACCCAGAGCGTAAAACAAGTATCTATCCCTGAAAGGGCATAAACAGAGCTTTCTAATGACACCATAACGATCCTTTTATGATGGCTAGTTTTCTTGCAACAACCGTGCAACGCGAGTGCAAAAAGCATGTAATTCGGCACTTTCCCCATACAATTCCGTATATAGCGAGTGAGAGAGGGAGGGAGGAGGTGGGATTCGTGTCAGTAGGTTCGCCGCGGTGGTCTGGAGCAGTCATACGCTCGCTACTCTCCTGCCACCACTTGTCTCTCTCTCTCAGCAACATTACGTGCTGAAATTGCCACACGACCTATGTCGAGCGCCGCCAGATAGTCCAGATTTATTATACTCGACTTATGTTGCTCGCCGCTAATTAAGGGTTAATGATGTAAATATTCCCACTTCCCCTAGTATTGACATTCTCGGTGTAACATTAACTACTAACTTGAGCTGGACACATTATGTTAGAAGCATTGCTAAGAATGCCTCTAAAAAACTGGGACTCCTGTACAGAGTTCGAGAATTCTTCACTGACGAGCAGTTGGCCGTGATATATAAAAGTCATGTGCATTCTCAGATGGATTACTGTTCACCTCTGTGGGGTGGAAGTGGAGTGGTTGCATTGAGGCAGTTGGACAAAATTCAAAATAAAGCTATTAGATTAATCAATAACCATGCAATCACACAGGACCTTCCTACATTATCCATACGAAGAAACGTTGCATCCCTTGCATTATTCTACAGATATTTTCACAGCAATTGTTCCGAGGAACTTGCTTCAATTGTGCCGCCTCTCCACATCTTTCCCCGTAGAACTAGGGCAGCTGAGAGCGCCCATGAATTTACACTTTCTCCTCCACAATGCAGAACTTCTGCTTATCAGAATTCATTTATCCCCAGAGCTACTACTCTTTGGAATTCACTTCCCTCGAATTGCTTTCCACAAACTTACAATCTACAAATGTTTAAATCCAGTTGTTACAAACATTTTATGAATGGAGGATGCCTTTAGGCACATGGACCTTTTTGTTTTATCTGTGTTTTTCCTTCCTCCGTTCATTGTCTCTTTAACCTGACAAGCGCGATATAGACCTAGGGGCTAGGGTAGTTATTTGTGTATTTCTAGCCTTGGATTCTGACAGAATTCGTTATATTTACAATATAGAGCATTATTTGTTTTCGGTATGCTTTTATTTTACATATATGATGTATATATGAACCTTCAAGAGTGCTAAAATAAGTGGGAAAAGCATTTGGGTGGTGAAAAACGAAGATATTGGCCACCCGGTCATAATCTCGGGCGAGAGAGAGCCACAGGCAACCCTCCTCTCTCGCTGTCTGTGAGGTAACTGAGACGAGCGGGGCGGTGTGGGCCGGTGTCTGGGTGTTACATAACGATCTTTTCTGCAACCCACTTGTGCTACATTATCGCGGGAGAGAAAAATAACCGATAAATGATGATTAATAAGAGGAAAAATAGGTGATAATTGAGGAGGGCAGGGAGGGGGGAATAAGGTGGGGAAGGAGGGGAGTGGGTGAGATTTACATGGATGAGTACTGGAGGGGAATTATCTCACCTAGAGACAAATTCCTTTGTTTTGATAGGCCCTTTTTTTTTTTGGAAGGCTTTTTTTATGGTCTTGCTTCCGTGAGGCCTATCGCGTTCCCTATAGGAAGCCTTCCGTGAGGCCTATCGTGCTTGCCGGGTTAAAAAAAAAAAAAAAAAAAAAAAAAAAAAACGTAACTTATAATGTAAAACTTGCAAAATAAACAAACCAAAACTAGGACGACACAAGATAAACGCAAAAGAACTCTTAAAAATCGCTATGTAGAAATAACGCAATAAAATTTAAAAATAAAAAAAATAAAAAAACACAATCCACCACATAGGGTGTACATTACTACATGAGCAAGTTAATCTGGTTCCCAAGCAAACTAATCGCACATGTAACAATACACTATCGTCATGTTCAAGGAATTAGTCAATTTGGGACGTTTGGGACGTTCTGGTAAATTTTACGAAATTAACAACATATTTTACTATGTAACCGTTATAGCTGAGTAATTAAAATGGGAGCTAGCCAATTTCTTGTTAGCTTAAAAAAACAACAAAAAGACAGACTATAGAATTATCTTAACTTACATACAGTACCTGTACTTACTTGAATATGTTGTTAGTTAGAGCATCACAAGAATATTTAGAACTTACACAAGTTAATAAATTATAATGTAAAACTTGCAAAATAAACAAACCAAAACTGGGACGACACAAGATAAATGCAAAAGAACTAATCAAAATCGCTATGTGGAAACAACGCTTAATAAAATAAAATTTTGAAATAAAAGAACACAATCAATCACATAGGATGTACATTACTACATGAGCAAGTCAATATGGTTCCAAGCAAACTGATCGCACATATAACAATGCACCATCGCCATGTTCAAGGAATTAGTCAATTTGGGAAATCCGGGACGTTCTGGTAAATTTTACTAAATTCTGTATGAATAAAGAAACTACAATTTATATCAAATTTTATATTAAGCTAAATTTGCAATTTGACAAGACAAATGTGTTTCCCCATCAGACTTGCAGACCTGATGGACCAACACAAGGAGGAGCTAGCGACCATAGAGACGATAGACTCTGGCGCCGTGTACACCCTGGCACTCAAGACCCACGTAGGGATGAGCGTGGACACCTGGCGATACTTTGCTGGTTGGTGCGACAAGATCCAAGGACGCACCATACCCATCAACAACGCTAGGCCCAACCATAACCTAACCATCACCAAGAAAGAACCTATTGGGTGAGTGCTTTTAGGTTTATTATTGGTCTCTCTACTACTACTACTACTACTACTACTACTACTACTACTACTACTACTACTACTACTATTACTACTACTTTGCTGGTTGGTGAGACAACATCCAAGGATGCACCATACCCATCAACAACAACACAACAACCTTGCCATCACCAAGAAGGAGCCCATTGGGTGAGTGAGTTTTTTTAGGACATGCGATGGGAACCGCACTCCGTGTGGAGCACTCGGGTCTTAAAATTTATGTGAGTGTATGTATGTACAGTATATAGGTTTTATGTTTCTCATGATTACTCTTGTTCTCTCTCACTCTTTCTCGCAATAATGCGTGTTCAAACACAACTTTACAAGAAGAAAAAGTCTAATTGGATGAGTTCTATAAGTTTCTCTTTCCATTTGAATACCGTAGGAGCATTTAATTGACAAGTTTTGCTTATATCATGAGGGTAATGAGAGTGGGGTATGTGTATACCGTTACATGTTTACCCACTCCTGAGGGTGTGTTAATTGGTGACACTGGAACTACCCTTTGATGATGATGCTATGGAATATAACCCCATCTCTAGCTGTTGGGGTACTGTGTGTGTGTTTGTATAACCTCACTCTATCTCTCTATACAGTCTCCCATGATTTACGATTGGGTTACGTTCCTGAAAACCCAATTTTATATAGAAAAATTGTATAGTAAATCCTAAAATTAGTGGTGTAAATGGGGATGCATTCTCGGACCAGCCTAAACCTAAAACCAAACTCCCAGAAACCTATAATTATATCGTAAATTGGGGCATTGGATAGTGAGGGAGTCCTGGGGGGCGTTCAAGAGCGAGACTTCAGATGCTACAGTTTCCGTAGCGTGAATTGGGGCCTATTGAACGATTTTGAAGCCGCTTCCGCACTACATAAACAAACTGGGTGGTTTCCATGAATACGTTTATACCGTCGTCTTCGTTTGACGCTCAAAACAACAACAATGTCTTGTTCTTTACATATAAACAACTGCTAGGATATTTATCCTGTAATGTACATAAGTAATTAGGCCTAAAGCATGCTAGGCTATTAAATTATAGCGTCTCATTGGCCCAAGATACATATTAATATTTATTAGTAACCATATGTTTGTTATTACATTCTACAACAAGTATATAGCCTATGAAAGAAAGCAAATTCGTTCATAAAATTTGTCATGTTATTTTCCTCCACCACTTCAATACATGCGGATCCTCTACGCCTCTTATCGATACATAAAGCTGTATATTTGTGTAAATATTTTGATTGAAAATTTAATATAAATGTTTTAAAGTAAATAACAACACATACTAATATGAATAGTAGATGTTTTTAAGTGATTTCATGTGCATATGGTCGTGAGTAATTCGTCTGCTAACGCTAAAGACGAATTGTAAAGATTTATTGTCTGTGTGCCTCACGGCGTCACTCCTCCAAAGACTGTGCGCTGAATGAGCAACCGTAAGCGACCGTATGCGCGCACAATGTCGTTCAGTAACGCTGTAGCGCCAACCGGGCGCTAAAATTAGTGCTCTTGAACGCGCTCCTGTAATGTGTGTGGACAGTTGGGGTACTGTGTGTATATGTGTGTGTGAACTGTTGGGTTACTTTATATATAACCTCACTCTCTCTTTCTCTCTCTAGTGTGTGTGTGTGGACAGTTGGGGTACTGTGTGATGTGAACTGTTGGGTTACTTTATATATAACCTCACACTCTCTTTCTCTCTCTCTAGTGTGTGTGTGTGTGTGGACGGTTGGGGTACTGTGTGTATATGTGTGTGAACTGTTCGGTTACTTTATATACAACCTTACTCTCTCTCTCTCTCTCTCTCTCTCTAGTGTGTGTGGATTGGTAACACCGTGGAACTACCCGTTGATGATGTTGTCGTGGAAGATGGCCGCATGTCTGGCAGCTGGTAACACTGTGGTGATCAAGCCGGCTCAGGTGTCACCACTCACGGCTCTCAAGTTTGCTGAGCTCTCTGCCCACGCTGGCATCCCTCCCGGCGTCATCAATGTTCTCCCTGGCACAGGTGGGTGGTCTATCTATCTATCTATTGCCTGACGCCGTGATCCCCGAAGGGGTGGCCACGAACGAACTGCCCCCATGCAACTCTGTCCCCAGTCAGTCGACGCCCCTCCCCCCAACCAGCACCGCCTTCGTTCATGTACTTCCTCACTCCATCCTTCCACCTCTCATTCGGTCTACCTCTCCCTCTCTGTCCCTCCAACTCGCTCTCGTACACCCTCTTAGTCAATACGTTCCATACGTTCCATATGGCCGAACCATCTCAAGTTATTCCTTTTCACACTTTCCAGCACATCTACCTCCACACCACACCTCCTTCTTACTTCCTCATTAGTCTGTCTATCCCTCCATGTAACTCCGCATGCACTTCTTAAGTAATTCATTTCCACTGCTCTCACTCTTGGTCTGAGTCTCTCAACCAACGTCCATGCTTCGCTTCCGTAAGTCAGTGTCGGGATTACCACACTGTCATGCAAGGACTTCTTCACTTCCATACTGACCACCCTATTTCTTGTTACTGCTTTCAGTGTTCCTACAACCCTCTTCCCCTGTTGTACCCTCTCCCGTACTTCTTCATCCATAGTCCCATCTTTACTCAACACACTGCCCAGATACTTAAAAGAGTTGACGATCTCCATAGCCTGACCGTTCAGCTTCACCTCACACTCTTTGACTTCACCCCTTTCGAAGACCATAACCTTGCTCTTCCCCGCATTTACCTTCAAATTCCGTTTTTCGCACACTGTTCTAAACTCATTTACCAGACCCTGCAACTCCCATTCATTATCACTCATCAGAACTGTATCAACCGCAAACAGCAGTATAGGTAGCTTCCACTCTATTCCCTCCCTTTTCAGCGATACACCAACATCCACTGCTCTTGATAGTATTTCTTTCATTACTCCATCCATATATACAGTAAACAACCACGGGGACATCACACACCCCTGTTTCAAACCAACATTCAGGTCAAAGAACTCGCTCTGCTCACTCTCCACACGTACTGCCGCCTTTGCACCCTCATACATGTGCTCTTCACTGCTTTCAGCAACTTGCCCTCTACTCCGTATATTCTAAGTACTTTCCACAAACCTTCTCTATCCACTCTGTCATAGGCCTTCTCCAAGTCCATAAAGGCAACATACACCTTTTGTTTCTTCTCCAGATATTTCTCCACAACACACTTCAGGGTAAAAATCTGATCTACACATCCTCTTCCCTTCCTAAAACCTCCCTGCTCGTTCCCTATCCATTTCTCCGTTCTCACTCTCACTCTCTCAATCACTACCCTACTGTATACCTTCCCTACTATGCTTAGAAGACATATTCCTCGGTGGTTACCACACACTCCTCTTTCCCGTTTGCCCTTATATAGGGGGACTATTATGCCAGTCTTCCAGTTATCGGGTGCACTCCCCTTCTCCCATGCTAGTTTGCACATTTTCCATACCCATTCGATCACTATCTCACCACCATACCTCAACATTTCCCCACACACTCCATCTGTTCCTGGTGCTTTCCCCAACTTCACTCTTTTCATGGCTTCCCACACTTCTGACCTCCTGATCCCCACCTCCTCCTCCACTACTTCTCTTCTTCTCCCTCCCATACCATATCCAGCTATGTTTGCTGGCTCTTCATTCCTTACATTTAGCAACTCATTGAAGTACTCCCTCCATCTTTCGACTCTCTCTTGCTTCTCGGCTAGCATTCTCCCATTCTTATCTTTCACCCTTACTGTTTCCCTTGCTACCTTCCCTAACTTTCTTGACTTCTTTCCAGAACAGTTTCTTACTCTCCCTCCATTTTACACTCAGATTCCTTCCAAATTCCTCATCTACTCTTCTCTTACTTTCCTTCACTACTCTCTTCACCACCCTCTTACTCTCCACGTACCTCGCTCGTTTCTGTCTCTCGAAATCTTCATTCCCTCTACTACCCAACCACTCTCTATATGCTTTCTTCTTTTCTTCCACAGCTATTCTTACCTCTTCTGTCCACCATGCTGTACCTTTCACTCCCCTCCCTCTTCTCCTCACTCCACACACCTCACATGCTGCACAGATCTCATCCTTAAACACCTTGCTCATCTCCTCCACTTCCTCCATAACTTCCAGGTCGAACCCACCTAGTCGTCTTTCCACTGCTCTCCTGTACTCCTCCCTGACTTCCTCCTCCTGCAACCTCTCCACCCTCCTCACCATTCCACCCTCCTCTCGCCTCCCTCCAGCTCTCCTCACCCACTTCTTTTGTATCCTAACCTTAGCTACCACTACATAATGATCAGACAGACTCCCTCCAATATCCCTATACACCCTAGCATCCATCACAGATTTCTTCATTCGTTCATCCACACATACATAATCAATCAATGACTTTCGTTCCACCACTGTCTCATCCTCCATACCCGTTTCCACGTGTACCTGTGGATCATTCTGTGTCGGAAGAAGGTGTTGGCTATCCACAGCCTCCTCCCCACACATACGTCCACAAGTGCACTACCATTCCCATTCACCTCTGATGTTACCCCCCACCCTCCCACCACTCCCTCAACTTTCCTATCACCCACCTTACCATTCATATCCCCAATCAGAAATATTCTTTCGTTCTTGTCAAACTTCTCCAGGCACACCTCCACATTCATCCAGAACTCCTCTTTCTTTCTTTCAAGTTTATCCTCTGTCGGGGCATACACACACAATTACCCACGTTTGTATTCCTACTTTCATTCTCACCCACACAATCCTTGAACCCACAGACCCATACTCTCTTACACATTCCTTCCATTTTTTACTTACAAACAAACACGCACCTTCGCTCGCTGTTCCTTCACTCACTCCAGCACACACTACCACAGGTGGGTGGTGCCAATGTAATATACTGTAAATAGGTATTAACCCCTTCTGTACTGGCAACGTCTTTTTTTAATGTTATTCTTGCTATATTTAGACGATTTTGTGCAGTTAACCCTCCAGCCTCGGCTATGTACTCTATAAATATTTCCCGAAACCCGGGGGATTTGGCCGAAAAAACGTCTCGCCTAGGCTACCATATCTTTGTTATTTTGACTGCTTCCGCATTCCCGCGTAGATGTGTTTCGTACCTGTAGAATGGCGTTGAGTAGAGCTCTCTAAGTCAACTGATTCAGTTGTGATAACGATTTCCGTGGAGAGAACTTTGTGGCGATGTCAGCCATATGAGCCACTTTTCACTACTAAAACAACAACATACAGTCACACACGAACAAACAACGCCGCTCCTTCTTGTGTTCGGAGGTGCGCGGCGTCGGGCATACCGGCTGTGTTTATATGCGTCGGATGGACGGCTTTCAAAACAAGCTTACAGGCTTTCAAGCTGCCGGAGCCTCAGAGCCCTTCCGGGGTCCGCGGGCCACGTTTGTTATGGGTGCCTCAGAGCCCAACCGGGTCTGATGGGTTAAAGAAGGATCTGTGGTAGTAGTAATGATTATGAGATAATTTGAAGCCTGTTAATTCCTAGAGGTACTTTTTAAGCTGAAAATAGCTTGATCCTTACGAGGCTGTTTGTAACTAATCTACCTAGCCTATATAGGTTAAAGGGAGATGGGTCATTTTTTCTAGTCCCCCTTCTCCCTCATGTTTAGCCTCATTAGTTTTCAGATTTTAAGATGTTCGCCCCATTAATTTGTCTATTTTAAAACCTTTTGTCCCTATTTCTATATCAATATTAAGACCTTTCGTGCCATTTAGGTGTCTATTTTTTCCTGGTGAGCGATAGCGAGCCTGTAACTGAGGAACAAGCCTTCGGCCAGGAAATTTTTCTAACGAAAAATGTACAAATACATCTTGAAGGGGGGTCTAGGGAGTGTTTTTTTAAGCTTAAGGGGACCGGCCGCTTTTTAACCCTCACAGACCGGCTTCGCATTCTATAAATATTCCCTGAAACCCGGGGGATTTGGCCGAAAAACGTCTCGCCTAGGCTACCGTATCTTTGTTAGTTTAACTGCTACCACATTCCCACACATCTCCAAGCGTAGATGTGTTTCGTACCTGTAGACTGGCGTTGAGTAGAGCTCTCTAAGTAAACTGGGTCAGTTGTGATGACGATTTCCGTTTAGAGAGTTTCGTGGCGATGTTAGCCATATGACACACTTTTCACTACTGAAACAACAACACACAGCCACACAAAAACAAACGACGCCTCTCCTTCTTGTGTTCGGAGGTGCGCGGCGTCGGTCCAACCGCGGTGCCTCAGAGCCCAACCGGGTCTGAGGGGTTAATAGGGGGTGACACTGAACTTCGTCCGATTTCAATGAGATTTCGCACACATATAGAGGATGATATAACTAGGATTGTTTTTTTTTATTCTAGGTCAATTAGTTCCTGAATTAGGGTGGAAATTAGCTCGAAAAAAGCCTCTGGAGCAGTGGACCACTGGTTCCTATTTCCAGAAAATTCCTGTGCTTGGTATGCTTCGAGCCAGGGCCCCACTGGGGTAAATAAAATAGAAAAACAGTGGTGGAACTGCCATCCGGGTGAGGGACCGCTCTGGGTCTGCTCCTTCAGTGTTCATGGTTATAATCCACTTAGTGGAAATGGCACTGTGGAGTGAGTCAGTCGGGGCATGTCTGGGAGCCTGGAGGCAGTTTCTGCCGTGGCCATCCCTTTTGGGGGCGCTTCCTCTGGAAGCGAGGCGTCAGATTTGGTGATGATGATGATGATGATTAGCTCGAAAATTAAACAAAAATTCTGAAGTCGAATAGTTCGAAACCCAAGCCCTGTATAATATTTTCAGAGGGATCAGACAACTCAGGAGAGGTGGTTTTACAACTACTTTTTGGGGGTTTTTTAATTGCGGAATTAGGGGACTCGGAAATTATGTAATGATTTTGTACTCAGTGGTTAGCTACCTATGCCAAGGGGCTGTGTCTCAAATGCAAAACAAGGAGACAATAGCTTTATAGAGTAGGCCTATTTCACGCACTTCCCAATGGTACAGGTATATAAAACATTCCTAGAGGCCCAATAATACATTTATTATTAGATCCCAAAGTGCGACAAAACAGGTGTTCAGAAAAATGTGAAAGTCTAAGGTAATTTGGTGAACATTTAAAAAAAAAAAATTTGGTTTACAATATTTTACGCAGGAACATGGCAGAGTAGAAGATACAGCTTTTGGGAGGTTGTAGAGTATTTTACGCTCTTTCCATTTATATATGTACGATCCTCGTACGACCAGTAGTTACTGAGCCTGTCAATTTCAAAGTTCGCTATATAACGGTTTTAGAAATACCGGAAAAGTTTGGAAAACATAAAAAAAAAAAAAAAAAATCCAATGGGTGTTCACTAATAACATTTCACTGGCTTATGAAAGGATGTTGAGTAAACACATTTTAATACTTAATGGTATTTTCAGGATTTCGATCTTTTTAACCCTTCCTCCCCGGGCTGTCTTACCAAATGACGGTCGCCCCTACCCGGGCGATATGGCTGAAAAACGTCTAGGCCTAGGCTACCGTATTTATGTTTATTTTCACTGCTAGAACTTTCCCACTCATCTATAATCGTAGTGCGGTTTTCAATCTGTATTTTGGCATTGAGTAGAGCTCTGTAAGTCAACTGGTTCAGTTGTGATGACGATTTCAGTGGAGCCAATTTTTTTTTTTTTTTTTTTTTTTTTCTATGTGATTGAGGGAGGCAAAAGGCATAACTGCCTATAACGAGTGCCTCCCCCATAGTTGAAAGAGTGACAGGGCCAAAATCAAGGGACGTTCGAGCCAAAATGCCTGGACACACGGAGTTTGAAGCAATTTAAGTCATAGGAAGAGGGAAAGACTGATTCTGGGAGAGAGTTCCAGAGCTCAGATGTTGAGTAGAAGAAAGTTTGAGAGTAACGTTTCACTCTTGGGTTGGAGAGTTGCACAGAGTAGGGGTGGGATTGAGTTGCAAGACGGGTACCACGTGCCCTACGTAAAGGAGGTGGTATGCACTGGGATAGCTCTGAGGAACACTGATTATTATAGTAGCGATAGAATAGCGAGAGAGATGCAACATTGCGGCGGAGAGAGAGAGATTGCAGAGAGTTGGTGAGTGGACGGGAGTTAATGATACGAAAGGCCTTCCTTTCAACTTTGTCTAGGAGAGCAGTGTGAGAGGAACCTCCCCACACATGTGAACAATACTCAATACAAGGGCGCACTATGCCCCTGTACAGAGCAAGAAGCTGTGCAGGGGAAAAGAACCCCCTAAGGCGGTTGAGCACACCCAGCTTCTGGGAGGCTGCCTTAGCAAGACTGGTAATATGGTCCTTCCAAATGAGAGCAGAAGAAAAAGAGACACCAAGAATATTGAGAGAAGATGAAGGGTTGATTTTTGTATTGTTGAAGAATAAGGGATAGTCCGCTGGGAGATCCTGACGGGTAGATAGATGGAGAAATTGGGTTTTGGAAGCATTAAAGTTAACAAGGTTTTCTCTGCCCCAATTGGAAATAGTATTTAGATCAGAATTTAAGAGTTCTATGGCTTCATTACGTTTGTCGTTGAGGGATTGCTGGCTGGGGCGTTCTGAAAAACTAATGGAGTAGTGTAAGGTTGAGTCGTCTGCGTATGAATGGATGGGAATTAAGGTACAGTTAAGGAGATCATTTATAAAAATTAGAAAGAGAATAGGAGATAGGACAGAGCCCTGAGGAACACCGGAGTTTATAGGGTGAGGAAGTGAACAATGGCCGTCCACAACCGCAGCTATGGAACGGCCGGAAAGGAAATTAGAGACAAAGGCACAGATGGAGGGATAGAAACCGAAGGAGGGTAGTTTAGAAATTAAAGATTTATGCCAGACTCTATCGAAGGCTTTCGATATGTCAATAGAAAAAGTCTCACCGAAGTCCCGAAAGGAGGATGACCAAGAGTTAGTAAGATATGAAAGAAGATCACCAGTAGAGCGACCCTTAAGGAAGCCATACTGGCGATCTGAGAGCAGATTATGAGAAGAGAAATGCTTAAGAAATTTGGAAGCAAGAATAGTTTCAAAAACTTTAGAAAGACAAGAGATAAGAGCAATTGGACGATAGTTGGAGGGTTGAGAGCGGTCACCCTTCTTTGGGACAGGTTGAATGTGAGCAAACTTCCAGCATGAAGGGAAGACGTTAGAGGATAGACAGAGACGAAAGAGTTTGCCTAGGCAGGGAGTCAGCACGGAAGCACAGTTTTTGAGAACAACAGGAGGAACACCGTCCGGACCGTACGCCTTATTATTGCAGAGATGTTGCCAATATGGGGGCTTTTTAGACACTAATTTCGTCATGACGTCAGAACAATAACATTGAGGAGTCTTCTCCTTCTTGTTTTCGGAGGTGCGGTGACGAATGCTTGGGTTTGTTGACATACGTCGTACGCACGGCGTTCGGACCAAGCTTAATTAGGCTATTAAGCTCATGCGTTAGATAAGGCATACCGGGTAGCGGCCCTTCTTTCGTGCTGTCGTTACCTAAGGCAGCCCGGGTAGGAAGGGTTAAGCCTAAAAACCGTCCGGTACCCTTAACCCACAGAACCCCAGCGACGCAAACAGTGCGTCGGCAATGTTTGTAACGCTAAACCCCAGCGACGCATACGTATGCGTCACTGTTAATTACTCCGGCCCTATGGCACCTAGAGGGCTCAGATTTGTATGGGAACTGTGTAAGTATCCCACACAACAATGCCGATGGTTGAAAACTCTCAAAGTCCAACCGCGTGCGCGTGAGCGCGCAAAAACCTGTTTTTGCCTACCCATTTCATCATCATCATCATCATCATCATCATCATCATCATCAAATCTGACGCCTCGCTTCCAGAGGAAGCGCCCCAAAAGGGATGGCCATGGCAGAAACTGCCTCCAGGCTCCCAGACATGCCCCGACTGACCCACTCCACAGTGCCATTTCCACTAAGTGGATTATAACCATGAACACTGAAGGAGCAGACCCAGAGCAGTCCCTCACCCGGATGGCAGTTCCACCACTGTTTTGCCATTTTATTTACCCCAGTGGGGCCCTGGCTGGAAGCATACCAAGCACAGGAATTTTCTGGAAATAGGAACCAGTGGTCCACTGCTCCAGAGGCTGATTGCACCACCAAAGTGGCGGGCGGTGGGGTCGCCGCATCCCTACGCCAGAGAGAGAAAGGCCAACTTGTGCCAGTGGGCTGTGAGAGTAAGACACTAGGGAAACATGGGGCACACCATTATGGCCCCACTGCCTTCACCACTCTCAAGAAAAAAGTTAGAAATAAGAATTATGATAAAGGTACAGTCAGAAAACGGCTATGGGAAGTAGAGGACACCAACCCTCACTCTGATAGATCCAGCCCACCACCCATTTCCCCTCTTGTAAATCCGACTTTCGGGCGCCCTGTATGACCTAGGGGATCGGTTTTTTGTGGGTTTTCCTTAATTTCTAACCCATTCCTGGTGTTTTCTGGCGAAAAAAAAAAATCAAAACCTGCCGGTCCTGGGTGGTACATTTATTTTAAATTGCCTGGGACTCAGCGGGTTAATGAAGATCTATCGAGGAAACTAAAAGTAAATTAATATACAGTATATATATAAATAGACCCCAGAAATAGTCACTGTCCCCTTAAAAACATAGGATAGCACAGTATGGAGGAAGATATTTGATTGTGAGTACTGTACTATTAATCTGGTGGTAAGAGCGAGATATTTATCTGTGATTTTTAACATTTTGACGGTGTAACACTATGACATTACTATAGTCCATTCATTATAAGTAGGCTAGATATCGTGACCCTTAACCCTCTGTAACTTGAAAGGGGCTAGAGCAAATGGACTAAATTTCCACATCTATTCCCTGGCAGGCTGGCTGACTCTTCCTTAATGGTAAAAATATTAGCTCGATTACTCCAGTCATTTGTGAGTAATAGAGGTTAATGTTCAAGAGCTTTGGCCTACTTATTTGGAACAGGGTACCGTATAGGCAGTCCAATTACCTGTAGCTATATTATTTTTTCCCTGTTCGGGCTCTGTCTCGAGTCTGCCACTGCCAGCTTTAAAAAAAAAATAAAAATAAATAAAATAAAGGGCATGTGCCTGAGTATATAGATATATAGATAGATAGTACTATAGGTAAACCAAGTCCTGCCACATCACTGCCCCACCATGCAAATACTGTGGCCGTCCCTGGTGTGGTGGCAAAAATTGCCCAGATAGTTAGATAGGTGCTGTAGGGTAAGGTAACCAATAGGTACACATTTGGCATTTTTGTTGCTGCCCCTCTTCAATCTTACCAAACTAAACTATTGATACCTGATGACATGAAGGCATAATGGTTAAGTTTTAAGATGAGACCAAATTTAAATGCCCAAGTGTTGTCATATCCTGTGGAGAGGTTTTTAAATGACAAGTTCGTACCTATTGGTTACCTTACCATACTAGAGTATTATAAAGTTCCATGCCCCACCAGCCTCGTTAGTGCCATACCAAGACAGCACCAATAACACGGCTTTATTGTATAGTGATGGCTGTTGGTCCACAAGTCTACCACCATCACCATCCCCCCGGCTATTAGTCGCCTTGTACGACATGCAGTAGCGCCATTGGTAGACGTCAAAAGTTTGGACACTCAGGTCTAGCGATTCGTGGCAAATGTCCTGTACAGTCCTTATAACAAGGTCACGCCCTAGCCCTGTCAATTAAGGGAGTGTACGGCGTTAAAAATTTGCATCATCATCCTTCAGCATAAGATGAAGGCCTCCTTACCCCTTTCAGGAGGGGGGGAGGGAGGGGTGATGTTTAGTTATAAGATAACCATGAAGTAATAGAATTCCTGGATAGGTGCCACAGGGGACTCTACTAGTCTTACCTGGGCGTTGTTTGGCGCCACACCAGAGTTGACCACAGTGTCTGCATGGTGGGGCAGTGTGTGGCAGGATTTTGTTGTTCTTAAGTCCTAGTTGCCTAATGTACAGTAGAGTCTTGGTATGGTACTGTCTTGTTATAGCTCTGTTGAGGCTAGGTGTGGTTTGCAGATACTGCAGGTGCTGCAGTTGGATTTAGTTGTCTTGCTGCAGCACGGTTAGCACTATCAGCCAAAGTGATGACATGATGGGGCGGTATTATGACAGAACGTTATTTTGTTTTATTCCAATTGTGGAAAGGCAACCACGTCTGAGAAGTTACAACGTATATAATTTAAAACTACGTTAAACCATTGTAATGTATGTAAATACATACATAACATTTTAAGACTGAGTGTTCCACACATAAGTGCAGTTTCAGTCTCTTGTCCTAATGGCGGCGTTCCAGGCAACCCTGTTAAGGGCTGCTTCACTTGTCAAGTTCTTGGATTTGAGATCGGCGCGTATAGTCCGATCCCAGGTCTTCCTCGGTCCACCCCTTGGTGCAGCTCCCTCCACAATCACAGACCTGCATTTTGTCACCCAATTTTGTTCATCCATTCTCTCCACATGTCCATACCATCCCAGTCTACTTGTACGCATCACCTCGCTAATACTCTTTATACCTAAACGTCTCCTCAGCTCAACATTTGTTATTCTATCCTGTAGCCTGGCCCCACACATCCATCTCACCATTCTCATCTCATTACGCTCCATTCTGTTGACATCCTCTACTTTAACGGCCCATGTTTCTGAGGCATACGTCATTGCACTTCTAACACATGAGGCATACACCTTTCCCTTCAGGGGGAGAGGCATTCTTTTCATGGTCAGGATTGGCATCAATTCTCTGAACTTCCCCCAGCCACACCTAATTCTAGCAACAGTGGCAGCCTCGGCCCCACCACCGGCAGAGATGGTATCTCCTAGGTAACAAAACTTGTTCACCAGCTCCAAAGACTCATTTCCAAAATTCACAGCCACAGGATCATCACTTAACACAAGCTCGCCTTTGCACACTACGCACTCAAATTTCTCTATTTCTGACTTATCCTTCGGCAGGGGCCCCTTTATTCTACTACAGCGCTTACTCCCATGGTGTACCCAACATCGACAGATGCTACATTGAATTGAGTTAACGCCCACTCCCTTTCCACACACTGCACATGGGTATGCACCGCTCTTTTCCACATTGCCTCGTCTCAAACTACAATGCATAACCTTGGTTTTGTTAATATTGACTCTTAAACCCTTGCTCGCCATGCCCTCTCTCCACTTTCTGAATTTGGCCTCAGCATCCTGCATACTGTCAGCTATTAGGACTAAATCGTCTGCATAAAACAGTTCCAACGGGAGTCCGCCTCTAAAAACTCTAGACAGCGCCTCCAAGACCATAATAAAGAGGAGGGGGCTTAACACTGAACCCTGATGGACTCCAACACGGACTGCGAATTCATCACTCAGTACACTTTCACCCTCACCGAACTTCGCGAATCCTCATACATCTTCATTATCACACGCACCAGCCACTCTTCCACACCAAGTTTCCTCATAGCCCACTGTACAACATCTCTAGGTACCCTATCAAAGGCCTTCTCCAGGTCCACAAACACAAAGTAAAGATCCCTGCCTTTTAGTAGGTATCTTTCCTGTATCTGCCTGACTATGAAGATAGCATCGGTTGTACCACGTCCTGGCATAAAACCAAACTGCATATCATCAATAGAGATAGATGCTTTGCCTGATCAAACCCTCAAGGACTCTCTCACAGACCTTCATGATTTGGTCAAGCATTTTCAGGCCCCTATAATTTCCTCTATCTAGCGCATCCCCTTTTCCTTTGTATATATTTACTATTACACTTTTGAGCCAATCCTCTGGGATTTTCTCATCTTTAATAATGGTGTTTATCAACTCAGTGACTAAGTTTACACCAATCTCCCCTGAGGCTTTTATCATCTCAGCGACAATGTCGGAGCAACCTGGAGCTTTACCGTCCTTCATTTTATTGATTGCGTCGCTCACTACAGCTGGTGCTATCAAAGGAGGGGGCCCAGATATTGGTTTTTCGATACTAAGCTGTTCCTTATCCCATTCAAACTCTACATTTAGCAATCGTTCATAGTGTACCTTCCATGCTTCTCTGATTTCATTTTCTGCATACACAATCTTCCCATTATCATCTCTAACACACTGTTCACCTATAATATCCCTACTGTCATTTTTAACTCGCCTAGCTAGGTTGAAGATCCCATTGGGATTGTCAGTGTTACACACTTGTTCGAGGACCAGGTCCTTAATGCGATTTTTAGCATTGTAAATAACTCTTTTGGCAGTTCGTTTAGCTGCCTGGTATTCCTCCCTGCTGCCTCCTTTCTTCCATGCTTTGAAGCATCTCCTTTTCTCTTTCACAGCATGTGAAACCACCATCGTTCCACCACCAAGAGGTCTTATTCCTGGGGTGACCCTTTGTTTTCCCACAGACTTTGTCAGTGGCAGCGATAAGGCTATGCTTAAGAAAGTTCCATTGGCTATTTACATCGTTAGGCCTAGCTTCCTTATTTCTATTCATTTCCTCCAGTTCATTATGAAACCTATCCCTAACTTCCTTGTCCTTCAGCAGCCACACTTTCCTTTTGGGTATGTAAACCTTCTTGCGCTTAGGATCTCTGTATAAGCTCATGTCGCACACAAGTAGCTTATGCTGGGGGATACATTCTTCGCTCGGGATGACCTTTACATCTCGAACTAGTTTCCAGTCTTTCCTGTTAACCAAGAAGTAATCTATCTGGCTACTGGAGACCCCAGAGTTATATGTGATCAGGTGGCTAAAGTATGTACAGTATGTATATATTTGGTTGACGAGTGTATTTATTATGTATACAGGCAGCGTATGTGGTCAGGCCATAGCGGACCACCCTGACGTCCGCAAGTTAGGCTTCACCGGCAGTACAGAGATCGGTCAGGTGATCATGAAGTCTTGCGCCGTCAGCAACCTCAAGAAGGTCTCTCTTGAGCTGGGAGGAAAGTCACCATTCATCATCTTTGCTGACTGTGATCTGGACAAGGCTGTGAGAATGGTGAGAGACAAGTGTTTATGTTATCATGTATTGTGGTCATTAATGCAGATACATACATAATTCCAAAGCTGTCTAGGGTTGAATTGTAACTTCTTATTAATTCTTTACCTGATATTTGTATTTTAGAGATTCCTTTAGATTGTAACATATCACACCTGTTCACTGTGGACATATACTATACATATATACAATACTAAGTCATATCTTATTGATAATCAGTAAAGTATACAATATATTCATATCTTATTGATAATCAGTAAAGTATAGAGTTAACTGAAAATAAAGACTGCTATTAATATTATTAAATTTGCTGATTTTTAGTTTGTTGCTTACAATTATAGAACACAGCTCTTACTATTATTACCCAGTATACTGTATATACATACATACAAGTTTGAAGAGCGCCTCATCCACAGAGATTATGGTTACAGTCTTACGTCCTAAATGGCGCATTCCAGGCAGCCCTGTTCTGGGCTGCCTGGCAGGTTCCTTATGTTGAGATCAGACCGGAGTACCTAGGTCTACCCTTATGCACAGCTCCCCTCACGTTCACAGTCCAGCATTTCCTCACCCAGTTTTGGTCATCCATTCTCCTATCTTCCAACCAACCAAACCTACTCATAATACTTTACTGATACTCCTAATGTCCAGACGCCTTCTTAGTTCCTCACTCGATACCCCACATATCCATCTCTTCATTCTCTTTTCATTCCGCTCCGTTCTATTATTATCCTCCACTTAAACCGGCTACCGGTACGTCTTCGAGGCATAGGTCATCGCACTCCTAACACACAAGGTATACACCTTCCTTTTAAGGTGTGGGAGTTCTCTCATGATCAGGAGTGGCAACAGTTCTCTAAACTTCCCCCAGCCATTTCTGACTCTGGCAATGGAGCCAGCTTGAGCACCACCTCCGGCAGAAACCATATCGCCCAAGTAGCAAATTTTGTTCACACACTCCAGCGTTACTCTCCCAAAATCGATACTATCAGGCGAGTTATTAAACATAAGTTCTCCCTTACACTGCACATTCAAGGTCTATGATTCTCATCTAAGATCCTCTTGCCCCACTACACCTCTTTTGTACCCAGTCATTACAGACGCAACATTGAATTGAGTTACTTCTCACCCCCTTGCCCCAAGCTGCACCAGAGAAGTCTCCACTTCTTTCCGTAGTTCTGCACCCTACTCCAATCATCATGACCTTTGTTTGTCTATTTATCCAAAATTAATAAGGATTATTGACAACAATTAGTAAGGTACATGTTTGCATTTAACATTATTATTGAAGGAAACTTATATTACTGTATTTTGCAAGTTTTACATTATAATTTAATGTTATGGTATGTTTCCCCAGGCTATGAGTAGTGTGTTCTTCAACAAGGGGGAGAACTGCATCGCTGCCGGCCGACTCTTCGTAGAGGAGGCTATCCACGACGAATTTGTGCGCAGAATAATTGAAGAGTGCAAGAAAATGGTCAGTGGAGACATTTATTATCTTACTGTACACTCTAGGACAGAAATTGTGGCATTAATTCTATTTGGTCTGAGGGAATCTTTTTGGACCTACCCTATTTCACTTCATTAGTTTGGATATTTTAAGACATTTCACCCCATTAGTTTGGCAATAATTAGAAGCTTCATCCCATTCAAGTGTGGATTTTTTCTGGGTGAGCTATAGCGAGCCTTATAACTTGGAAGTAATTAGCCTATGGCCGAGATATTTTGTATTAAAAAATATAGAAATTTAGCTTGAAAAGGATATGGGTAGGTCTAGTGTCTGCAATAATTTTTTACTACTGTACTGTATGTATTGAATCTGATAGTGTATTCAAGCCTAGTATCAGATACATGGTCTTGTATGACAACCCTTTAACTTTGTCTGTCAGGTGATTGGTGACCCCCTGAACCGCGGTACGGCCCACGGACCTCAGAACCACAAGGCCCACATGGACAAGTTGTTGGAGTACATCGACAACGGGGTCAAGGAAGGAGCCACGCTGGTCTACGGTGGTAAAAGGGTCGATCGTAAGGGATACTTCCTACATCCCACCGTATTCACCGACGTACAGGACCATATGTTTGTTGCCAAGGAGGAGAGCTTTGGTCCTATTATGATCATCTCTAAGTTTGCTAATGGGTAAGTTATAAGAATAACAATAATAATGATAATATTTGGTGGTTTAGTGAAACATGGATATTGTTGGAGAGACACAAATCAAGAATGAGAGGGGTAGAAATGAGTTACCTGAAAAGTTAGTTAGTAGAGCAGATTAACCAGACCACTGAGCTTCATACGGAACTCTTATAGGTCTGGTCGACTTGAGAAGTGCGTGCAGAGTTATATGGAGGGATAGACAGACGAATCAGGAAGTACGAGAGCAGTGTGGTGTGGATGTAGATGTGCTGGAAAGTGTGAAGAGGAACACCTTGGGATGGTTCGGCCATGTGGAACATTTGGGAAGCGAGAGAATGACTAAGAGGGTGTACGAGAGCGAGGTGGAAGGACAGAGAGGGAGAGGTGGAAGGATGGAGTTAAGAAGTACATGCGTGAAAGCGGTGCTGGATGGATAGGAGAAGGGGCGTCAACTGACTGGGGACAGGTGCATGGGGGCGATTCATTTATGGCCAGCCAGACTTATGAGAGTTCCGTATGGAGCTCAGTGGTCTGGTTAATCTGCTCTACATAACTAACTAACCCCTTCGGGGATTACGGCATCCGGCAATAGATAGAGATTATTTCATAATATTGTTTTGTTAAATCTTCAATGCTTTATTTCCACATACATAGTGATTTTGATAAGTTTGTTTATAGCTTTATACATACACAAATTTAATGACCGGGTGCTCCACACAAAGTGCGATTCCGGTCTCTCGTCCTAATGATGGCGCTCCAGGCAGCCCTGTTCAGAGTTGCCTCACTGGTCAGTTTTTTTTAATTCAAGATGATCCGACGTCTTTCTTGGTGCAGCTCCCGCCACATTCATGGACTTGCATCTTTTCACCCATCTTAGTTCATCCATCTCTACATGTCCAATTATATGTTAATATTGTGCGATTTCTGGTTTGGGTTTGTTAAACTTTGTTTTGCAAGTTTAAAATTTTAATTGTTTATAATTATTATCTTTGCCAAATGGCCAGCGATGTACCCTTCATTTCTATGTACCGGTACCATATCAATGCTTTATCTTTCACTGTCACCGTTGTTAATTTAACTTGTTATACCCTGTTCATTATAGGTAGGCTAGAAATCTTAACCTCTATCCTCTGTAACTCAAAAAGGGATAGAGCATATGGGCTATAAGTTTCCACATGTATTCCCTGGCTGACTCTTCCCCCCAAATCATGTACAAATCCTGACATGTGTTTATGTTGCAGTGAGGTAATGGAGGTGGTGGAGAGAGCCAACGACACAGAATTTGGCCTGGCATCGGGCGTGATGACCAAGGACATTAGCAAGGCCCTGCTGGTCTCGGAGAAGTTGGACGCGGGTACCTGCTTCGTCAACACCTACAACAAGACAGACGTGGCAGCACCCTTCGGAGGCTTTAAGCAGAGTGGCTTCGGCAAGGACCTTGGAGAGGACGCCCTACACGAGTACCTTAAGACAAAGACCATCACCTTCGAGTACTAAGCCCACAGGTGCTAAAACTTTTCATCAGAAGACACAATTTTTTTTCTGTTCCCTTTTTTCTATACATACATACAAGTTTAAAGACCGTTTCATCCACAGAGAGTGTGCTAAATGGTGGCATTCCAGGCTGCCTCCATTGTCAGGTTGGTTATGTTGAGATCGGACCGGAGTACCTGATCCCACGTCATTTCTTGCCATGCTAAGACTCGGTGGACTGGTTCAACTATTTTATAACAATAATATGTTGTTGCCTTACTTCTTCAGCATCATAGAAAGTGGACAAGTACCGGCATTGTCACGTTCAATAGTTGTGTCCTACCTTTACAACCATCACCATTAACAATTCTATACCGGCAACGTCTTTTTAATATTATTCTGGCTGTATTTAGACGATTTTGTGCAGTTTAAGAAGGATCTGTGGCAGTAAAAATTGTTATTTGAGATAGTTGGAAGCCTGGTTATTGTTGGAGATCCATTTTAAACTGAATAAAATCATCTAACAGTTACCAGAAAATAAAAAGACGTCCACACAGTGATTTTTATTAATTAATTTGTTTATATATTGTGCATTTTCTGGCTATGATTTGTTTGTTTTGCAAGTTTTACATTTTATTATTTTTTAACCCTCAGTACATTATGACGCCTTCCTAACTTTTCTGTTAACCCATTCAGTACCGGTGACTTCCTTTTCATTATATTCTAGCAGCTATTAGATGGTTTTATTCAGCTTAGGAAGGATAATTACCTGTTAAAAGAATACAGGCCTCTCAATTAATCCTTTTATTTACTGTATATCCTTTCTAAGCTTCATAAAATTGTCTAAATGGAGCTGAAATAAAAACAAAGACTTCACCGGTACTGTAAGGGTTAATCCTATTATTTGCTGCCTTGATAGCGTAATGGTTAGTGCGCGGAATTTGGATGCGAGTATCCTAGGTTTGAATCCTTGGAGTACCACATTTATTCATTAATTAGGTTTATTTGCAAGTTAATTGGTGGGTTGGTGATATGAATTACAGGGTATTCCTATTATTAGATAATTTTATTCAGTTTGTGAAGTTGTGGGAGTTATAAGGTTGGATGTGATAGTTAGTTAGTTATGTAGAGCAGATTAACCAGACCACTGATCTCCATACGGAACTCTCATAGGTCTGGCCCGAAGGATTAGATCAGATTACTGAAAGGGGCTTAAGGTGACGCAAAAAACGGACGATGGGGGGAAGGAAAAGGACGGAGAATCTGATAAAAGGTCAGCGAATTATTTAGTACCAAAACAAGACGTACGCAGACGGGCAGTATCAGGGCAGTCAAAGACGTGGCGAACAGTGAGAGGGGAATGACAGGAGCAGGTAGGGGGCGGAGATGGGATAGTTATGACTGGTATTTCCTAGATAAGGTGTCTTTAAGTGGAGTACAGGTCTCCCTCGATTTACAATTGGGTTACGTTTTTGAAAAGTATCTTAATAGAAAAAATAAACAGACCTATGAGAGTTCCATATGGAGCTCAGTGGTCTGGTTAATCTGCTCTACATAACTAACTTAAATACAAAAATCGTATAGCAAAGCCTAAAATTAGTGAGTAGTTGTTGTTGTTGTTGTTCCCCAAGCTGCCTGGCCGAACAGCCCCAAGGCCATAACCGAGCGCCCCCAGAGAACCCTCCCTGCCGGCTACAATAAAGCCTGGGTGACCGAAGCCACTCCATGGCGGGGGGCTGAGGAGGGTGCGGAAACGCCCGGGAAACCAAAGTCCCACCCAGGGCCCTGTGCCCCTCAGCAATTATGAAGAGAAAGTTGAGGGGCAAAGGAAAAATGTGACGCTTTGGCTTCCAATCTTGGTATATTGGGAGGTCAATCCACGGAAGAGACGCCGTCACTTGAGATCTAGAAAATATATAAGTAAAAGGAACAGTCAGAGTAAGCTATGGGTATGGCAGAGATCGCTCAGTTCTCACTATGATAAACCAGCCCATCACCACATGACTAGAACCCAATCCTCTCAGTATCAGCTAGGAAAGGCCCTAGAAAGCCGCCTTTGGTGGGGGGATAGCTCCCCTATTTCAACACCTTTCGGGGTTAGGCACCCGCCTAAATTAGCGAGTTAAATGGGGATGCATTCTCGGACCAGCCAAAACCCAAACACCCAAGAAAGATAATACTATCGTAAATTGGGGCATTGGATAGCAAGGGAGACCTGTAAAATCAGCCATTGACAGCCAGAATAGAATACAATGCATCATTGTATAGTGAAGCTGTTAATACAGATTTAACTAAAGCGACGGGGAGGGTAGAAAATTTAACATCCTATCCTTAAAGTGTACGGGAGCTCTGGGCACACTGAGGGACTCCTGGTGGACAAATAGGGGTCAGAGTCTCTTCAACAAAATAGCAGAGACTGTGAGAAACCAGATGGATGTGCAACAGAAGTCTTCAAGAGAGCCTTGAACAACTATCTCAAAATGGTGCCTGATCAACCATGTTTCACAGGGGAAGAGAGCTGCTCCTTCGAATAGTCTGGTTCAAACAGCAAACAGACTGGAGTGAGCAGTCTCATTGAGGCCACTAACAGACGGCCGAACCTTCACTAGGTAGATACTAGGTCGGTAGGAAGGTTGATGTAATGAAAGGTGGATCATAACTGATAACATAACACTTTGGATCACTTATAAAATATATGTTTGAGAAATTTTATAAAGGATTGACTTAATATCTTGACATTTATGCTCAATAAATGTACTGGTAATATAGGTAGCTTTTAAAAAGTGGTGTGCAATAATGACAGGATAATTGTGAATTAATGAGGTTGTAATTCTTAAATTTATACATTTAATACAAGTCATAGTATTAGATGTATTGAGATTAGAAGAATAGATGTGTTTAATAAAACTATCGTACAAATGGTGCCATACATAAAATAGTTCATGTAGGATAGTACTTTTAACCCTCATATCATTAGTGGTAGTAGGATCATTATAGGTAATATTAAAAAATTTATGTATGTATATATACACTCGGGCACATACCCCATAGCGGATGGCCGACTCGAGACAGAGCCCGAACAGGGACAACACATCACAAAAACAAAATACAAATTCACACACATCTAGGTCACCCAGGAGAAGACCCAGAGACCCAGGCCCATTTGTGGTCCCCAGCAATAGATTCCCAGGTCCCCAGACCCCAATTTGGCAGTTTATTTTGGCTATCATTAGATAATTTTATACTGTTTAGAAAGGATCTGTGGAAATTAAAAGGGTAAACAAAAAATAACTCGATTCAACCTCTGACTTCCATATACTCTTCCTAATATGATTAAAATTTTCTATCTCAGTTACCTCCACAAACTTCTCCTAAGCTGAATAGTTGTTTAATGATAGCCATAATAAATTGTTAAAATGCATCATAATCCTTATGTGGTTAATTAAATCTTGTGAAGGTAATCGGAATGAAGCATATACAGTACAGTACACTACTCTAATTTATCGAAATCCACAGGGATTTGAAACATTCGGATATTTGAAACATTCTGAGAAGTGAGAGTTTACCCTATCAAAGGCTCAAACATGCATAAATATGTAAAATATTAGTATATTATTAGCTCACATTTTTATAGGCATCTGGAGTTCGTGGAAATTCAATTGAGATTCAAATCATACTGATAACAAACTTGGAACTAATCTCTATAGAGTCTTTTGGGATACCACAGAGTTCTGTTGTTCGGATACTGGGAATTTGGATTAACAAAAGTCTACTATATTGGTCTGATTATCTATTTTTTATTAATTTCACCACAACACCTGTTAAAAGGGTTACTTTCCAGCAGGCCACGAAGTATAAAAGTAAGTGAGTGTGAGGTGTTGGTTGGGTGTGCAGGGCTTCCAGATATACTTGATGAACCAGTTAATAAGAAATAAGTTATGAATGACCATACTCCATAACCTAATCAGTCTTAGTTAAACACGTCTGAATTTTTCGTCCGAGTCGTTTTATATTATGGCTAGAAACGGTATCATTACAATCCAAAATATTACAAGGGCCTATCAGTATCATCCAAAATCTCTAATGTTTCAACCTTTTTTGGATGGCCTTGATAAGCAAATATTAGCTTTAGGGTGACTTCAGTGAGGAATGGTCTACCATTGAGTATATATAAATGAACAACCATATTCAATTTCACCTCAGTTAACCCATGAACTGCTAGAACCTGTGCACAATAAAAGGTCAAGTTGAGGGGGGAGGATGTGGTATGGAGAGATGGCAGTACGTTCTATGTGTCACCCAATTTTGAGAAATTTCCCAGAATCCCAGCACTGGCACGGTATTTGAAGGGTTGTTTTTGCACGTTTAAATACCGTGCTTCCGGAAGGACCGTCGCAGTCCCCGGGTTCATGAAACAATGTAGGAGAAAAATATTGCATCTTTATAAACTGGGTATTTTCAGCATTAGGTCCTCTTTCCTAAATCACAGCTTGGTTGAATGGGCCGTACGCTTAAGTCACCACACTACCTGTACACTTTTCCCGATGGTGATTACAAACCACCGTATTGACAAAGCCTATGAGAGAGTAGAATCAAGGAGAGTTGTTGTTGTTCCCCCCCCAAGCTGCCTGGCCGAACAGCCCCAAGGCCCCGAGCAAGGTCAAGGCCATAACCGAGCGCCCCCACAGAACCCTCCCCGCCGACCACAATAAAGCCTGGGTGACCGAAGCCACTCATGGCGGGGAGCTGAGGAGAGTGCAGAAACGCCCGGGAAACCAAAGCCCCACACAGGGCCCTGTGCCCCTCAGCAATTATGAAGAGAAAGTTGAGGGGCAAAGGAAAAATGTGACGCTTTGGCTTCCAATCTTGGTAGATTGGGAGGCCAATCCACGGAAGAGACGCCGTCACTTGAGATCTAGAAAATATATATGTAAAAGGAACAGTCAGAGTAAGCTATGGGTATGGCAGAGATCGCTCAGTTCTCACTCTGATAGGCCAGCCCATCACCAGGAGAGGAGTTATTCTCATTGGATGGTTGAGGCCCATACGAAGGTGGTCACGATCGATCGGGTTGTGTGGTAACTGAAAATACGGCCAAATATGGGATGTGCAACATTTCGAACATATAATTAGGAGTGTGGTGGACAGTAATGGCATCTACAGGAGCAGGAACTAGACAAAGCCACTTTCTTGCCACAGATATGTTTCTAACCTATTTTTAAATTACTAAATAAACTTTATTACTATATTGTAATTTGACAATAAAAATAATGTTAAATCTCCTGTTTTGTTAACCCACTGAGCGCCAGCTAATACATAATCACACTGTAGGACCAGCGGATTTTTTTTTTTTTTTAACCCTTTGGCTGCGGCCTATTTTGGGCTATTTAGGGCATATTCAGGCACTCCTGAATGATAAATCAAGCATCTGCATTAAATGAAATGTATTCTGCCGAAAACTAGGCGAGAATAGCTTCAAAATGACACCAGGACGGGCCCCGTACATGGTCTGGTTCACCCGCAGTGGTGCCAGTGAAACGCGGGAATCCCGCCATTATGTAACATTCGCTCGCATGGCTACACTGTTGAGAGAGACAGAGAGAGGCCCGCGCGAGAGACACTCAACATCAGTGAGCCGGTCGGAGGTGGGCCCCTTACGCTCCCGCCCACTGACACTCTATTTTTATTGTTTTTACAGGTTTTTAAAGCCTGGAAATTGCTGTAACTTGCCAGGACGTTCTGGAACGTCGCCCACAGCGAAAGGGTTAAACCCTTCCCGCCCGGGCTCGCCTTCCTAATGACAGTATTGAGATCCAGGCGATCTGACCGAAAAACTTCTTTAATAGCCTACCCGTATCTTTGTTATTTTAACTGCTAGAGAATTCCCACACATCTCTAAACGTAGTGCTGTATTTAATAGGGCCCCTTCATCATTGACGACTTCGCCTATTAGTAATAATAGTCTCCATTCAACATCCTGCGCCAGCATTTTGAATAGCCCGCGCGGAAGCATCATGGAGTACTCGTCATAAGTGCACGCTTAATTCCCTTATGGGATCGTCATTTTGATCGGGTACCCTACAGAAAAAGAAAAAAAAAAATTAAAAGAGAAGAATTAATTTAATCTCTGTTATCTTATGACTTGCCATATTCGTGGATTTCTCATGCTTTGTTTCCCCAACACCAGGCCCTCTAGGGGCCATCTTCGTCCTTCCTTCTTCCGCGTCCCTACCGACAACAGGGCTCGCGCCGTGTCCGCTTCATTCGACGTTCGCAGAACTTCTAGTGAATCCTTGCTCATTTGTATACATCTGTGTTGTAGTAACAGCGTTTAGATTAGCTAGCACGGCTGCCAGATTGGTAGGTCCGCAGGAAGAGTGTGTTAACCCTCCAACCCCGGCTAGGGTAGATCGTGACTGTACTCTGTGACCGGGGGTTTTGAGGAATTTTGGTCCATGTTGATTCACCTGTTACTCCTTGAATACATGACACAAAGTTATAAAAAAAAAAAAAAAAATGTTGCACAAACCTTCATGTGTAGAATGCCGTTGAGTAGAGGTCTCTAGCCCAAGTGATTGCATAATGGCGAGCGCGGGAAGTGGAGTGATTTTTATGCGGGAAAATCTTCCCGCGTTCGGATGCGTCGCCTTGGCCCAGGCCCCGGCTTGGCTAACCTACTGCGCACTTAGCCACTCGTCGCGCCAGAGTTTTTACCTCCCGGAGGCGATTTTATTTATTGATAGTGATGTTATTATAATTATTTGGAGTCCAATTATATAAAATATGTGTATTAGGCTATCATTGTCACTAATATTTCACATTTTCACTCGATACCGTAGTTTTTATGAGTAATTGAGGCTGGTTATTGTTATATTACGCACTGATTATTCGTTATCACAGGTGTTTATTATACTTTGGCCATCTAATATTACTTCGTGTGTCACTTTCACTTTGGTAAATATGCTTGAGAGAGTCACTGTCACTGATAATGCTCATTTTCACTTGATACGGTACATTTTATTAGTAATTGAGGTAGGTTATTGTTATATTAGGCACTGATTATTCGTTATCACAGGTGTTTATTATACTTTGGCCATCTAATATTATGTCATGTGTCACTTTCACTTAGTTATATGCTTTGTAAACGTTTTATATACAATTTATTGTCTTTTTTCACTTATTTATATATGTTTTCATAATACATGACTTTTTTATCACAATACATTGATTTATTTCCACTTGTTGCCTATATACATACATATTGTCAGTCTTTGGTACTTTCACTATGATTATTAGTTAGTACTCCTGCTTGGTGTGGTACTCAGCAAAGCACGGTATAGCACATAGTGACACCTGGCACTCCACACACTGCATGGTGGTCTTTTTCTGCTTCCTCGGCCTCACCTGGCTGTTCCAGCAGACATGGCACCGCCTTCTGCTAATGGTGACTCCATCTCGTTCCAGAGGCAGGTAACCGAGCTTGTGCACATTTAGATACTGTGCACACTGCATGCGGTCCTGAACGGGGCGCCCAGGTTGTGCCACTGCCCTCTGTGGCGTAGCATACCTGTCCAGGAGCTCCACCAACACCTGTTTTTGGAACCTCCGCAGGCTACTGAACTTCCTGGGTGTGCGCGGATTCCGAAGCCTGTAGATATTGTAGGCATTCAGCAGTGACATGTCCACCATGTGCAGAAAGAACTTTTTGTACCATCTGCACGAGGTACGCAGACAGTCGATGAAGCCTATCTGCATGTCGGACTTGTCCACCAGCCTCATATTTATGTTGTAGTCCATTACAGCATCGGGCTTGGTCACCCTGACTTGGGTGCGGCGATCCACCTTGCCAGTCTCAACCATTTCCCCCTTGTGGACGGTGCTCAGGAGGTTGACCTTCCGCTGGTCGTGCCAGTGGATAGCCAGAATGGGTCCCGACTTCTTCTTGAAGACATCGCCTTTCTTGGTTTTAGGAGGGAAAGTTGGCATGCCCTTCCTTTTCGCTCTAACTGTGCCTACAGTCCCCGTCTTGCGCTGATGGAGGTACTTTGAGAGAGTGGGGGACGTGTAGTAGTTGTCCGTGTAGAGGACGTGATTCTTCTCGAAGTACCGGTTCATCATGGCTTGAACCACTGCTCCGCCAAAGCCAATGAGGGGGTCTATTTCCACGTCCCCTTCCTTCCCGCTGCAGACCAGGAAGTCCAGGACATAGCCAGTTTGGCAATCGCACAGCACAAAGAACTTTATACCAAAGCGATGTCTCTTTGAGGGGATGTACTGCCTGAAGCTCGGCTGTCCCGGAACAGCACAAGAGACTCGTCAATACAGACGTTGCAGAAGGGCGTGAAGTATGACGTGAAACGTTCTCGCATCATCTCGTACAACGTCCTAATCTTCCACAGCTTGTCAGAGAGATGCATGTCGGTGTTGGTGACAAGATGGAGCGCTCCGAGGATGTCGAGGTACCGGTCCCGAGAGATGTATTTCCCGAAGGCAGGGGTGGATATCAGATCTTTGGTGATCCAATAGTCAGCCAACCTGTGCTTCTTTACATGAGGCATTAGCATGGTGATTGCCAGGAACACCATGAACTCGGGATGAGTCACTGGGGTCCACCGCTTCATGTGGCCCTTGGTCACCTTGCCAAAAAAGTTCACCTGGATTTGGTGGTGCTTGTTTGTCTCTTCTATGACAAACTCAGTAACCTCCTTATAAAATGCCTCAAAAAGCTCATGTGGTGGAGCATTGGGGCCTGCGGGAAAACTTGGGGTAACTCCTGAACCCTCCTGTACCTCATCAAAAGGGGTTACATCAGGGTCATTCACTTCATCAGCAGCCACATCCTGCCAGTTGAAAATATAAAATGGGTCCTGCTGGCGACGCTGACGAGGAGCTGCAGCTGGGGCAGCACGCCCACGAACTTTGGCGGCGCGCACCCTAGGGCGGCCAGGAGCGCGACGGCGCCCAGGCCCAGCCCGGCGGCCAGGGCGGCCAGGAGCACGACAGCCCTGGGCCAAGCGTCTGGGTTGAGGGTCGTCGATGTCCATAAAGTCATCGTCGTTGTCGTCAGAGCCGTCATCTTGCCCTGACGGTGGACCCAGGTAATCATGGCCAGAGTCATCTGTGAGGTGCCCTTCATCTTCAGACCCCCCCTCATAATCTCGCGGGGAACGAATGATGCGTGGGCGGCGTGTAGGTCGGCGAGGTGGGGAAGGAGTGGCAGGTGAGGCTCTGTCATCTTCATGCAGAGGTTCGGGGCTCCTTGGCCTACGACGAGTCGTAGACAGCACTGGTTCAGTGTCTGTAGGTGCAGGTATGGATGCGAGGTCAAATACATCGTTAGGAACCTCTGTTGTAGGCGGGAGAGGTGGGGTGGACCCTGGGGAAAGTTGCGGGGTCGTATGGCTGGGACCGGCAGGGGTGGAAACCGCGGGAGCCTCGAACAAAGAGCGCCTACTTGTAGCTCCTTTTTTCACATATTTTCTCCCTTTTCCCTTTTCTTTAGTAGTATGTCTCCTCTCGGGGGAAATAGGGGGTAAATAGGCCGAAAGTGGGGGGTCCTCAACCCTAGGCAGTGCTGGTGGTGGTGGGGAAGAATGGCGGGCGCCTGGGGCAACTTGGGTGGCGTGGGTAGATAAGGAAGACAATGGCGGGTCAACCTCACCCTCACGCTCAGCCTCACTGGCACCCTCACGCACTGCTCCCTCACCAAGTTTTAGGGCCTCTTTCCTGGCTGCCGCGGCCGCCTTTTCAAGAACTTGCTTCTTATAAAAACGTATCTTGAATGGGGATTTAGCTGGCGAAGGGCTAGGTGTCGTGTCACTCAACCTAAACTTGGCAGTCGACCTAGTGCTGTCCCATTCGCTCACTCTCACTACACTCATCACCTTGCACAACTATATCACGTTCAGTACTATCATCACTTTCATCGTCATGCTCAAATCCAACAAATTGCGCGTCTCTTTGATGAATTTCGTCTAGATCGTCTAAATCTTCACTATAGTGAGACTGATAAGACTCGGAGCTATCACTGCCCAAGTCATCAACACTATTTTGTCCTTCACCACGTTCATAACTCCTCAAAGCTATTTCAATACCTCCGGGAGTCAACGCATCTTGTACGTGCCTTTGCGTTAGGGCGCGACGAACATGGGCAGGCGTCAAAGGGAGCATGGAATCGGACACAGGGAAATCACTTTTTGGGCTAGTATCCATGTTGGCGGCAGGGTAGAGACTGTTTTGGTGGCGTACATGGTGTCTGGTGGCGTCGCCTAGCGACCACGGAACGAAATGTTTACACGCGCCATTCGAAAGCAATGGTACAATGTTGTACCACCCGGGTTCCTCGGGTCAAAACATAATGGTACACACGTGTACCACCCGGGGTTGAAGGGTTAAAATAGGGTACCATTGTCACAGGCGTCTACGAGCCCCGATTGGGTGTACCGCGTGTGTTGTTGTTTTTGTGATACGCCTTAGCTGTTGTATTTACTTAGCTAGGAGGCGACCACTCTACGAGGCATGATACAGACTGTCATTATTGAGGAGAGTACATGCCATTGTCTTCAAATATAATAATAATAATAAGCATGTTACTTATTTCTCATAACCTGTGGTAAATATCAGCAAAAGCTCTGGTTTAAGGGTGTCTGCACGTGGTGCTCCACCTTCCAGGGTTCGGGTTTTGCTTAGCCCCCTAAGAGGGGCCTCTCTCTGCATGGTGCGGCTGCTGGGTGCCGAAGCATCGTCTGCTGGGATGTTCTTCGGACCACGTGGTCGCCCGACTTAGGGGTCTCCGACGTAGGCTTCAGGTAATTTAGGTTGCTAAATTTCTGTTGTTATTATTACCTAAGTTTGCCCCATGTGTTGCTTCTTGCTTGCGAGCTTGCTCCGTTGGGGGGTAAGGGAGACGTCCCTACATGTCATTATGCTTTTATTTATATGTGTTGGACTGCAGGAAAGAGGTTGTGCCAACCCCGGTTCCTGGCAGTTTTTGTATGTTCCGGCGGCCCCGTGCGGTGGGTCCAGGTTATCCGTCTCTAACGGGTAGGAACGTTCAAAAGATCCCGGCGTGGTTTGGCTGAACCACTCTCTCCCGGCGGAATTGCATACCTAGAAGGGCTACCAACTCGGCCCGCCGAGTTAACGTGCCCTGACTGGCCTAGTGACACTTAAGATTTATAGCCTGCGGCACCACAGGTTAAGTGTACACGAAGTGATCAAGATTAGTTTTGCAAACTCATTCAGAATACTCACAACTTAAAAGGTCACGGGACCTGTGACTCTTGTCACAGGTAAGTTATTACTAAAGTCAACTAGACGGATCCGGCGGAAGATTAGCAGGGTGGGGTACCTTCGCTAATTTTCCGGCGGATTTGGATTAGGATGTTTTAATACCTCGCAGGTTATCCTTATGAGCATTGATTCCTGGAAATTTTCTTTCCAGGCCCCAGACTACTTCTCCGGCGGAGTTGGACATCTAATCCCGGCGGAGGGGGGGACTCAATTACGGCAACATGCCTAGGTTTGAACTTTGCGCTACGCCCTCTTGTTCCCTCTTAGCCGTTTTTGCTCATACTTTTTGCATTAAAATGTGTAAAGTGTTTAGATCGCTCACGTGGCGTGTGGTCGTCTAAAAAATGCGCCATCTGCTCTGAATTAAAATCTGCCTTGCTGGCGAAGAAAGGCCTGTCATGTTTAGCAGCCTTGCATGAAATTAAAGCGGCATTCAATTCTTATGCTAAAGACACGGCCCATAAGGCTCTCCAATGTGACGACCAAGTCCTATGGGAAAAGCTAATTATCAAGTCACCTTTAGTAAAACCCGGATCCTCCAAATAGGTTAGACCCAAGGTCAAAGCTGAAGCCATCAGCAAGGAGATTATCAGTAGCGATAGTGAGAGCGACATATCTGAGGTCCCCTCCTCTGACCGTGCCACGCGGCACGAATTTCAAGAAGTCCCAAAGTCCCCTTTTTGAGGCATTAGTCCACTCAAATGACACATAATGGAGCACACACATATCATATGTTCATGAATTCACTTTAAAAGTTTACCATTGTCATTGTAGCCTATTACCTACTTCAAAACATTCAGATTAATGGTCAAAGGAAGCTACTGATATAAACTTAAACACCTTCTTCTTCTTCTTCTTCCACATCGTCTGCTAGAGAGTTTGTTTTGCTCTTGAACGCATCCTTGGGACGCTCCGATGCGCTACTGGCTTGCACCGCATTTTCTGCAAGCGCATTCAGTCTTGAGCTTGAAACGCACCTTTGGACGTTCCGATACGCTACTATTTATAGTTCAGTGATCGGAGCGTCCCAAGGGTGCTTTCAAGACAACAAGACAAGGGTGCTTTCAATACAATATAATATAACAGAGCACGTCACAAAAGGAAAATCACAAAAGGAAAATTACAAGAACCTCTCAGGGAAGTGCCGTTGTTAAGGCATTACTTCCCGAACCACATCTGATCTGATCTTCAAGAGCAAGACAAACTCGTTAGTAGACGGAAGAAGAAGACGACGATGCGGACATATGGTGTTAACGTTTATATCAGCAGATTCCTTTGACCATTAATCTGAATGTTTTGAAGTAGGTAATAGGCTACAATGACAATGGTAAACTTTTGAAGTGATTTCATGAACAAATGATATGTGTGTGTGCACCATTGTGTCATTTGGGTGGCCTAATGCCTCAATGTTTTCGTCATACACAGGTTCATAGGGGTAAAGTCCGATAATCCGAAAAATCCACTAATCCGAACGAGGGCCGGTCCGCTGCCCTTCGGATTAACGGAAGTTTACTGTATTAGCATCTCCACATAGTCAGGAACATTCTGTGCATGTACCTCCTGATGTGACTTTTGCCATACCAAAGTTGACTGTAGTTCCACGGGGTGTTAGGTCGACCAGTCCGAGTAGGGTGCTGGCCGACCAGTTTAGGGGTTATCCGGCGGGGGCCCAATTTAGCTCACAGGTGACTCATGACCCCCAGCCCATAGCGACAGGGGGATACTGGCGCCATTCCGATCCACCTCTTAATGTCATTCCAAAACGGACTGAGGACGGCGACATCAACGTGTTGCCTTCGTCAGTGCCAGATTTGTCTTGGCCCCCGGCGGATAATGATATAGACTCTCAAGAGATAGCTTCACAAGACATCTTGGAGCAGAATGAGGAGCCCGCGGATGGCATGTTCTCCCCGGCTCCTCAGTCTCTCCCTAGTATTTATTCTGAGGCTAGTTCGCATTCATGCAAAGACCCCTCTAAGAAATGGATGACTTTCTGATCAGGTAAATGAATTATTACATAAGGTAATACAGCATTATCAAATCCCTGCCTCGTCGGAGTCCCCGGTTTCTCTCTCAGCTGCTCCCCCTAGCATTTCTGTGATTAGACCTTTAGAACTCCCGACAGTCACTACTTCTTGCCTGACCCCATTGGTGGCAGCTACCCCAGGCCCTACAGTGCCGGCGGTGCTAGCACTGTCCAACCTCAGGGTTATTACTGATGTCCAACCTCCTCCCTTAGATAGAGCACCTCTGAAGAAGGGCCCCATGCCCCTCCTCTAGCAAACAGCAAACAGCACACAGCAAATCCTACCCAGTAACTATTGTCCAATTAGCTTAACCTCAGTTGTATGTAAAATGTTAGAAACATTCATAAGAGAGACTCGTAAATCACTTAGAGGAAAATAACATACTTAACCCTTCCAACCCGGTGTCATTTAAAATGATACCACGAAAAAAGGGCAGGTGCCCGGGTGTCATTTTAACCCTCCAGCCCCGGCTATGTATTATATATATTTTCCTCGAAACCCGGGTGTTTTGGCCGAAAAACGTCTAGGCTAGGCTACCGTATATTTGTTAATCAGACTGCTTCCCGCATTCCCGCGCATCCCCAAGCGTAGCTGTGTTATTTACCTGTAGAATGGCATTAAGTAGAGCTCTCTAAGTCAACTGGTTGAGCTGTGATGATGATTTCATTGGAGATAACTTTATGGCCAAAACAGCCATTTTACACTACTTTTCGATACTTAACAACAACATACAGGCACACACGAACAAGCGACGCTCTCCTTCTTGTGGCCGGAGATGCGGGGCGTCGGTCCAGCCGGCTGTTGTTTACATGCGTCGGACCGACGCCTCGCACACGAAGCTCACAGGCTTTCAACCACTGGGCGTTCAAGAGCCCTTCCGGGTACCTGTCATATGCTTTTTTATGGGCGTTCAAGAGCCCTTCCGTGGTGAGAGGGTTAAAATCCCTGTGCTTGAAAGCGTGCTTCAAAATTCGCGCGGCCAAATTTTGCATTGCAGGAGCGACCGCAGCGCCACCAAGCCTCAACTACTAGTGTTATCAGTTCGTACGTGGCCGCCATAGCGAGTTATACTGAAAAAATGTTTTCCGACGTGTCCGATTCGCTGCAACCTCCCGCGGGCCCCAGTGCTACCCCGCTCGCAACTTCAACGCCTGTTGCAACTGAGAAGAAAGCTCAACGAAAGAAAGTTAAGCGTTTGTTGAGTGATAGCGCTATACAGCGACAACTTTTTGATAGTGAAGAGAGCAGTGGCGAAAGCTTGGTGGACAAACAACAATTTATAAGTGCAAGTGAAGATGACGATTTCGTTGGTTTTGGAGACGACGATAATGTCGATTTATTTGAGGGGGGAGACAGTAGTGATGATCCTGATGTGGAAGTGTCTCAGGAAGGTGCCATTGAGCTTCCAAGTGTGCTAGATCCTAGGCCTACCCCCTCGCCATCTTTGCTATGTCAGCCTAGGCCTAGCCCTAGCCCAGGACCTTCCCCTTTGCCTGCCCGTATGCCCTTGAAAGTGGGCAAATATTTCTATAAACAATCGTTGGTGAAAAGTGCAGCTAAAAAAGCACGCAGGGCAGCCGCAGAAAAGGATAGGGAAGCTCAAGACAGTGATAGTGACGCCGACCCTGGTCTAGCAACCACCCGCATTCCATTGTCCCGACGCCTTGACCCGGGACGCCACGTGGGTCACCCACAGCCCTCGGCTTCATCTCTCCTTCAGGATGACCAAAGGGCCTCTTCAAATGGTATTACTATTGTGCCACAGCCCTCAACACACCGCAGAGCATTATTTGCTGCGGAGAAGCCCTCGGCTCGCCGCAAAAGGAGCCCAACTCCCGAGGCCGAGGCTCCCATTGTTGAAGCTCCCGCAGCCTCCCGCGCCCCACACCGCCGACGCCCGGTCACTTCTTCACCCGAATTGTCTCCTGAAGACGATGCTGACGACCCCAACATTGCCCCGGATGACCTGACGTCGCCTGAAGAGGAAGAGGAAGAGGAAGTCCCGACAAGACGAGCGAGAGGGCGAGGTCGTGGACGTGGACGTGGTCAGTCTGCAGACGCCGCTGCCCCTGGGCGTGGGCGTGCAGGGCGTCCGTGTGGCCAAGGGCGTGTGCCAGGGCGTCCAGGGCGTGTGCCTGCTGCAGCTGCACGACCTCGAGCATCAGCATCCGACCTGTTTGTGTGGACAAATGGGGTTGATTTTGAGCCAGATTGTCCTGCCATTGACGAGGTACAGATGGGTTCCGGGGTGTCACCAACATTTCCCTGTGGCCCAGCTGCTACCCCCAGTGAAATTTTCTGTGGCTTCTACGACAATGAAGTCATGGAATACCTCGTCGAGGAGACCAACAACCATCATGAGATCTGTGCCAACTTTCTTGGCAGGAAGACCAGTGCCAAGATGGTGGCATGGAGAGCTGTCACTGTGGCAGAACTATATGTGTTCTTGGCACTCACAATGCTGATGACACATATCAGGAAGCACGCTCTGGCAGACTACTGGATCACTGGCGACATCATAACGACTCCAGCATTTGGCAAGTACATGTCCAGGGACAGGTACTTCGACATCCTCTCCTATCTCCACCTGACAAACAACATGGCAGTCCACCTTCCCGACTCATTATGGAAGATCAGGAAGCTGTATAACATGATACGTCATCGGTTCACCACCTACCTGATTCCTTTCCAGATGTGCCTCGACGAGTCTCTGGTCCTGTTCCGTGGTAGGCTGCACTTCCGACAGTATATCCCGTCCAAGAGACACCGCTTCGGCATCAAGCTCTTCGTCCTCTGCGACTGTTTGACGGGGTATGTGATGGACTTTATAGTCTACAGCGGCAAGGCTGGAGAAATTGTGACTGACCCCCTCATTGGTTTTGGTGGCGCTGTAGTGAAGAAGATGATGGAGAGGCACTTCAATAAAAAACCACATCCTCTACACCGATAATTACTACACGTCGCCTCTCCTGACCAAGTACCTCCATGACCGCAAGACCGGAACTGTCGGCACAGTCAAGGGCAAGAGGAAGGGCATGCCAGGCTACCCAACCAAGACGAAGAAGGCGGACATCTTCCACAAGAAGAGTGGCCCCATCCTCTCCATCCACTGGCATGACCAGCGCAAGGTCTACCTCCTCACCACATGCCACAAGGCCGAGATGGTCGCCACAGGGAAGGTGGACCGAAGAACCAAGAACCCCGTCCAGAAACCAGCTGCTGTCCTGGATTATAACCTCAACATGCACCTCGTTGACAAGTCCGACATGCAGATGGGCTTCATCGACTGCCTGCGAACATCTTGCAGGTGGTACAAGAAATTTATCCTGCATACGGTAGATATGTCGGTCCTCAATGCCTACAACATCTACCGTCTGAGGACTCCAGGAGCCAAGAAGTACAAGTCCCTGCGGAAATTCCACAAGCAGGTGATACTTGAGCTCCTGGCTAAACATGCGGGTACACCAGGGAGGCCACTACAAGGACCAGGCCAGCTGGACAGAACGGGGTGTGCTGAATTTTTCAGGAAGCACCAGCTCAACGCCCTTCCTTTCAAAGCACCAGGTAGTAACGCTAGGAGTCAGAAGAGGTGCCATGTGTGCAGCCACACAACAAGAAGACCCCGCAAAAACACAAAATCCACTTGGGAATGCCTCGAGTGTCAAGTTGGACTGCGTGCTGGCACCTGCTTCAACGACTTCCATACTCTAATAAACTTTTGAAGTGGAAGTGACAACAGTGAAAGTGACACTCAAATGTAGGCTAAGAATAATAATAATATAACTAAGTATAAGTGAAAAGGACACGTATAAGTAATAATAAGTGCCTTCAATAACAATATGAACAAGTGAAAGTGACACTAAAATATATATTTCTAACAATAAATAAGTGAAAATGACACTCAATAAGCCTAGGCCAGTCAAAGTGACAGTATAATAATAATAAAACTAAGTATAAGTGAAAGAGACACACACAAGTAATAATAAGTGCCTTCATAACAATATGAACAAGTGACCGTGACACTATATATATTATTAGCTTACCTAACAATACATAAAAGGGGAAATGACACTATCAATTATCAAAGTCCAGTGAAAGTGACACTAATAATCATAATAATAATAATAAAACGAAGTAATAAGTGACAGAGACACAAATAAGTTCATGTAAATAACTTTATTGAGTGAAAATAACATAATAACTATAATAAATGACATAATAACCAATAAAACACTATCAAATCGCTTCCCGGCAAAATTGCGGGTGGAGCGACGAGTGCAACTGGGCGTCGTAGCTGGGGCCGCGGTTGAGTGTTCGGACGCGCCGAGGTAAATACGCGGCAAGAGTTCCCTCCACTTCCATCACCATCACTCCGGAACCAGTTGAGCTAGAGAGCTCTACTCAACGCCATTCTACGAAGCAAGGTAAGGCGCCTATTTCTATATATGTTTGATTAATGTAGGTAATATATTAAGCGAGATTAACCTTAGTTTACTTTTGTTGATATTCGGCCAGATCGCCCAGATACGAGCTCCGTCCTTTGGAGAGCCTGCCCGGGCCAGGAGGGTTAAAGATACTCAACACGGCTTTCGTAAAAAACGTTCCTGTTTAACAAACCTCTTAGACTTCTTCCACGATATCCTCAACCTCTACGATGAGAGTAAAGCTGTAGATATTATATACCTTGATTTTCAAAAGGCCTTTGACAAAGTTCCCCACAAACGTTTACTGCTAAAACTAAAAGCGCATGGAATACAAGATGGTGTGTTGAAATGGATAGAAAATTGGCTCAGCGACAGAAAGCAAAGAGTAGTCATAAACGGTAAGGCATCTAAATGGACCAATGTAAGTAGCGGGGTACCCCAGGGATCGGTACTAGGACCAATTCTCTTTCTAATTTACATCAACGACATTGATGAGGGTCTCACCTGTACAATCTCAAAATTTGCTGACGATACAAAAAATGCAAATAGCGTACTCTCAAAAGAACAAGTTGACGATATGCAACACAATCTAGATAAGTTGTCATGTTGGGCCCAAATTTGGCAAATGAGTTTCAATGCGGATAAATGTAAAGTACATACTACATATCGGATACCAAAATGAGAAAGCAAACTATTTGATGAATGGCACTCAGCTTAAGAATCTAAACAGAGAAACCGATCTGGGAGTAACAATATCGAGTAACCTAAAACCGAGTCAACAATGTTCAGAAGTTGTTAAGAAGGCAAACAAAATAATTGGCTTTATAGGCAGGTCATTTGAGCATAAATCCAAAGACGTTATCCTAACCCTTTACAATTCCTTAGTCCGCCCTCTTCTTGAATACTGCGTTCAATCCTGGTGCCCTTATTACCAAAAAGATATAGACAAGCTAGAACGAGTTCAACGTAGAGTTACCAAAATGATACCTAGCCTAAAGAACAAACCATACGAGGAGCGTCTTAGAGAATTAAATCTATTTCCTTTAACCCAGCGCAGATTAAGAGGCGACTTAATTCAAATGTTCAAAATCATCAAAGGCATCGACAATATGAACTATAGTAAGTACTTCACTATCGACCAATCTAATTACACGCGGGGAAACGGTTGCAGAATTATTGGTAAATCTTTTAACTCACACGAAGCTAAGAATTTCTTCTTCAATTGAGTTGTCAACTTATGGAATGGGCTTCCCCGAGATGTTATAGACTGTAGCACCGTTGATTCATTTAAACTTCGCCTAGACAAATATCTCGCATCAAACCCGCGACTGACTGCGTTTGTAAATGAATAACTTTATTTTATCCTCCCCTCAGTTACTAACCCATCTGTCCCCTACTAACTTCCTAATCCTGCCACGGACATTAGTTACAGGGCAGTAGTTCCCTTTCCAATGTTCCCTTACCCACTCTAAACCACTGTTTGGCCACTTGAGCCTCAGTGTTTTGGAGGACAAGCAGCCTAGAAGGGTCACTAGATCTGTTGTTGCTTGGTTTCCTTTGTACTCCTTTGTACTCTATGGTACTGATTGCTCTTCAGTACCTGTGGTACCAGAGAATCCCTTTATAGCTCAACCTTCAGTGTCAGGGGACCCACCAGTTCCCGGCTGTTGGACAATCGAAATCAATAAGAACCGTAAATTTCGGGCTAAAGACGAGACAGGGAGGGTCTTAGATGTACTGATTAAGGGTGTCCCAAGTTCACTTAACCCGGCATATTTTGTGTATTCAGCCGCACCGGCCGTCCCATCTGCCGCGTCTGTACGACTATTTGCTGACTGGTCGAAGACTGATGGAATCAATGATGTCAAAGCCTTAAATGCTATTACGCCGGAGTTGGCTACAACTCCGGCTCTGGACCAAGCTCAGAATCCGGTACTGCAGATGCGGCAGCTGGGAGTAGGCCCTTGGGTAGATTGGGAGGTAGAAGCTCAGGTATTTGCCACTACTATCACCTTCAAATCTTCACATCAAATTCCCCCTGAGAATCATATATACTTTTCCCTACCAGTATCCAAAGCGGAAGGAGTGTCCCCAGCCTTATTAACATTTCTGGCGGCCCCTAAAGTGTCATTACACGCTCTGGACGAACCTTTCTCCCCCCCCCCCCCCCCCCCCCGGCTGCTCACTTGGACCGGGATTTTAAGTTACGCAGTAAAGCCTACCGGATATTCTCTCAGTACAGTACTTGGTGAGTCATAAAGTAGCCGCCTCTCGTGCACGAACAATCTCGGCCATCACTGAACTCCAAATTAGGAAAGCTATTGAGCTGTCTCGTAGACTTTTGCTACAAAATGCCATTCAGTCCCTAGGAGACATTAGAATTGCAATTCTGGAGGCGGTTCGGGCCCGCCAAGATCTGAGAGTCCATCTGGTGAGGAAGTTGCCGGCGGACATAGGTCGCCGGGTAACTCTCTCCCCGGTTCTTACTGCCACCCTTCTTAACTCTGAAACTTGGGGTTTAATCTTTAATATGGTAAGTGGGTGGAAGCAGGTTACCTCCCAAGCTAGGAAAGACCCAGCTAAGAAGCCCTTTCATAAACCAAAGGGCAGTAACAAGCCATTCCAACCCCATGCTAAACAAGAACGAGACCCCAGACCACCTCCTCAGCAGGGAGGTACTCAGTACAAAACCAAACAAGGTAAACAGCACGGGTATAAGGGTAAGGCCCCATATAAAGGTCATCAGGGCAATGCACCAGCCAAAACTAGTCAAGCGTCCGATGCCAACCTACCCCCACCTCCAAAATTATAGGTTTGACTCCTGCAAGGAGATAAAGAAAACCTAATATTTAGTAGTGGCCCCGTAATCATTGACGATTATGCCTATTACATAAGGCTACCTCTTCAAACGCTCATACGCGTAGTTTGAATCTACCGCCGCAGAGCTCAGAGGAACCTTCATCATAAGCACACGCAAAATCACTCATGGTTCGTCTTTATGATTGGGTTCTCACTACGAAAAAACTTCGTAACAAATAAAAAATAAAAATAAAATAAGAATAACTATTCATAAGCTTTCCATATTCCGTGGATATACTTCTGTGGATTCTTGGACCAGACGCTGACAAGCGCATCTATCCGCCTTCACTGACATATCAAGTATAACAAAATCCTTAATACATTAACGAATGGGAAGGGGATGGTCGGGAGGGCCCCAGTCGTCAATGATTACGGGGCCACTACTAAATATTAGGTTTTCTTTATCTCCTTGCAGGAGTCAAACCTATAATTTATTAGTGGCCCCTCTATCATTGACGATTATGCCTGATATCTAAGACTGGAGGGGGACATTCGTAATCATATCATAACCATTGCAACTAGAATAGGCAGATAATCAAACAACCATATAGTACTCTTACTTTGTAAAAAATAATATATTTATGTATAAACTTTATACAACATATAAAAAGGGGTACAAGCAGGGGTGTGCTTAAAGAAGCCTGCTTGATGACAAAAAGGTAACTATGAAAATCTGTTCCCAGATCTGAAAGTTAAAGGCACCCCACTTAAATTAAGTGGTGAAAAATAAAACTGTATGTTTACATGTGCACATATAAACCCCATTATTCTAATGTGTATATTCCTTAAAATTAGACACAAAAATAGAATAAATTCTTGTACTATCGCAGATGTACTTACTAAAATGCTACCCGTAGTTGCAACTACCGAGAACTCTTAAAATTAAATTGCTTGTGTATCCCACTGAAAGAAACCATTGTTGTACTACAACCATTGTACTTCAACAACATTTCTCGTAGGCATTACTACAGAGAATTTGTTTTAAATCACAACACTTATACATTGTATCACAGCTCGTATACTCTGTACATATCCTCCGGCGGGGTCTAGGGTGTCTTATGTTACACTGACTGCACCCCCCCCCCCCCCCCTCTTTCTTAACCTAAACAAAAAAGTGACTTAGAGACCCCTCTAGACCCTTTGCCGTAACGCTATACACGGCATTGATGGTTTGTCTAGTGCTACCGACAGGCATCGAGTCAAAAACATATGATTTGAAGCCCATAGTTGAGTAGTAGCTATGTCTTCAACAGATTTTTTTTTTAGAAAACTTAAAGATCCTGCTCACTTGCGTAAATCGTGGGCCCTACCCACTACGCCGGGATTACTCTCTTTAATGACTTCGACTAGCAGAGAAGCCATTTTTCGTTTCATTAATCTTTTACCTGTACTCGATACCCATAAAGCACCTTGTCGGGTAAGAGGTGCCACTCTCATATATTTGGTTAAAGCTTGTACAGGACACAAATTATGGTGCACTTTACCCCGTTTCAACGCCAGCACCGTGAACTCTGAGAACACATGTTCACTATGTTCATTCTTGGCGATGAACCCTGGGGAAGGTGCAAGATGAATGCAATCATTTAGTCTACCAAACCTTATGCAATTAGGGGTGTTGTTCATCGCCGCCAGCTCAGACACCCTGTTACCCGTTGCCAAAGCCATAAGGAACACCGCCTTTTTTAATAGTACTGTAATTCAAAATCTGCCGTATTCTGATACAGAATGAAACAAAGATAACGCCTTGTCAAGAGACCAGGTAGGCATGAGCTGACGGGGAGGTGGGCGGAGTTTGAAGCATGCTCTCATGAAACCTGTTTCTTCCGCTTGTGGTATGGTTAGACCTGTAAGGTCAAAGAATGGCACCCTGATAGCTGTTAAGTGATTTTTTAGAGTCGCTACAGAGAGACGTTTCTGTTCAAACAAATAGTTTAAATAATTAAACACTAATGCCACCGAAGGGACTGTCTGTTCTGTTCTAACTATACAAGAAGTAAAGGACTGCCAATGAGACTGATATTGCCTCTTGGTAGATTGTGTGTACTGATTCATAAATTTATCTGTCACGGTTCTACCATACGGCGTTAACCACTTGGCCTCCTGAATGTCCACACTGCAAAAGTCAGCGAGGTCTTTAGGTTGCCAATCATGTCTAAGTGGAAATACCCGACCGGGAGCGACACCGGGTTCGGGCACCACGTTATCAATTGCTGGTACCACAACTGCGCCGGCCACAGGGGCGCGATTAACGAGACTACGCCTCGATAATCTTGTAGTTTGTTGACTACGTGGCACATTAGTGAAGCGTCTGGTGGAGGAAACAGATAAATGGAACTCCACATGCTCCAATCCGTCACCAATGCGTCGGGCCCCCCCCGCCGGCGTTAATGTCCGGCGTGTGAGGTACCGAGGGAGTTTGTACTCACCTAATTGTACTCACCTAATTGTAGTATACAGGATTTGAGCCTAAGCTCGTGTTGTCCTGTCTCTCTCTCTACATTTATCCAATTTTGCTTTAAAAGTTTGGATATTTCTTGCTCCCACCACCTCCCCATCCAACTTATTCCAACACTCAATGCTTCTATACGGGAAGCTGAACTTTCTTACATCAGACTTACATATAACTTTCCTCAACTTACAATCATGACCCCTGGTTCTTCCCTCGTCCCTCACCACAAAATCTCCCTTGTCGATCTTCTCAAAACCTTTCACACACTTAAACATCATGATCATGTCACCTCTCTCTCTCCTCTCCCTCAGCGTTGGCAGCTTTAGCCTCTCCAATCTCTCCTCATAAGGCAGGTCTCTAAGGCTAGCTATCATCTTAGTGGCAACTCTCTGAACTCTTTCCAGTTTTTTATTATGTTTTATAAGGTGTGGAGACCACACCACTGCTGCATACTCCAGTCTTGGTCGTATTATTGTCCCTATTATTTTTGCTAACATCTCTTCATCTAAATAATTCAGAGCTATTCTCATGTTAGTCAACACTGCATAGGTTTCACCAGTTATTTTATTTATATGCTGTTCAGGTGACAAGCTGTCTGCCACAACTACCCCTAGGTCTTTTGCTTTCACAGCTTTACTAATTATTTCATCTCCTATTTTATATCCCCAAGAAGGTCTATATTTACTTTTTCCCATCTCAAGAACCTGACACTTACTCGTGTTGAATTCCATTTTCCAAGTTTGACTCCACTCATATAACTTATCTAGGTCTCTCTGTAATTCTTCACAACTACTCCTACTTGTAATATGCTTCATTAATTTTGCATCATCAGCAAACATAGATATATATGAGCCTATTCCCATTTGAAGGTCGTTGATGAAAACCAAAAACATGATTGGGGCCAACACCGATCCTTGAGGCACTCCGCTTTTTACCCTTTTCCACGAGGAGAACTTTCCTTTTATTACTGTTCGCATTTCCCTCCCAATTAAATAGTTTTCCATCCACTTTAATAATACTCCCTCAACCCGCCCCACAGTCCTGAGCTTCCACAACAATCTCTTATGAGGCACCTTATCAAATGCCTTCTTGAAATCTAAGTAAATACAATCTACCCACCCCTCCCTCCCTTGTACAATGTCAATTACCCTATCATAGTAACTCAACAAATTTGTGGTACACGAATGACCTTTTCTGAACCCGAACTGCTTGCTTGAAATTATTTCCCTCTCCTCCAACATACCCACCCATCTTTTTCTAATAATCTTTTCACAAAGCTTGCATATAACACTCGTTAAGGATACCGGTCGATAATTTAGCGGGTCTTCTTTATTTCCACTTTTATATATTGGAGTTATATTTGCTTGTTTTCATTCTAAGGGAAGTTCCCCCTTGTTTAATGAGTGTTGAACAATATTAAAAAATAGGTCTCACTAGTTGTTCAGAACATTCTCTTAATACCCATCCAGCAATGTTATCTGGGCCCATAGATTTTCTCACGTCCAATTCTTCCAACAATGATTTTAGTTCATCCTTGTTGACTTCTATCGACTCTAGTCCCTGTATCTCGTTCAATTCCACCACAGGTTCTACATAGTCATCCTCCTCCACAAACACGGATGTTAATGTATCATTCATAATTTCACACATACCCACTGTGTCTTCATATAATTGACCCTCTACCCTAAGCTTTGTTATTTTGTCCTTTATTTTTTTTTTTGCCGTTGATATAACTATAGAACAGTTTGGGTTCTTTATTACATTTGTTTACTATATCTTTTTCAAAGTTCTTTTTCTCCTCTCTTATAGTCTTGACATAGTTGTTTCTAGCATTCTTATACTCATTCCATTTTTCCTCAGTGTGTCTCCTTCTCACTTTATTCCATGCAGAGTCCTTTTTGTTCTGGGCAATGTGACATCGCATGTTAAACCACTCTTTCTCCTTAGCCAGCTTTCTATCCTTAAATGTTGGTACATATTTATCTACCCCCTCCCTGTAAATGTCTAGTAACATGGTGTATTTTACCTGAATATTCTGTTCTTGCTCAATAAATGACCAATCTATATTTGCAAAGTATCCTCGTAATGATTCATAATCCGCCTTACTATAATTTAGTCTATATTCCCTATGTTCCTCCTCTCTGCCTTCCAGAAATTCCACTGTCAATTCAAATTCAATCACAGCATGATCGCTTTTTCCCATGGGACTCAAATATGTTAGGTTCTTTATTTCTTGGGGGTCTTTGGTGAATAATAAGTCGAGTCTTGATGGTTCATCACCTCCTCTAAATCTTGTATTTTCCATAACGTGTTGTGTTAATAGATACCCCATTGTTAGTTCAAGAAATTTGCTACCCCAAGTATTTTCATTTGAACCCGCATCCAAACATTCCCAATCCACCTCCCCGCAATTAAAGTCCCCTGCAAGAATAAGCCTATTTTTCCTTTTACAAATAATTTCTAACATACGCAAGGTTTCCAAAATTAATTCATTATATTCATCGTTGCTCCAAGATTTAGTCTTAGGAGGTAAATAAATTGATACAATGTCCAATTTTGACCTATCATTACCCTCAATTTCAACCGCTACCACTTCAGCAATGCTATCACCAAGTTTTAATTCTTTAGCAGTAATTTTATTATCTACCATGATCAACACTCCTCCTCCTAGCTTTCCTAACCTGTCTCTTCTCCATGTACTGTATCCTGCACAACTAATTATATTCGTGTCTACCTCCTGGTTAAGCTTAGTTTCAGTCAAACATACTACCCCGGGCCTCTCTCTCTTTACATATTCGTCAAACTCAATCTTTTTGGAAATTAACCCATCAATATTTGTATACATGAACTTAGCGTTTCCAGTATTTTCCCTATTTTTCTCGTCCCTGCCCGTTCCTTTCTTTTTTGTACGTACCCCTCCCAATTTATTTCCTAGCTTGTCTCCTCTTCTCTTGTCTCCACCTGGACTGTTTCTCGCTCCGTTTCCACCTCCCCTCCCTCTGCCTCCACTTGGACTGTTTCTCTCTCTATCTCCACCTCCCCTCGCTCTGCCTTCTCCCCCGTCACCCGCACCATCTCCTTTTCCCTCCCTACTTCGTCCCTTCGCTTTATATACCATTTCTTGAGTTTTCCCTCCCACACTCTCCAGAAAAACTTCTTTTCGTCTTCTTTCGTCCTTTCTCCATTCTTTACATTTGCCTCGGTTTGCAATTCCTTTCTTATGTTTCGATCCTCAATACTCATGTCTTTTCTAATTGTAATTTTCTTAAACTTGCTGGTCAGGGTTAAGTCTCCATGTTACGTTCATTATTGCATCCACTGTTACCCTAGACCTAAACTGCACTCTCATTGGCCTTGTGTTTCCCTTACTATATTTACCCATTCTCCTAACTTCTTCAATATCATCTCTCCAGTTGTTTCCTTCTTCATCGACATGTTTGATCAATGTTTTTACCTTATTAATTTCTTCCTTATCCCTAGCTTTCCTCTCAATAATGTGCTCCTCTATATCCCCAAATACAATAATACACTTATTTCTATCTATTGTTTCACGCAGGACCTGTTCATTTCTCCTCATAGCTTTTACTACCACTGATTCTAAATCTTTATTTTCCCTTTCTGATTGTTTCTTTTGTTCCTCCATGATTTCCTTCATTGCCACTTCCTTCACTTTTCCTCCTTCGTCATTAACCCATTTATTGTGTTTCTCCTTAATCTCCTCCACATGTGTTTTCATTTCCTTGGTTTGCCCTTTGTATTCTTCAAGTTGCAATCTTAAAGCTTCATTTTCGTCCCGGAGTTGTGATTCTCCTCTGACGCAAACAGATCCACTTGTGGACGGTAAGGCTCTGCAATCATTTGATCGAAAATGTTCTGCTTGAGTGCCCACTCCACCGTTGTGCTCTGTCTCCGAGACAGAGCGTCTGCCCAGACGTTTGCTACGCCTGGGAGATATGATGCATGAAGATGAATGTTCAGCTTGTCGGCTAGAACAAAAATCTTTTCTGACACGTCTAGCAACTTTCGAGACCTCGTTGACCCTTGCTTCTGAATGCAGTGAACTGCATTGAGATTGTCCATTCTGAAAGCTACCGATTTTTCCCGTAAAGTAGAGCCGTGAACCTGAAGGAAATACAAGGGGACTAGTAATTCTTTTACATTTATGTGGGAGGTTTCTGAATGGGACAAAATCCCTTGACCCTGATGCCCTAGGTTCGACTGAAAGCCCCAACCTAACGTCCCTGACGCATCCGTGTCCACCCATACCGTCGGCGGAGGAGAGGTCCATGGCATGACTGAGTGCAACACTTCCCTCTTCGCCCAGACCGCTAGTAAGCTGTGGATTAATGTTGGGATAGGCCATAATGTTCCCGCCGGTAATAGTGGGAAATATTTGTTGCCCTCCAAGAATAAACGTTTGACTTTCAACCGGCCCAACTTCACAGTTAGTTGAACCCAGTTGAGAGAACCGACTAGAGATTCCCAGATTCTCTGTGTCGTAGTCAGACTGTGGAGAAACATAAACATTTTTTTGCGAAATCTGTTTCGATTGTCCACACTCTGACTCAGAGTGAGAGACGCTGTGTCCCAGACCAGCCCTATCCACTGAATTACTCGTGAGGGAACAAGGTTTGACTTTACCAAGTTGACCTTGAATCCTAGAGATTTGACATGGTTTAACGTAATGTTGACATGAGTGTTGCATAACTTTTCTGTCTCTGCCACCACCAGCCAGTCATCCAGATACCACAAGATCCTGATCCCCTGTTCTAAAATGGGCATCAGGGCTTGCCGGACTAATTTTGTGAAAATGCGTGGCGCTAGGTTCAATCCAAACGGCATCCTTTGAAAGACATAATTCTGATGCATTATTCTTAAAGCCAGAATTTTTTTAAATCTCTTGTTTACCGGGACGTGCCAATACGCGTCTGTCAGGTCTAATGAACACATCCACCCTCCCGGCGGAAGTGTTAGCCTGATTTGATTCACTGTCAGCATCCTGAAGGACACGTTGTGAATGTGGAGATTCAAATAAGACAGGTCTACGACCGGTCTCATCTGAATACTGTCCCTTTTCGGTACTAGAAATAGTTTGGATGTAAACACCGGGTAAGTCGGGGGGACTGGGATAATGACACTCTTGGTAATCATCTCCTGAACGAGTGACTCCACCTCTAAAGAAACATGATTGGCCTTTGTCGGCTGACGTAAGCGAGGTCGCCGGAGCCACTGCCAAGTGATGCCTTTGCGTACCACAGCCCTCGCCCATGATCTTAATGGCCATGCCTGCTGACACGCCCGGAATGACCCAGTTAGCAGACTGGGGTTCGCCGGCTGGACTACTCTCTGTTCCAACACGCCTTTGACTGGCCCCGGGAGTGAGAGAGACCTTAGTTTTTTGCTGGTGGTGGTGTACTCTTGGATGACTGGCTGGGTTTGGCTGGAGGCGGGCCCTGACCTGGTCGTTGGTGAAACCTGTGGCCTTTACCTGAGAATTTACCCTGTTTATACCTGACCTGACCCTGGGTGGAAGGGGACGTAGTCTGATGAAAAGGCTTCGACCCACTAGCTTGAGCTTTCAAAACTGGTTTGGGTTTAGGGAAAGTAAAGTTAGGCTTCTTAGGTTGAGAGGGACTTTGTTTGAATGCTTGTGCCATATTGAAAACAGTCTTCCAAACTGCTGGAGAAATCAAAGAAGGGGTTAGAACTGGAGACAGAATTACTTGGCTTGCAATACGGTCAGGAAGTTTCTTTACTAAGAACATCCTCAGATCCTGCCTTGCTCGAACCGCCTCTAATAAGGCCGTCCAAATATCTCCCAAAGACTGAATAGAAGTTTGGAGAAGCAAGCGCCGGGAAAGTTCAATGGCCTTCCTGACTTGCGCAGTTTCGATTGCCTGAGAAGAGCGTAACAAAGACTTTGTTACTTGCTGGGTAACAATATATTGTGAAAACAGTCTAAACGCTTTTCCTCTTAACCTAAACTCGCGGTCTAGGTGAGCTGAGGAAGGCGTGCTAAAAGGATCTTTTAATTCGCAGAAATTGATTTTAGGGGCAGCCAAGAAATCAAACAAAGCAGAGGGGACTCCTCCGGCACTAAAAACCGGAAGAGAGAACCAAGTATGGTGGTCTTAAGGGATTTGGTGAGAAGACTTTGTAGTGAAAGTAGTGGCAACATTTTGAGCCTCTGTTTCCCAGTCCACCCAAGGTCCCGTACCCAACTGCCCCACCTGCAAGACTGGATTAGAGGCTGAGTCCGTGATCGGAAACATATCCAATTCCGGCGTCAAAGCAGAAAGTGCCTTAGACGTCGTTAAAGCCATCATTCTTAGTCCAGTCAGAAAAAAGCTTTGAAGCTGAGGCAGGGGGTAGGGCTGGTGTTGATGCATACACAAAAAAGTCATGGTTATAATAACTGGGAATGGCCTTAATATGAACATCTAAAACATCTCCTTGACTATCCAATGCTCTGAGTTTTCTAGACTTATTGCCTTGGATTACCCACTTATGTGGTACAGGGAGCTCCCCCGAAATAGTAGCTTGTGCTGCCTCTGGCTTAGTTGGTAACATTGCTACCCATGACTCATCAGGCCCGTATAAAAGAGGCATAGCTCCTTTTCTGACTGGTGCCTTGTCTAAAGGGGGGGGGGGGGGAGTTATGTCTGATATGACCCTCACATTGGAAGTAGTGAGAGCTACTGTGCCTGGCACATTGGAAATTGAATCTGACACAAGAGGAGGGTTAGGTATCTTAGCTAAAACAATGGATGTAGCCAGAGGACGCACATTCGTTGACGTCGCGGGAGCTCCCATACCAACTGTAGGAGTTTCCGGCGTAGGGCCAAAGAACTTATTAAGTGCATTTAATAGTAACCCATCAATCTCTTCCGTAGTGACATACCTAGTAGATGACGAACTCCGTGGAGATTCGACAGTACCCTGAGAGTCTTCTAGGTGGTGACCTGGCTCTTCAACTTCCATCTCTGAGACCAGAGAACGCTGTTCTTCATCCCTTAAGTCTGGCCTCTCATGGGAAGATCCCGCCGAAGCCGGGACCTCCACATGCCGCCATGTTAGATCCGGGATAGAAGATGGTACATCGGCATCCCGGTGGACGTCAGCCACTACTTGCGTCACAAAAGGATGTGTGCCGTCCTGCCAGGGCTGTGAGTATCGCCATACACCTTGGCTGTGGCTGTTACTCGCTTGCGAGCCTGGTATACTTCCCAATTGGGAGCCCTCACCCGAGCACCCTAACGGTTTATAGTTTCCGTAAGATACTTCTAAATCTGAGGCTGACACACGTGACCTGGTAGAGAAAGCATGAATATCAGGTGATGAAATGTCCGCCGGGGCATCCTCCACCACATTCTCTGAATCCACCCCCGACCTGTCAGATTCGACGTTAGACTTGGAGGGGGTAGATGCAGAGAGCGGGGTACCAGGCTCCGGCGACAGCCGTGAGTCCGTTCGCGCCGGAGGATCCCTTTTGGATGATTTATGACTCCTACTAGACTTATGTTTAGTTCTAATAATGTCTTTAGGTCCCCTACTCTCTTCCTTTGTCCTCTTCCATGGAGGTGAAGAAGAGTGGCCCGAAGCTTTCACCTGCTCCCGCAGGGGTGACCGTGACTTGGCCCGCGTCGCCGAAGCCGAGGGTGAAGGAGAGCGAGGCCTATTAGATTTGGCAGGGGAGGGTGTGGCAGCCTGTCCCCGCCCAGTCTCGGAGGTTTTACGTGCATGTATCTTACTCTTAGGGGGGGCATGTTTAATAATTAACAGTTCCCAAAGCTCAAGGTTATCACATTGCAATGCTCTATGAGCTACATTTGTTGAATAAGTCGCGAGAAGTTGTTTAATCTCTTGCAAAGCCACTGCTGCAGTATTATCTTTGTGAATTAAAATGTTAACACTTAAGGGGTACAAATAGTGCAATTCTTTGTCACCCATATCCCCTGTGACCGATCGAGGCATTTAACACATTTAATGCACAGCTTGTGCGCAAAAATAGGGATACCGGAGCATAACGGTGTTGAACATAAAGCAATAAGAGGTTCTATGGCCGACATGACCGAGACTGGTGGAAATCTACCCACCCCCGGTAACTACCTGGTCACCTGGCGCCACGCCGGTACTCCGCCCTGGAAAGAGAAAATTCCCAGGAATTAATGCTCATAAGGTTACCCCAAAATGTTTCAAAAACATGTGTCATAAAACTGCTGGTCAACGAACTGTAGCCCTCAACCACTACTTTTTGCTGTCCTGCAGTTTCATATTAAAGATTTCAGCATATCTTTTACCTGTCCAAAATATTTAAGCATATCTTCTGAGTCTTCATAAAGATGAAGCATATCTTTAATAAAGATAAAGTCCTTCAAGTATCCCTTTACACTTGAAACACTAGTAAGATTCAGGCATCTTTTTATCCCATAAAAAGTCTAAGCCTATCTTAATCTCTAATCCGACTTCTACCAGAAGCCCTCATAGATCGCCGTCTTGAAGGCCGTGATACCTATTGTATCAATCAATTGTTTGGCAAACCATAGCGAATTGCAAATCCGTCAATATAACCACCCGAAGGGGTACCTGTCCTTGACATTGTGACATGTCGTGCATACGATCGCTTCTGGGTAACACAATGTTACCATTGCCAGGGCTTTGGTCATACCAGTGACAGGTGTTATCGGAAAAATGAGGATCCAAAATGCAACTTCTGTGCTGGTACTCATAACTCAAAAGACTGCACCAACAAGACTTCCCCCAAATGTATAAATTGTATGAGCTCCACATCAGTTACGGAGCCGCCAAATCATTTCACCTCAAGTAGAAATTGTCCTTTAATGACAGATCAAGAGAAATAAAGTTATTGAGAACACCGATTTTGTAGGTTCAAAAAACTGAAAAATGCACATGGGAGCCGGTTGAAACTGGGTCTGTTGAATGTTCGTTCCTTGCGTAACAAAATGGATCATATTTGCGAGATCTTGGATGAACGTAACCTTGATGTATTATGTCTCACTGAGACCTGGTTGTTCGAGTCAGATCTGAATATTATCCAGGCGGCATTGCCTAAAACCCATTCCATAATAAATGTTCCTAGGCCTAGGGGAGATCATCCTGGTGGTGGAGTGGCAGTTGTCTACTCCACATCTCTGGTGAATATCTTGCAAATAAGCCATAACCCAGCCCCTCTTTATTATGAACTGTTGGAAGTGGAAATAAAACTCCATCAACAAATTCTAAGAATGGCAGTTGTCTATAGGCCTGGCCATCGTGGCACAGATAGGGGTTTTATGGAAGAGTTTGGGCAGTTTCTCGAGGAATTTTCTGCTAAAACTGGAAGACTTTTGATGTGTGGAGATTTTAATTACTGGGTTGACAGCCCTCATCTGAAGCCATTCTCTCCTGAGTTCCTTGAGTTGACTGATCAGAACAATTTTGTAAACCATGTGTCCCACCCAACTCATATCTTAGGACACACCCTTGACTTGGTTTTCTCTCCTGTGGGTTGTGGTGGTGTTCTGGATGTTGATGTTGAGAATGCTGACCCTAATACCTCTGATCATGCTTTGATTACTTTCAGCTTTGATTTCCCTAAGCCACTCACACATGAAAAAGTAATCAGATTTAGAAATTATAAAAATGCAGACCTAAATTTGGCTAGCAGTGAAGTAAAACAGTACTTGGCAAGTATTGATACTTCCAACCTTACTTCAGATGAGCTGGTGGAGGTACATGGAAATGCACTTAACTTAGTGTTCGATCATCACTGTCCAGAAGTAGAGAAGAAAATCATAGTACGAGATGATTCGCCCTGGTATAGCACTCGAGTTAAATTTCTTAGAAGAGCGCGTAGAAGAGCTGAACGTGAATGGCGGAAAAATAAAACAGACTCTACATGGTTGCAATACCTGTCAGCCAGAAGAGCTGTGGTCTACAAAATCAAAGATGAAAAGAAAGTGTATTATCAGGGAAAAGTTGACTCGTGTGGTAACGACCAGAGGAGGTTGGCTTCAATTGTAAACAGTTTACTTGGAAAAACAAGAGTCAGCTTAAGACCTTCTGTACCTGATGCCGAGTTGGCTGCCAACTTTGTGGCATTTTTTGCTGGCAAGATAACTCGCATAAGACAGGAATTGGATGATGCTTCTGTTGGTGAAGAACTTTCAGTTGTACTCCAACCCCGACACATTCCTAATAATGTCCTCTCATCCTTTCACTCAGTAGAGGTGGACATGATCTCGTCCTACATAAGAAACCTCAATAAAACGATTTTGCCCGTTGGATCCCATAAATGTTTCCAAGCTACCAAGAGTCTATGATCACACAGTTGAGTTTATTTCCAAAATAATTAATAAGTGCTTCTCTGAAGGTAGCTTCCCACATTCTGAAAAGCATGCACTACTCCGACCTACTCTAAAGAAACCTGGACTTGATGTTGAGAACATGTTGAACTATCGTCCTGTCTCCAACCTGTCCTTCATATCAAAGATATTAGAGCGTGCAATACTTGACCAATTACAACCACTACTTCAGCAGAATGAAACTATCCCAATTTTTCAGTCTGCTTACCGACAGCATCATTCAACTGAAACAGCATTGATTAGAGTACATAATGATCTAGTTGAGAACATTTGCAATGGTGTGGCCTCACTATTGGTCTTGCTTGATCTCTCTGCGGCTTTTGACACAGTGGATCACGAGTTGTTATTGAGTGATCTTTATGATTGTGGTGTGCGTGACTCCGCTCTCTTGCTTCTTGGGTCGTACTTGTCAGGTAGATCCCAGAGTGTGATGGTAAATCAAGTGGTCTCGGACTCGACACCCCTGCAGTATGGTGTTCCGCAGGGATCAGTTTTGGGTCCTATCCTATTTATAATTTATATTAGCAGTTTGTCTCTTCTGCTTCGTGCACATAATGTCACCTTTCACTTTTATGCAGATGACACCCAGATTTATGTGAGAATCACAAATATAGTTGATATACGGAGTAAGATGGAATTGTTGATGTCTGATATCAAGAAGTGGATGAGAGCGAGAAAACTTAAACTAAATGATGGTAAAAACTGATATTCTCATCATCCGAGGAAATAGAAGAGCTGATGATATGGTAGGTGCCCTCTCCATCAATGTGGGTGGATCTCAGCTGCGACCGGCCAACTCTGTTCGAAATCTGGGTGTATATGTGAACTCCCGATTAGATTTCAAAGAGCATGTAAACCAGATAGTTAAAAGTTGTTACTTGCACATCAGAAATCTCTATTTGGTGAAGCCGTTTATAACCAGACGTTGCCTCCTGACGTTGGTTCACTCATTGGTCTTCTCTCGTGTTGATTATTGCAATGCCCTGTTGGTGGGTCTTCCAAATTATATTTTGAAGAAAGTTCAGTCTGTTCTTAACAGGGCCGCAAGACTAATTTTTGGTGTTCCACCTAGAACTCCTACTACATCTCTTCACATAGAACTGCACTGGCTGCCAGTAAGAGCAAGAATAGAATTTAAGTTGTGTTTGGTGACTTTTAAGGTTCTCAAATTTGGTGAGCCTCGGTACCTTGCGGAGCTGCTCAGGCGCCCACCGGCACACCATGGTGTAGTTGTGCGTCATGACAATGACCCTTTTCGTCTTGATGAACCAAGGGCTTTCCAGCAGTCTTCTTTCTTTGAGAGGTCATTCTCCTACATGGCTCCGAGGTTGTATAACAGGTTGCCGCTGTCCATGAGACAACTGAGTTCTGTTGAATGCTTCAAGAGACAACTTAAGACTTTTCTCTTTGAGAGAAGCTATGATCTTGAGAGAGGTGTCATGACAGATGGCTATAGAGTTTAGGCTATTTTGCCACTGCTGGTGATTGTTAAATGTGTGTTGTATATGAGCCTTCTTTTGATGCATTGATTTTTGTTTTTTTTTCTTTCTCTTTTCGAGCGCTAGTGAATTCTTCGGAAAAATTGGCGCTTATGAGAAATAAGTAACATGCTTATTATTATTATTATTATTACCACCGCCGGGTTTCATATTAAATGTCAAACCAATTGTACCTGTCCCAGACCTCTTTGCAAAAAAGGTCGCCGGGAGGAAAAGACCAAACAAACAAACAGCAATGTCTTGAAGGCCGTGATACCATATCAGTCAAGCGTTTGGCAAACCATAGCGAATTGCAAATCCGTGAATATAACCACCCGAAGGTACCACCGCCGGGTTTCATATTAAATGTCAAACCAATCATACCTGCCCCAGACCTCTTTGTAAAAAGGTCGCCGGGAGGAAAAGACCAGACCAACAAACAGCATTATTTCAATGGCTTTGCAAAGCCGAGAAAACCAAATCCAACAGGTGTCAGCATGACCACCTAGATAGATGTGTGGGGCCCACCTCGCCGGGAGAACACAGGAAGTCTGATCACAGGCTCGACCACAGAGAACGCAGTTTCTGATGAGCCCACAAGCTACCAAACTCGCCGGGGAAACTACCGATTTTAACCAACTTGACTAAAACCCGGTACACACAACGGCTTTCTCGGAGCAATCGAGAAAAAACGCCGGAAAGGCAACCCACAACAATCAGAACGCAATCTGATAAACATAATCAGACGCAGTCCGAAGCTCCTGGATCAGCCAATCACAACTAATCCAGGACACACATGACACATGAATACATTTTTATAATAATAAATAATGAAAACACTTGCATATGTGAAAAACTACGAGTGGCTGGCTAGGCCTAGTGAAAACGGAAAACACTTAATGACGTCAAAACACAATAAAAAAGCACTCCATCCACCAAAACTGGAACAGCTGCCACATCAACATCGTAGAAAAACCCCGGAAAGGGTAACACTGACTCGGGACCCTGAAAGAACTCCACTACGTGAAGAAAAAACACCAGGAACGTCAGTAAAAAACAAACAAGGCTACTCCATCTGAAAGATAGCTAGAAGCCCGACATCACGTAGTTAAAGCCGCCTAACAAGCTAGGACTAAAGATGGCTAAACACGAAAAACGTTTCAGAGCGTCCTCAACTCGGCCACGAGGGTTCGTCCGAAATAGACGCCCCAACAAAACGACCCAAAATACAATTGTTCAGCAAGAAAACCACCCATGACACCCCTGCTAAGCTAATCCTAACCTTACTCAAGACATCCCAGAGTAAACAAATGAGAAAAAACTCACTAGGGACGCAAGAATGCGGAACAAAGCGGAGCACTGAGGGGGGCACGTCCGGGTGGGGTGAACGCAGAGCAAGGAAGGCGGATAGATGCGCTTGTCAGCGTCTGGTCCAAGAATCCACAGAAGTACATCCACGGAATATGGAAAGCTTATGAATAGTTATTCTTATTTTATTTTTATTTTTTATTTGTTACGAAGTTTTTTCGTAGTGAGAACCCAATCATAAAGACGAACCATGAGTGATTTTGCGTGTGCTTATGATGAAGGTTCCTCTGAGCTCTGCGGCGGTAGATTCAAACTACGCGTATGAGCGTTTGAAGAGGTAGCCTTATGTAATAGGCATAATCGTCAATGATGGAGGGGCCACTAATAAATACTAGCCACTCACACTCTCCACATCCCGGGGCCGAGCTCAAACGCCCGAGATTGGGGAGTTGCCTTGAAGGACAAACCCCGGCTGCACCTGGGTTCGTTCCGTGCATTCCGCTCAGCCTGGCCCAAACATACATGGGCCAGGAAGATAGTGAGCAAAGGAATCACCTGGCGGTGGCGCCGGCGTCCTCGACTGCGTCAGCCGCGGGAGTTTTCCCCAGTGTCTCGGGAGGAGGTGGTCATGTTACAGGAAATTATTGCCAAACAAGTACTTATTCAGGTCAATACCTCCCAGCCAGTGTTCACGTCAAGACTCTTCTTAGTGCCAAAAAGGGACAGTGTGAAGATGCGACCAGTTCTAGATCTCTCGCACCTGAAGAGAGAATTCACCCTTCAGGATGCTGACACTACAGCAACTCAGACTGACACTCCCGCCGCAAGGTTGGATGTGTTCGATCGATCTCAAAGATGCCTATTGGCATGTCCCCATAAACAAGAGGTTTCCAAAAGTTTCTCGCTCTGAGAATCCGGCACGAGACTTATGTCTTTCAAAGGATGCCGTTCGGGTTGAACCTAGCACCAAGAATATTTACCAAACTCGTCCGGCAAGCTCTTTTACCCTTGTTAGTCAGAGGCATACAGGTGTTTTGGTATCTGGACGATTGGCTAGTAGTGGCGAACTCTGTAGAATTATGTCAAGACCATGTCAACCAAGTGTTAGCTCATGTACAAGCCCTAGGGTTCATGGTGAACTTGGCAAAGTCACACCTGGTCCCCTCAAGGACGATTCAGTGGATAGGGCTGGTCTGGGATACCGCCGCTCTGACTCTTACTCGGAGTGCGGACAACCACAACAGATTTCGAAGGAAACTGTTCCGGTTCCTCCACAGTCTGGATACGACCAGGAAAACATGGGACTGGGTGCAATTAACAATCAAGTTGGGCCGATTGAAAACCAAGCGATTAATCCTGGAAGGCAACAAAGTGTTCCCTCTCTTGCCGGAGAAGAAATTATGGCCAATTCCTCCATTAATCCACACTTTACTATTGGCCTGGACCAAGCATGAAGTCCTCTACTCAGTCATGTACAAAGGAGTACAAAAGGATGTCATGGGTATCTCCCCCCACCTACAGTATGGATAGACACGGACGCCTCAGGGACCCTAGGTTGGGGGTACCAGTCAAGCCTAGGCCATCAGGGACAGGGCATTTGGGGGGTAGACAGCCAAGCCCATATCAACAAGCAAGAGCTTCTAGTTCCTCCGTTTTTTCTCCAAACTCATGGCGGGACATTGAAGAACAAATCAATAGCATTCAGAATGGACAATCAAACCGCAGTTTTTTGCATTCAGAAGCAAGGCTCAGTGAGGTCACGAGAGTTGTTGAACGTTTCAGAACAAATTTTTACCCTAGCCGACTCGCTAGGAATTTCCCTGCATGCCACCTATCTCCCCGGCGTAGCGAATGTCTGGGCAGACGCTCTCTCTCGCCGGCGGAGCACTCTAGTAGAATGGACTATCAAACAGGCGATCTTCAACGAGATCATTGCAAAGCCGGCCCGTCCACAGGTGGACTTGTTTGCATCAACAACGAACCACAGGTAACCTCGGAGGGGGGGACCCGATGCGTTGCTGGGGCACTGGAACAGGTGGACCTCAATCTATCTGTTTCTGCCACCAGACTCTGTGTTAATGTGCAAGGTCATTCACAAACTGAGGGATTACCGGGGCCGGGTATCCTTGATCGCGCCGCTTTGGCCGGCCCAGGTATGGTACCACCAATTGCAACAGTGGTGCAGGACCCCGGTGTCCCTCCTGATCTCCGCCTTCCACTTGGAAACAATTGGCAACCTTCGGACCTCGCTCAGTTTTGCCTTATGGATATTTACTTTGCCAAATGGTTAAATCAATTTGGACCAAGTGTCACTCAGAAACTCATGAATCAGTATACACCGTCTACCAGGAGGCAATATCAATCACATTGGAAAAAATTTACAACCTGGATTGTGGAGTCAAGGCAAACGACTGCCTCGGGAGCCTTAATTTTCAAGTACTGTACTTAGACTATCTCTTTGAGCAGAAGGGTCTTTCGGTCATAACATTAAAAAATCACCTGTCTGCCATTAGGACCCCTTTCCTTGATCTCACCGGTCTTTCCATACCACAGGCGGAGGAGAAAGGTTTTATGAGGGCGTGTTTTAAGCTTCGTCCTCCTCCCCGCCAGCTCATGCCCACCTGGTCCCTTGATAAAGCCTTAGAATTGCTTCAATCGCGCAAGTATAATTATGCGCCGGACTTTGACTCACTTTTAAAGAAGGCTGTTTTTCTCATGGCCCTTGCCACCGGAAACCGGGTGTCGGAGCTGGCGGCGATGAGCAACGAACCAAACTGTCTCAGGTTTGGGAGACTGCACGACCATGTTCAAATCGCGCCGTCTCCCTCCTTTATTGCTAAGAACGAACATTCAGACCATGTTTTTTCTGAATTTTCCATCCCGGCCCTAAAGAGAGGCCTTATTCATCACATTTTATGTCCTGTGCAAGCACTCACAAAGTTTATGAGGGCTGCGCAACCTCGCCAACAAGGTGCTTTATGGGTTAATCGGGCAGGTAAGCGTATTACAAAACGGAAGCTAGCTTCCTTGCTTGTCGACGTTTTCAGGGAAAGCAATCCCGGCATAGTAGGCAGGGCTCACGATGTTAGAAAATGGGATTTTTTCAATTTTTTTCAATTGATGATATTGCTCAAACCCAACTTTGGGCGTCCAATCATACATTCCTTACACGCTACCTGTCTGTTGCTCTAGATAAACCAAAGCGTACCTGTGTAGCTTTACGGCAACGGGTACAGTAGTTTATGTTATATTATATGTTGAGTGTCAAAAAGGGGGGGGGGGTGCGGAATAGTCCATATCCTCCCTGTACCCTTGGAGATTGTGATATATCACGAGCTGTGATAGGACGGGTTCTACAGTCCAGTATTAGCTACTTATTTTAAATTCTAAGAAATTTATCGCATAGTTGCAACTATGTCTGTTTTACCAAAGTGTACAAAAAACAATATTACTGTACAATTATTTTAAGGACAGAACACATAACTACCGCTAAGTTATAGTTCTACTGGACACATGTGTGTCACATCTTTTCATGCATACGATCGATTGCACCGATCCGACCATGAGCGAGCAGTTTCTTAATGCCACGCACTGCTAGCAAATCTTTTATACCTTTTTATATTATTGTATTACATACAATAAATCTTGAGCAAATGTTATCTGGATTCTTCTTCCCTAAGGTTAGGATATTTTGCGAATGTCCCGCCTCCAGTCTTGATATTCAGGCGAAGTCGTCAATGATGAAAGGGCCCTATTCAATTATAGGTTTGATTCCCGAAGGGAAGTAATGAAAACCTAATATTTAGTAGGGCCCCGTAATCATTGACGACTCGGGCCCTCCCACTTCCCATTCGCTGATTTTTATAGTTTATTCTTGGGATATCAGTAAAGGACGAAGATGGCCGCTAGAGGGCCTGGTGTTGGGGAAACAAAGCATGAGAAATCCACGAATATGGCAAGTCATAAGATAACAGAGATCAAATTAATTCGTCTCTTTTTATTTTTTACAGTTTTTTTCTGTAGGGTACCCGATCAAAATGACGATCCCATAAGGGAATTAAGCGTGCACTTATGACGAGTACTCCATGATGCTTCCGCGCGGGCTATTCAAAATGCTAGCGCAGGATTTTGAATGGAGACTATTATTACTAATAGACGAAGTCGTCAATGATTACGGGGCCCTACTAAATATTAGGTTTTCATTACTTCCCTTCGGGAATCAACCCTATATTCTAATCTGTAAACTGGCGTTGAGTAGAGCTCTCTAGGTCAACTGGTTCAGTTGTGATGACGATTTCCGTGGAGAGATTTTATGCAATGTTGACAATATCGGCCCTTTGCAGACACTAAATTTCGTCATAGCATAGAACAACAACATTGATCCGACGTCTCCTTCTTGATTTCGGAGCTGCGGTGTCGCAAAGACAGGCTTTGTTTACATGCGTCGGACGCACGGCTTAGAAAACACGCTTAATAGGCTTTCAAGCTTACGGATTTTAAAATGACACCCGGGCTCTTGACCATCTGCCGCGGTGTCATTTTAAAATGCTGCCCGGGCGGGAAGGGTTAACCCTCTGTTCCCGGAAGGGCTCTTGAACGCCCATAAAAAAGCATACACGAGCTACCCGGAAGGGCTCTTAAACACCCATGACGTCAAAGCCTGTGAGCTTGGTGTGCGAGGCGTCGGTCCGACGCATGTAAACAACAGCCGGCTGGACCGACGCTCCGCATCTCCGGCCACAAGAAGGAGAGCGTCGCTTGTTCGTGTGTGCCTGTATGTTGTTGTTAAGTATCGAAAAGTGGTGTAAAGTGGCTGTTTTGGCCATAAAGTTATCTCCAATGAAATCATCATCACAGCTCAACCAGTTGACTTAGAGAGCTCTACTTAATGCCATTCTACAGGTAAATAACACAGCTACGCTTGGGGATGCGCGGGAATGCGGGAAGCAGTCTGATTAACGAATATACGGTAGCCTAGCCTAGAAGTTTTTCGGCCAAAACACCCGGTTTTCGAGGAATATATATATAATACATAGCCGGGGCTGGAGGGTTAAACAGCTTAAATAGGTGAGAAATGAAAAAACAAACACTCACCTTGGTAATTGGGGGGGGGGGGGGGGTTCCTCTTCAAATCTCCCGCGCCAGCACACCACAGCTGGGCAAGGCAGCATGGCAGATGTATGATGCATCCAGTTTTTGAGTGAGTTATTTACACCACCCGAGCATCATGTGTACCTTCATAGTTCATATATTAGCAACATGTATCACATAATGTCATTGTAAATGAAGTTAAAGTGTGATAAGTGCATAGATTCAAGTTTTATATGCGCCGACGAGTGGCAAGCCCCGCGCGCGTCCTGGTTACCATGGCGACCGGCGGCCATCTCGGCCCACGACGCACGCACGTACACTCAGCCAGCTGACCGACACCCCACTCCCCCTTCACTTTCCTTCATCCTATGCTTCTCTCACGCACTCTGTTTATTGATTTTATACTTTATCGTATGTTTTATAGTTAGAATATGAAATTTACATTGTTTTAGGCACTTTTGACTTAGAAATATGGGTTTTGACATTGTATTTTTAGTGGGGAGAGTGTGGGAGGTGGTGGTGAACGCAGGCGTGGGGAAAGACAACGTACATAGCAACATGACACACTCATCCTCAGCTCGTCTCTTCTGACCCCTACAATGGCCTGGCGGAATTTTGAGGAATGCCATGGGGTCTGGGTCATCCTCCTCCTCCTCTTCCCCACTTGGTGGGGAGTCAACTATGTCATGGGGAGCGGTACACACACTATTCCCTTTGTTCCAACATCGTGAGGCGACGAGGTAGGTCAGACACTCGTGAAGTAAACAGGACAACTGTCTTCCTCCCTCCTCCCGCGCGTCCCTCTCCCCACTCCCCACTGCGGCTGGACTTGGGGGTTGCCAAGTATTGCCACTGTTCGGCAACATCCTAAGGAATATCCCATACAAATCTCAAGCCTCTAGCTACCATAGGACAAGAGTAAATAAGGTCGAAAGTCGTGGTGAAGTAAGTGGGTAAACTGGCGGCACTCACCCGCGCGTCACCACTCGCACAGCTGGACTAGTGGGCTGCCGAGTACCGCCACTGTTCGGCAACATCCTAAGGAATATCCCATACAATTCCAAGCCTCTAGCTACCATAGGACAAGATAAATAAGGTCGAAATTGCTGACACAGGTGCTGCTACACTGGGGTTTTAGCGTTACGTACATTGCCGACGTATCACGTGCGTCGCTGGGGTCCTGTGGGTTAACACGCCATAATTTTCTAGTAGAAATAATCCGGTGTCACACAAACATTTTGGCGGTGGATGTATTGGAGCCACAATAGTCTACAATTGACTAATTTAATTTATAATGGCTGGTATTTGTATCTTAGAGCTCCTAATCGTGAACAAACTAATTTAACTCCTGGAGTCCGGGTGTGAAAAACTGATTCTGAGGGTAAATGTGGGGAAGAGCAAGGTATTGATCATTGAAAGGGGTGCAGTCACAGAGTGAGATGAAGTTGAATGGTCAGGCTATGGACAATGTCAGCTCATTTAACCCATAAACGGCAACCGTCCTCAATAGAGGTTTTACTAGTGCACTTCAACCGTCCTCAATAGATCTATCTATCTATCTATTGCCTGACGCCGTGATCCCCGAAGGGGTGGCCACGAACGAACCGCCCCCATGCACCTCTGTCCCCAGTCAGTCGACGCCCCTCCCCCCAACCAGCACCGCCTTCGTTCATGTACTTCCTCACTCCATCCTTCCACCTCATATTCGGTCTACCTCTCCCCCTCTGTCCCTCCACCTCGCTCTCGTACACCCTCTTAGTCATTCTCTCGCTTTCCATACGTTCCATATGGCCGAACCATCTCAAGTTGTTCCTTTTCACACTTTCCAGCACATCTACCTCCACACCACACCTCCTTCTTACTTCCTCATTAGTCTGTCTATCCCTCCATGTAACTCCGCACGCCCTCCTTAAGTAATTAATTTCCACTGCTCTCACTCTTGGTCTGAGTCTCTCAACCAACGTCCATGCTTCGCTTCCGTAAGTCAGTGTCGGGATTACCACACTGTCATGCAAGGACTTCTTCACTTCCATACTGACCACCCTATTTCTTGTTACTGCTTTTAGCGTTCCTACAACCCTCTTCCCCTGTTGTACCCTCTCCCGCACCTCTTCATCCATAGTCCCATCTTTACTCAACACACTGCCCAGATACTTAAAAGAGTTGACGATCTCCATAGCCTGACCGTTCAGCTTCACCTCACACTCTGTGACTTCACCCCTTTCGAAGACCATAACCTTGCTCTTCCCCGTATTTACCTTCAAATTCCGTTTTTCGCACACTGTTCCAAAATCATTTACCAGACCCTGCAACTCCCATTCATTATCACTCATCAGAACTGTATCATCCGCAAACAGCAGTATAGGTAGCTTCCACTCAATTCCCTCCCTTTTCAGCGATACACCAACATCCACTGCTCTTGATAGTATTTCTTTCATAACTCCATCCATATATACAGTAAACAACCACGGGGACATCACACACCCCTGTTTCAAACCAACATTCAGGTCAAAGAACTCGCTCTGCTCACTCTCCACACGTACTGCCGCCTTTGCACCCTCATACATGCTCTTCACTGCTTTCAGCAACTTGCCCTCTACTCCGTATATTCTAAGTACTTTCCACAAACCTTCTCTATCCACTCTGTCATAGGCCTTCTCCAAGTCCATAAAGGCAACATACACCTTTTGTTTCTTCTCCAGATACTTCTCCACAACACAATTCAGGGTAAAAATCTGATCTACACATCCTCTTCCCTTCCTAAAACCTCCCTGCTCGTCGCCTATCCATTTCTCCGTTCTCACTCTCACTCTCTCAATCACTACCCTACTGTATACCTTCCCTACTACGCTTAGAAGACATATTCCTCGGTGGTTACCACACACTCCTCTTTCCCCTTTGCCCTTATATAGGGGGACTATTATGCCAGTCTTCCAGTCATCGGGTGCACTCCCCTTCTCCCATGCTAGTTTGCACATTTTCCATACCCATTCTATCACTATCTCACCACCATACCTCAACATTTCCCCACACACTCCATCTGTTCCTGGTGCTTTCCCCAACTTCACTCTTTTCATGGCTTCCCACACTTCTGACCTCCTGATCCCCACCTCCTCCTCCACTACTTCTCTTCTTCTCCCTCCCATACCATATCCAGCTATGTTTGCTGGCTCTTCATTCCTTTCATTTAGCAACTCACTGAAGTACTCCCATCTTTCGACTCTCTTGCTTCTCGGCTAGCATTCTCCCATTCTTATCTTTCACACCCTTACTGTTTCCCTTGCTACCTTCCCTAACTTTCTTGACTTCTTTCCAGAACAGTTTCTTACTCTCCCTCCATTTTACACTCAGATTCCTTCCAAATTTCCTCATCTACTCTTCTCTTACTTTCCTTCACTACTCTCTTCACCACCCTCTTACTCTCCACGTACCTTGCTCGTTTCTGTCTCTCGGAATCTTCATTCCCTCTACTACCCAACCACTCTCTATATGCTTTCTTCTTTTCTTCCACAGCTATTCTTACCTCTTCTGTCCACCATGCTGTACCTTTCACTCCCCTCCCTCTTCTCCTCACTCCACACACCTCCTCACATGCTGCACAGATCTCATCCTTAAACACCTTGCTCATCTCCTCCACTTCCTCCATAACTTCCAGGTCGAACCCACCTAGTCGTCTTTCCACTGCTCTCCTGTACTCCTCCCTGACTTCCTCCTCCTGCAACCTCTCCACCCTCCTCACCATTCCACCCTCCTCTCGCCTCCCTCCCGCTCTCCTCACCCACTTCTTTTGTATCCTAACCTTAGCTACCACTACATAATGATCAGACAGACCCCCTCCAATACCCCTATACACCCTAGCATCCATCACTCCTCAATAGATCAAGAGCATAAAAAAAAAAAAAAAAAAAAAAAAAAAAAACAACCCAGGGGCTCTCAAAAGAAAGCAATTTGTGATTAGATGAGATAATTCCCCTCCATTACTTGCTACCACTCTTCCATCTTTCCCCCCCCCCCCCCTCCTCAATTATCAACTATTTTTCCTCTTATTCCCCCTTTTATCGGGTAATTTTTGGCGCAAATTTCCCTCACACGGGCGAGGCAACTAGAAATCCTTACAACAGAGACTTCCAATGCAAGGCCTCCGTGTCGCTCTACAGCTCATAGAGGAAGCATATACGCCCCCCCCGGCTCTCGCCTCATGATACGACCTTGCGTCAATAATACGTCTTTTTAAACCCCCAACTGCTATTTCCACTTAATTTATTGCTCTTAAAATGTTCATATGTTCATAATAAAAGCAAAATAGGCGCATATGGATAAATAATAATTATATATATGGTACAGTACTATGACGATTTTCGTCAGAATAGAACCAAATACCTTCGCTTGGCGGGAGGGTTTGAACTACCATAGCTTCGCAGTTTGCGAGTTAAGTATCTAGGCAGTGTGTTGAGTAAAGATGGGAGTATGGATGAAGAAGTGCGGAGAGGGGTGCAACAGGGGAAGAGGGTTGTTGGAATGCTGAAAGCAGTAACAAGAAATAAGGTGGTCAGCATGGAAGTAAAGAAGTCCTTGCATGACAGTGTGGTAATACCGACATTGACTTACGGGAGCGAAGCATGGACGTTGGTGAAGAGACTCAAACCAAGAGTGAGAGGGGTGAAAATTAGTTACCTGAGAAGTGCGTGCGGAGTTACATGGAGGGCTAGACAGACGAATGAGTAAGTACAAGAGGTGTGGTGTGGATGTGCTGGAAAGTGTGAAAAGGAACACCTTGAGATGGTTCGGCCATGTGGAACGTATAGGAAGCGAGAGAATGACTAAGAGAGTGTACGAGAATGAGGTGGAAGGACAGAGGGAGAGGTAAACCGAATGAGAGGTGGAAGGATGGAGTGAAGAAGTATATGAGTGAAGGCGGTGCTGGATGGGAGGAGGGGCGTTGACTGATGGGGCCAGAGGTGCATGGGGCCGTTACGTTCGTGGCCACCACAGCGTCCGGCAATAGATAGATAGTCCGGGTGTCCTCTTGAAAGGAGTCAGAGCAAGCCCCACACAGCCTGGGTGTCCTCGTGGAAGGACAGAGATCTTTAAGGTGCTTTAACCCTTCCAGCCCGGGTGTCCTTTTAAAATGATACCGCGAGAGAAGGGCAGGAGCCCGGGTGTCCTATTAAAAGACAGTAAGCTTGAAAGCCTATTAAGCTTGGTCTGAACGCCGTGCATCCGACGCATGTAAACAAAGCCGATCGTTGCGTCACCGCACCTCCGAAAACAATAAGGAGACGTCGGATCAATGTTATTGTTGTGACGTTCAGACAAAATTAGTGTCTGAAAAGCTCCGATATTGTCAACATCGCGGAAAATTCGCTCCACTGAAATCGTCATCACAACTGAACCAGTTGACTTACAGAGCTCTACTCAACGCCAGTCTACAGATTGAAAACCGCACTACGTTTATAGATGTGAAATTTCTAGCAGTTAAAATAAACAAAAATACGGTAAGCCTAGGCCTAGAAGTTTTTCGGCCAGATCGCCCGGATACGACCTCCGTCCTTTGGAGGACCAGCCCGGGCCACGAGGGTTAAACCATGTGCTAGAAAGCTTTGTGTGTCAGGGCTGGCAGTTACCAGAAAACACTCAGGCTCAGTCTTTGTTCTGGGACCGTCTCGCAAGCACAGTTCTCTAACGAGTTCCATGGTGCTTGAACCCATGTACCCACAAGCACTGTACACAGACATAAAAAGGGGGCAGGGGGTTACGAATCCTCCTCTCCTTGTAAAATTTATCTACTTGATGAGACATGAACGCGAAAGTGGTCCCGGACTCTTAAGGACTAGAACTTAAAATATTGTTTCTGTTGAGGCTCGTCTCGAGTCGGCCACCCCAGCTATGGGATAGTGCTTAACCCCTACACCACGGAAGGGCTCTTGAACGCCCGTAAAAAAGCATATAACAGGTACCCGGAAGGGCTCTTGAACGCCCAGTGGTTGAAAGCCTGTGAGCTTCGTGTGCGAGGCGTCGGTCCGACGCATGTAAACAACAGCCGGCTGGACCGACGCCCGCATCTCCGGCCACAAGAAGGAGAGCGTCGCTTGTTCGTGTGTGCCTGTATGTTGTTGTTAAGTATCGAAAAGTAGTGTAAAGTGGCTGTTTTGGCCATAAAGTTATCTCCAATGAAATCATCATCACAACTCAACCAGTTAACTTACACAGCTCTACTTAACGCCATTCTACAGGTAAATAACACAGCTACGCTTGGGGATGTGCGGGAATGCGGGAAGCAGTAAGAATAACAAATATACGGTAGCCTAGCCTAGACGTTTTTCGGCCAAAACACCCGGGTTTCGGGGAATATTTATGTAATGCGTAGCCGGGGCTGGAGGGTTAAGTATATACATAATGTAGGCTATAATACAATACATACATAGGGTATAACACCGAAATAGGTACTTGGTACTTTCCTCCCGTAATTGAGTACTGCCAACTTCAGCTGTGTGGTATTCTTTCTGTCTTTCTTCTTTGGCGTATTTACGCACGTCGGCCAGTTCCCCTATTAACACTCTCCACTTTAAAGGGAAGATATATCATATTTAAGCATTTCCATAGGTCTTACCAGTTATTAAGTGAATATATGTGCGCGACAGACAAGATTTGCCAATATGTCGGTGTGGACAAGATCTGAAACTTTCTAAATATTGATAAAAGCACATTACCTCCACTCAAGATGGCTGTCGGAACAGAACTGGGAGTGATCAGCCGACGTGTCCGATTCCATACATACATACATAACATTTTAAGACCGAGTGCTCCACACATACGTGCAGTTTTAGTCTCTTGTCCTAATGGCGGCGTTCCAGGCAACCTTGTTAAGGGTTGCTTCACTTGTCAAGTTTTTGGATTTGAGATCGGCACGTATAGTCCGATCCCAGGTCTTCCTCGGTCCCCTTGGTGTAGCTCCCTCCACAATCACAGACCTGCATTTTTTCCCTCAATTTTGTTTATCCATTCTCTCCACATGTCCATACCATCCCAGTCTACTTGTACGCATCACTTCGCTAATACTCTTTATACCTAAACGTCTCCTCAGCTCAACATTTGTTATTCTATCCTGCAGCTTATCACCCGCCACATGAGTTATGAAATGCATCCTGTGGCAAACTATTGATTTTTATTTTAAATAACGTATGCGATTTTTGCGGCCGGTCAATGAAAGTACAGTAGCCTACCATTGTTTTGGGTGGCCTGACACTACTTTTATGGCATAAATCTACCTCTTATATGTTATATTTTATATATTTCAAAGTAAATACTGTTACCATAAGTGTATCAAGTCGAAGCCAAACACATTGTCCACTGTCACGATGTTTAGTGGTGATTTTTAGTAATTACCTTGGGAAATAATGGCTATATCGCTAAAATTCTATTAATAGTATACTAATCATGTAATAAATATGTTATATTATTTATTGACTTGCTCTTATGTAGCTTGACCATTTAATTATTATGTTCCTTCCAACAACCAACTATACTCCTAAAATCGATTAATGAAGTTTACAAACACATGTGGCAGTCCGTGGATTCGAACCCAGGACGCTCACACCGAAAATCAACACTTAGTTAGTAGTTTTCGTTAATAATAATAATTTTACTTATTTAAAAGAGCGCTCAATCTTCAAAATGAATTCGCAAGCGCTCGAACATAAAACAAAATTTCAATAAAACAACATTAACATACTTGTATTTACAACACAATTTACATAGTTATTAATACAATAATTATAACCACTAAACTCTATAGATAATCATCTGTCACTACAACATTCCCCAGGTCGTAACACTTTTGAAACATGAAGGTTTTTAAATGCTTCTTGAAGGACTCAACAGATATAGACTGCTTAATACAGTCCGGCAACCGATTATACAACCTTGGAGCCGTGTGGGAGAAAGCACGAGATACGAAAGCAGACTGATAAGCAACAGTAGGCTCATCCAATCTTAAAAGATCATCCCCACTGCGCAGAGACATACAAGGTCGATCCCGTTGGGGGAGCAAAAGTTCAGCCAGGTATTTAGGCTCACCGAACTTAACCCCTTTGAAAACCATAAGACAAAGCTTGATCTCAATTCTGGCCTTGATTGGGAGCCAATGCAACTCAATCAAACTGTAGTAGGCGTTCTAGGTGGGAGGCCAAAAACCAGTTGAGCAGCACGATTTATTACTGACTGCAGTTTTCGTAGCAAATATTTGGGTAGGTAAAACCATAAGCATAGAGTTACAGTAGTCTATGCGAGACAAGATTTGAGAGTGAATCAGTGTCAAAAGACACTGTTTGTCCAGCGATTTTCGGACAGCATATAGGTTACGAATCTGGTAGTTGCAAGTTTTGACTATTTGTTCAATTTGCTTTTTAAAACTAAGTTTTAAGTCAAAGAACACACCAAGATTCTTGACACATACAGCAGGAGAGAGTTCTGTTTCACCAATGTTAAGTGATCCAAAGTCGTTGACACCAGTCCTCCGGTTTCCATGGATAACAAATAGTTCAGTTTTCCAATCGTTCAGTTTCAGCTTTCTGCGAACAATCCAGATCTTTATATCAGACTCAAAATTTTCATTCTGTCCTTTATATCTCCCACATCATTTATCTTAACATACACTTGAGTGTCATCAGCATAAAAATTATATGATAATCCATGGGCACGAAGAAGAGATGCCAGATTGCTTGTGTACACAGCAAATAGAATAGGGCCCAGCACAGAACCCTGAGGCACCACACACAGTAGAGAAACTAGATCAGACACAGCATCACCCGCCATCACTGATTGGGTTCGATTAGACAAATATGTTTAAGCAAAACAAGTGCCGTCACTAATTCCAGACTGCTGTAGGTCGTCTAGCAACAACCGATGATCGACCGTGTCAAAAGCAGCAGAGAGATCCAACAAGACCAATAGAGACGAGTTACCGGCACAGCACTCCATCACCAGATCGTTGTGAACCCTACAAAGAGCGGTCTCGGTAGAGTGATGTTTCTTATAAGCAAATTGAAGGTGGGGAATAGTCCCGTTGGCCTCCAACACAGGTAGTAGCTGCATGGTCTAGGATAGCACGTTCCAAAATCTTAAAGAGGAATGACAAATTAGAGACTGGGTGGTAGCTTGACAAGACCTGATTCTTTAATGAGAGGATGTACAATAGCTGATTTCTCAGTCAGGAAATGTACCTTCAGAGAACGATTTATTAAGGATTCTACAAACAAGGTCGGCTGCGTGTTCGTAAACGTCATTCAACCTTGATACATCGAGAGGATCAAGATTGCAAAAGGTCTTATTAGAGTTCCTAATATAGCAAAGAACATCACTGACCTCAACTGGTTGGAAGGTGGAAATAGTCAAATAATTGGTGTGGTGAGTTTGGAACCTAACAGAGAAATCATCTGGTGTTACATATATTTAATTCATCGCATATATTTCTTGCATTCACATATTGGGTACGAGCTTCATCTCTCCGCATCATACGCCTGTCACGTTCAGCCTTCATACGATATCGCCAGAGAGAAGTGATGGACGAATCATACCAGGGGCAATCATCACGTAATATAATTCTCTTTTCAATCTCGGGGCAGTATCTAGTGAAAATCAAGCTTAGCAACTGATTATGTAATGTAACCAACTCATCAGTAAAGAGATCAGACAGGTCGATAGAATTGAGAGAAGTACGAACCGCACAAGATAACTGTGTATGATCAATATTAGCATAGTTTCTGAATTTGATTGTCTTAACCCTTTGGCGCACGATGACTCGTTCAGAGTCATTAGGTATTTTTTTCCTAGGCGCACGATGACTCATTAAGAGTCATTAAACTTAAAAATATTCCCAAAAAATTAAGTTTTTGTCTGACGAGCGTCATATTTGGCATAGATATTAAGTATTACGTCTAGTTCAATGGGTACAATTGGCAACCCCCTCAGTTTAACCGTTTACTCACGGCTGGCTGGGAAGGGAGCAGAGTACAGCTCAGTCTGTGTTTCGATACTTTCACGTTTATTCGTGTATCTCAGTAACTATTTGGTTTATAGTAATTCTGAAGTTACCAGTGGAATCCTCATTAAATTCCGCTTCCATATATGTATGCAAATAAAAAATGTTGCGGGCAAAATTTTGAGCTAGCGTGAGTTGGAGATAAGGTATTTACTTTTTTTTTTACAATTCTCATTTCGGAGTGCCCCAATGTGGTTGTTTTGTATTTATTCTATGTTTTTATTCGCTTATCTTCAAGTTCAATCAATAACGAAGCCGATGGTACCTCATTAATACAAATACAAGGATTTTTTGGTGGATAAAAACGTCACAGAAACAAATTATCGCCGGGCACAAAACTGTCTCTGAGTGAGCTGAGATATACTTTGGGAGTGGGAAAAACTTTGATTGGAAACTATAGGTGCGCCAAAGGGTTAATAAGAGGGTGGTCTCGGGACATCAAAGCTAAAAGTAACCAGATCATGATCAGACAGCACTGAACCAACAACATCCACCTCCACATCTGCAACACGATCACAATCAGAGGGAGACAAGACTAAATCCAAAATATGACCTGCGACATGTGTTGGAGTACTGTACTGACGTTATTTACAAAATTGTTACCATCAATTTACTCGCGAAATTCAGTTAAATAAGGCTTGAGGGATGGATGATCAACCCAGAAATTAAAATCGCCACATATCAGCAACGATCCAGACTTCTCAGCTAAGGCCTCTAGAAACTCTCCAAACTCGTTAATAAAAACTCTATCTGAACCAGGGTGCGGAGGACGATAAACTACTGTACTGCAATCCTAATCACCTGCCGATGAAGATTAATAAGCACTTCCACGAACTCAATTGTGAATAACTGAACGTCTTAAATGAGTCAGATATGACAACGAGGAGCTGCTTAAAGTGGCGAAAATAGGAAAATATAGAGACGATTCTGATGGCCTTACAGCGGCCTGTTGGTAAGTATTCGAATGACTTATTATTATGTCATTTGTACAAAATATGCATATGTATGCAAAGCTGAAGACTTTCTGAATCATATGTAGGTGTTTAAGGAAAGATATAAGTTAAATTACCAATGTTATAAGGGTGGTACCACAATGTGGAAGGAAAGCACTCATTTCTATCCACCGCTAAATTCGCCGTTTCGCGCCAACTTCACAAAGGTTCACCATGTTATTGCATGGCTGCCGTAAGCCGATTTTAGTGTTTTAAGTGACTTATGAATAGTTTAGAGTGTGCTCTTTACGAATATACCAATGAAAGTTGTATACAGAAAGTTTTTATAAGCGTAATCTATCTATCTATCTATTGCCTGACGCCGTGATCCCCGAAGGGGTGGCCACGAACGAACCGCCCCCATGCACCTCTGTCCCCAGTCAGTCGACGCCCCTCCCCCCAACCAGCACCGCCTTCGTTCATGTACTTCCTCACTCCATCCTTCCACCTCATATTCGGTCTACCTCTCCCCCTCTGTCCCTCCACCTCGCTCTCGTACACCCTCTTAGTCATTCTCTCGCTTTCCATACGTTCCATATGGCCGAACCATCTCAAGTTGTTCCTTTTCACACTTTCCAGCACATCTACCTCCACACCACACCTCCTTCTTACTTCCTCATTAGTCTGTCTATCCCTCCATGTAACTCCGCACGCACTCCTTAAGTAATTCATTTCCACTGCTCTCACTCTTGGTCTGAGTCTCTCAACCAACGTCCATGCTTCGCTTCCGTAAGTCAGTGTCGGGATTACCACACTGTCATGCAAGGACTTCTTCACTTCCATACTGACCACCCTATTTCTTGTTACTGCTTTTAGCGTTCCTACAACCCTCTTCCCCTGTTGTACCCTCTCCCGCACCTCTTCATCCATAGTCCCATCTTTACTCAACACACTGCCCAGATACTTAAAAGAGTTGACGATCTCCATAGCCTGACCGTTCAGCTTCACCTCACACTCTGTGACTTCACCCCTTTCGAAGACCATAACCTTGCTCTTCCCCGTATTTACCTTCAAATTCCGTTTTTCGCACACTGTTCCAAACTCATTTACCAGACCCTGCAACTCCCATTCATTATCACTCATCAGAACTGTATCATCCGCAAACAGCAGTATAGGTAGCTTCCACTCAATTCCCTCCCTTTTCAGCGATACACCAACATCCACTGCTCTTGATAGTATTTCTTTCATAACTCCATCCATATATACAGTAAACAACCACGGGGACATCACACACCCCTGTTTCAAACCAACATTCAGGTCAAAGAACTCGCTCTGCTCACTCTCCACACGTACTGCCGCCTTTGCACCCTCATACATGCTCTTCACTGCTTTCAGCAACTTGCCCTCTACTCCGTATATTCTAAGTACTTTCCACAAACCTTCTCTATCCACTCTGTCATAGGCCTTCTCCAAGTCCATAAAGGCAAACATACACCTTTTGTTTCTTCTCCAGATACTTCTCCACAACACAATTCAGGGTAAAAATCTGATCTACACATCCTCTTCCCTTCCTAAAACCTCCCTGCTCGTCGCCTATCCATTTCTCCGTTCTCACTCTCACTCTCTCAATCACTACCCTACTGTATACCTTCCCTACTACGCTTAGAAGACATATTCCTCGGTGGTTACCACACACTCCTCTTTCCCCTTTGCCCTTATATAGGGGGACTATTATGCCAGTCTTCCAGTCATCGGGTGCACTCCCCTTCTCCCATGCTAGTTTGCACATTTTCCATACCCATTCTATCACTATCTCACCACCATACCTCAACATTTCCCCACACACTCCATCTGTTCCTGGTGCTTTCCCCAACTTCACTCTTTTCATGGCTTCCCACACTTCTGACCTCCTGATCCCCACCTCCTCCTCCACTACTTCTCTTCTTCTCCCTCCCATACCATATCCAGCTATGTTTGCTGGCTCTTCATTCCTTTCATTTAGCAACTCACTGAAGTACTCCCTCCATCTTTCGACTCTCTCTTGCTTCTCGGCTAGCATTCTCCCATTCTTATCTTTCACACCCTTACTGTTTCCCTTGCTACCTTCCCTAACTTTCTTGACTTCTTTCCAGAACAGTTTCTTACTCTCCCTCCATTTACACTCAGATTCCTTCCAAATTCCTCATCTACTCTTCTCTTACTTTCCTTCACTACTCTCTTCACCACCCTCTTACTCTCCACGTACCTTGCTCGTTTCTGTCTCTCGGAATCTTCATTCCCTCTACTACCCAACCACTCTCTATATGCTTTCTTCTTTTCTTCCACAGCTATTCTTACCTCTTCTGTCCACCATGCTGTACCTTTCACTCCCCTCCCTCTTCTCCTCACTCCACACACCTCCTCACATGCTGCACAGATCTCATCCTTAAACACCTTGCTCATCTCCTCCACTTCCTCCATAACTTCCAGGTCGAACCCACCTAGTCGTCTTTCCACTGCTCTCCTGTACTCCTCCCTGACTTCCTCCTCCTGCAACCTCTCCACCCTCCTCACCATTCCACCCTCCTCTCGCCTCCCTCCCGCTCTCCTCACCCACTTCTTTTGTATCCTAACCTTAGCTACCACTACATAATGATCAGACAGACCCCCTCCAATACCCCTATACACCCTAGCATCCATCACTCCTCAATAGATCAAGAGCATAAAAAAAAAAAAAAAAAAAAAAAAAAAAAAAAACAACCCAGGGGCTCTCAAAAGAAAGCAATTTGTGATTAGATGAGATAATTCCCCTCCATTACTTGCTACCACTCTTACATGTGTCCCCCCCCCCCCCCCCCCTCCTCAATTATCAACTATTTTTCCTCTTATTCCCCCTTTTATCGGGTAATTTTTGGCGCAAATTTCCCTCACACGGGCGAGGCAACTAGAAATCCTTACAACAGAGACTTCCAATGCAAGGCCTCCGTGTCGCTCTACAGCTCATAGAGGAAGCATATACGCCCCCCCCGGCTCTCGCCTCATGATACGACCTTGCGTCAATAATACGTCTTTTTAAACCCCCAACTGCTATTTCCACTTAATTTATTGCTCTTAAAATGTTCATATGTTCATAATAAAAGCAAAATAGGCGCATATGGATAAATAATAATTATATATATGGTACAGTACTATGACGATTTTCGTCAGAATAGAACCAAATACCTTCGCTTGGCGGGAGGGTTTGAACTACCATAGCTTCGCAGTTTGCGAGTTAAGTATCTAGGCAGTGTGTTGAGTAAAGATGGGAGTATGGATGAAGAAGTGCGGGAGAGGGTGCAACAGGGGAAGAGGGTTGTTGGAATGCTGAAAGCAGTAACAAGAAATAAGGTGGTCAGCATGGAAGTAAAGAAGTCCTTGCATGACAGTGTGGTAATACCGACATTGACTTACGGGAGCGAAGCATGGACGTTGGTGAAGAGACTCAAACCAAGAGTGAGAGGGGTGAAAATTAGTTACCTGAGAAGTGCGTGCGGAGTTACATGGAGGGCTAGACAGACGAATGAGTAAGTACAAGAGGTGTGGTGTGGATGTGCTGGAAAGTGTGAAAAGGAACACCTTGAGATGGTTCGGCCATGTGGAACGTATAGGAAGCGAGAGAATGACTAAGAGAGTGTACGAGAATGAGGTGGAAGGACAGAGGGAGAGGTAAACCGAATGAGAGGTGGAAGGATGGAGTGAAGAAGTATATGAGTGAAGGCGGTGCTGGATGGGAGGAGGGGCGTTGACTGATGGGGCCAGAGGTGCATGGGGGCCGTTACGTTCGTGGCCACCACAGCGTCCGGCAATAGATAGATAGTCCGGGTGTCCTCTTGAAAGGAGTCAGAGCAAGCCCCACACAGCCTGGGTGTCCTCGTGGAAGGACAGAGATCTTTAAGGTGCTTTAACCCTTCCAGCCCGGGTGTCCTTTTAAAATGATACCGCGAGAGAAGGGCAGGAGCCCGGGTGTCCTATTAAAAGACAGTAAGCTTGAAAGCCTATTAAGCTTGGTCTGAACGCCGTGCATCCGACGCATGTAAACAAAGCCGATCGTTGCGTCACCGCACCTCCGAAAACAATAAGGAGACGTCGGATCAATGTTATTGTTGTGACGTCAGACAAAATTAGTGTCTGAAAAGCTCCGATATTGTCAACATCGCGGAAAAATTCGCTCCACTGAAATCGTCATCACAACTGAACCAGTTGACTTACAGAGCTCTACTCAACGCCAGTCTACAGATTGAAAACCGCACTACGTTTATAGATGTGTGGGAAATTTCTAGCAGTTAAAATAAACAAAAATACGGTAGCCTAGGCCTAGAAGTTTTTCGGCCAGATCGCCCGGATACGACCTCCGTCCTTTGGAGGACCAGCCCGGGCCACGAGGGTTAAACCATGTGCTAGAAAGCTTTGTGTGTCAGGGCTGGCAGTACCAGAAACACTCAGGCTCAGTCTTTGTTCTGGGACCGTCTCGCAAGCACAGTTCTCTAACGAGTTCCATGGTGCTTGAACCCATGTACCCACAAGCACTGTACACAGACATAAAAAGGGGGCAGGGGGTTACGAATCCTCCTCTCCTTGTAAAATTTATCTACTTGATGAGACATGAACGCGAAAGTGGTCCCGGACTCTTAAGGACTAGAACTTAAAATATTGTTTCTGTTGAGGCTCGTCTCGAGTCGGCCACCCCCAGCTATGGGATATGTGCTTAACCCCTACACCACGGAAGGGCTCTTGAACGCCCGTAAAAAAGCATATAACAGGTACCCGGAAGGGCTCTTGAACGCCCAGTGGTTGAAAGCCTGTGAGCTTCGTGTGCGAGGCGTCGGTCCGACGCATGTAAACAACAGCCGGCTGGACCGACGCCCCGCATCTCCGGCCACAAGAAGGAGAGCGTCGCTTGTTCGTGTGTGCCTGTATGTTGTTGTTAAGTATCGAAAAGTAGTGTAAAGTGGCTGTTTTGGCCATAAAGTTATCTCCAATGAAATCATCATCACAACTCAACCAGTTAACTTACAGAGCTCTACTTAACGCCATTCTACAGGTAAATAACACAGCTACGCTTGGGGATGTGCGGGAATGCGGGAAGCAGTAAGAATAACAAATATACGGTAGCCTAGCCTAGACGTTTTTCGGCCAAAACACCCGGGTTTCGGGGAATATTTATGTAATGCGTAGCCGGGGCTGGAGGGTTAAGTATATACATAATGTAGGCTATAATACAATACATACATAGGGTATAACACCGAAATAGGTACTTGGTACTTTCCTCCCGTAATTGAGTACTGCCAACTTCAGCTGTGTGGTATTCTTTCTGTCTTTCTTCTTTGGCGTATTTACGCACGTCGGCCAGTTCCCCTATTAACACTCTCCACTTTAAAGGGAAGATATATCATATTTAAGCATTTCCATAGGTCTTACCAGTTATTAAGTGAATATATGTGCGCGACAGACAAGATTTGCCAATATGTCGGTGTGGACAAGATCTGAAACTTTCTAAATATTGATAAAAGCACATTACCTCCACTCAAGATGGCTGTCGGAACAGAACTGGGAGTGATCAGCCGACGTGTCCGATTCCATACATACATACATAACATTTTAAGACCGAGTGCTCCACACATACGTGCAGTTTTAGTCTCTTGTCCTAATGGCGGCGTTCCAGGCAACCTTGTTAAGGGTTGCTTCACTTGTCAAGTTTTTGGATTTGAGATCGGCACGTATAGTCCGATCCCAGGTCTTCCTCGGTCCACCCCTTGGTGTAGCTCCCTCCACAATCACAGACCTGCATTTTTTCCCTCAATTTTGTTTATCCATTCTCTCCACATGTCCATACCATCCCAGTCTACTTGTACGCATCACTTCGCTAATACTCTTTATACCTAAACGTCTCCTCAGCTCAACATTTGTTATTCTATCCTGCAGCTTATCACCCGCCACATGAGTTATGAAATGCATCCTGTGGCAAACTATTGATTTTTATTTTAAATAACGTATGCGATTTTTGCGGCCGGTCAATGAAAGTACAGTAGCCTACCATTGTTTTGGGTGGCCTGACACTACTTTTATGGCATAAATCTACCTCTTATATGTTATATTTTATATATTTCAAAGTAAAATACTGTTACCATAAGTGTATCAAGTCGAAGCCAAACACATTGTCCACTGTCACGATGTTTAGTGGTGATTTTTAGTAATTACCTTGGGAAATAATGGCTATATATCGCTAAAATTCTATTAATAGTATACTAATCATGTAATAAATATGTTATATTTATTTATTGACTTGCTCTTATGTAGCTTGACCATTTAATTATTATGTTCCTTCCAACAACCAACTATACTCCTAAAATCGATTAATGAAGTTTACAAACACATGTGGCAGTCCGTGGATTCGAACCCAGGACGCTCACACCGAAAATCAACACTTAGTTAGTAGTTTTCGTTAATAATAATAATTTTACTTATTTAAAAGAGCGCTCAATCTTCAAAATGAATTCGCAAGCGCTCGAACATAAAACAAAATTTCAATAAAACAACATTAACATACTTGTATTTACAACACAATTTACATAGTTATTAATACAATAATTATAACCACTAAACTCTATAGATAATCATCTGTCACTACAACATTCCCCAGGTCGTAACACTTTGAAACATGAAGGTTTTTAAATGCTTCTTGAAGGACTCAACAGATATAGACTGCTTAATACAGTCCGGCAACCGATTATACAACCTTGGAGCCGTGTGGGAGAAAGCACGAGATACGAAAGCAGACTGATAAGCAACAGTAGGCTCATCCAATCTTAAAAGATCATCCCCACTGCGCAGAGACATACAAGGTCGATCCCGTTGGGGGAGCAAAAGTTCAGCCAGGTATTTAGGCTCACCGAACTTAACCCCTTTGAAAACCATAAGACAAAGCTTGATCTCAATTCTGGCCTTGATTGGGAGCCAATGCAACTCAATCAAACTGTAGTAGGCGTTCTAGGTGGGAGGCCAAAAACCAGTTGAGCAGCACGATTTATTACTGACTGCAGTTTTCGTAGCAAATATTTGGGTAGGTAAAACCATAAGCAGAGTTACAGTAGTCTATGCGAGACAAGATTTGAGAGTGAATCAGTGTCAAAAGACACTGTTTGTCCAGCGATTTTCGGACAGCATATAGGTTACGAATCTGGTAGTTGCAAGTTTTGACTATTTGTTCAATTTGCTTTTTAAAACTAAGTTTTAAGTCAAAGAACACACCAAGATTCTTGACACATACAGCAGGAGAGAGTTCTGTTTCACCAATGTTAAGTGATCCAAAGTCGTTGACACCAGTCCTCCGGTTTCCATGGATAACAAATAGTTCAGTTTTCCAATCGTTCAGTTTCAGCTTTCTGCGAACAATCCAGATCTTTATATCAGACTCAAAATTTTCATTCTGTCCTTTATATCTCCCACATCATTTATCTTAACATACACTTGAGTGTCATCAGCATAAAAATTATATGATAATCCATGGGCACGAAGAAGAGATGCCAGATTGCTTGTGTACACAGCAAATAGAATAGGGCCCAGCACAGAACCCTGAGGCACCACACACAGTAGAGAAACTAGATCAGACACAGCATCACCCGCCATCACTGATTGGGTTCGATTAGACAAATATGTTTAAGCAAAACAAGTGCCGTCACTAATTCCAGACTGCTGTAGGTCGTCTAGCAACAACCGATGATCGACCGTGTCAAAAGCAGCAGAGAGATCCAACAAGACCAATAGAGACGAGTTACCGGCACAGCACTCCATCACCAGATCGTTGTGAACCCTACAAAGAGCGGTCTCGGTAGAGTGATGTTTCTTATAAGCAAATTGAAGGTGGGGAATAGTCCCGTTGGCCTCCAACACAGGTAGTAGCTGGTCTAGGATAGCACGTTCCAAAATCTTAAAGAGGAATGACAAATTAAGAGACTGGGTGGTAGCTTGACAAGACCTGATTCTTTAATGAGAGGATGTACAATAGCTGATTTCTCAGTCAGGAAATGTACCTTCAGAGAACGATTTATTAAGGATTCTACAAACAAGGTCGGCTGCGTGTTCGTAAACGTCATTCAACCTTGATACATCGAGAGGATCAAGATTGCAAAAGGTCTTATTAGAGTTCCTAATATAGCAAAGAACATCACTGACCTCAACTGGTTGGAAGGTGGAAATAGTCAAATAATTGGTGTGGTGAGTTTGGAACCTAACAGAGAAATCATCTGGTGTTACATATATTTAATTCATCGCATATATTTCTTGCATTCACATATTGGGTACGAGCTTCATCTCTCCGCATCATACGCCTGTCACGTTCAGCCTTCATACGATATCGCCAGAGAGAAGTGATGGACGAATCATACCAGGGGCAATCATCACGTAATATAATTCTCTTTTCAATCTCGGGGCAGTATCTAGTGAAAATCAAGCTTAGCAACTGATTATGTAATGTAACCAACTCATCAGTAAAGAGATCAGACAGGTCGATAGAATTGAGAGAAGTACGAACCGCACAAGATAACTGTGTATGATCAATATTAGCATAGTTTCTGAATTTGATTGTCTTAACCCTTTGGCGCACGATGACTCGTTCAGAGTCATTAGGTATTTTTTTCCTAGGCGCACGATGACTCATTAAGAGTCATTAAACTTAAAAATATTCCCAAAAAATTAAGTTTTTGTCTGACGCGCGTCATATTTGGCATAGATATTAAGTATTACGTCTAGTTCAATGGGTACAATTGGCAACCCCCTCAGTTTAACCGTTTACTCACGGCTGGCTGGGAAGGGAGCAGAGTACAGCTCAGTCTGTGTTTCGATACTTTCACGTTTATTCGTGTATCTCAGTAACTATTTGGTTTATAGTAATTCTGAAGTTACCAGTGGAATCCTCATTAAATTCCGCTTCCATATATGTATGCAAATAAAAAATGTTGCGGGCAAAATTTTGAGCTAGCGTGAGTTGGAGATAAGGTATTTACTTTTTTTTTTACAATTCTCATTTCGGAGTGCCCCAATGTGGTTGTTTTGTATTTATTCTATGTTTTTATTCGCTTATCTTCAAGTTCAATCAATAACGAAGCCGATGGTACCTCCTTAAAACAAATACAAGGATTTTTGGTGGATAAAAACGTCACAGAAACAAATTATCGCCGGGCACAAAACTGTCTCTGAGTGAGCTGAGATATACTTTGGGAGTGGGAAAAACTTTGATTGGAAACTATAGGTGCGCCAAAGGGTTAATAAGAGGGTGGTCTCGGGACATCAAAGCTAAAAGTAACCAGATCATGATCAGACAGCACTGAACCAACAACATCCACCTCCACATCTGCAACACGATCACAATCAGAGGGAGACAAGACTAAATCCAAAATATGACCTGCGACATGTGTTGGAGTACTGTACGACGTTATTTACAAAATTGTTACCATCAATTTACTCGCGAAATTCAGTTAAATAAGGCTTGAGGGATGGATGATCAACCCAGAAATTAAAATCGCCACATATCAGCAACGATCCAGACTTTCCTCAGCTAAGGCCTCTAGAAACTCTCCAAAATCGTTAATAAAAACTCTATCTGAACCAGGGTGCGGAGGACGATAAACTACTGTACTGCAATCCTAATCACCTGCCGATGAAGATTAATAAGCACTTCCACGAACTCAATTGTGAATAACTGAACGTCTTAAATGAGTCAGATATGACAACGAGGCGCTGCTTAAAGTGGCGCAAATAGGAAAATATAGAGACGATTCTGATGGCCTTACAGCGGCCTGTTGGTAAGTATTCGAATGACTTATTATTATGTCATTTGTACAAAATATGCATATGTATGCAAAGCTGAAGACTTTCTGAATCATATGTAGGTGTTTAAGGAAAGATATAAGTTAAATTACCAATGTTATAAGGGTGGTACCACAATGTGGAAGGAAAGCACTCATTTCTATCCACCGCTAAATTCGCCGTTTCGCGCCAACTTCACAAAGGTTCACCATGTTATGCATGGCTGCCGTAAGCCGATTTTAGTGTTTTAAGTGACTTATGAAGAGTTTAGAGTGTGCTTTACGAATATACCAATGAAAGTTGTATACAGAAAGTTTTTATAAGCGTAATCTATCTATCTATCTATTGCCTGACGCCGTGATCCCCGAAGGGGTGGCCACGAACGAACCGCCCCCATGCACCTCTGTCCCCAGTCAGTCGACGCCCCTCCCCCAACCAGCACCGCCTTCGTTCATGTACTTCCTCACTCCATCCTTCCACCTCATATTCGGTCTACCTCTCCCCCTCTGTCCCTCCACCTCGCTCTCGTACACCCTCTTAGTCATTCTCTCGCTTTCCATACGTTCCATATGGCCGAACCATCTCAAGTTGTTCCTTTTCACACTTTCCAGCACATCTACCTCCACACCACACCTCCTTCTTACTTCCTCATTAGTCTGTCTATCCCTCCATGTAACTCCGCACGCACTCCTTAAGTAATTCATTTCCACTGCTCTCACTCTTGGTCTGAGTCTCTCAACCAACGTCCATGCTTCGCTTCCGTAAGTCAGTGTCGGGATTACCACACTGTCATGCAAGGACTTCTTCACTTCCATACTGACCACCCTATTTCTTGTTACTGCTTTTAGCGTTCCTACAACCCTCTTCCCCTGTTGTACCCTCTCCCGCACCTCTTCATCCATAAGCGTAATGTGCAAATGAAAATCGGTACTTTCCTTGACCGCCGGTACTGTACTTATATCGATGTTTTACCCTACATACAAGTTTAAAGACCATTTTGTCCACAGGGAATGTGGTTACAGTCTCACGTCTTAAATGGCGGCTTTCCAGGCGCCCAGGTCAAGGGCTGCCTTTCTTGTCAAGTTCTTTATTTTGAGATCGGACCGGAGCAATATGCGTGACATTATTACAATAATGATGATAACAGCTGTGATTAGGGACTAGAATTACCTATAAGAAGCGATAGGAGTTACAATTGTTTACAAGCCAAAGACGTAGTCCGGGCAGCGAAAAAAAATTTAGTCGTCAGTTTAGGCAAACCGGACACGCGGCACCACTGTACACTAAGAAGTTAGGCAACACTGCCCCACCATAATCATATTACAGTATATTATATTATATTAACCTAACCTAATATAATCTAATTTTATATAACTATCTATCTATCTATTGCCTGACGCCGTGATCCCCGAAGGGGTGGCCACGAACGAGTTTGTTATATAACTAACAAACAAAATAAAAATATAAAATACACTAGATCCGAGTGGGCTCGAACACTGGTTTTGCTGTGTATGTGGCCAGACCTCTACCAACTGAGCTACGAGGTGACGTGCTAATTAAGGTTTGAAGGCTATATTTAAACGCGATTGGGTCTCTCTCTCTCCTTCCTTCCCTTTCATCCTTGGCATCATGAGTTATTCTTCCACTTAGGTTAGGTTAATCTAATATAATATGATTATGGATGGGCAGTGATGCCAAACTTCTGAGTGTACAGTGGTGCCGCGTGTCCGGTTTGCCTAAACTGATGACTAAAAAAAAAATCGCGTCCGGGCAAGCGTACGGATGCAGTTCCGAAGTGATGTGATTCTGGCGGAAAAGTTACCTCTATTCATCACATCATCACAGAACCACTTTATGTAGAGGGTTCTAGTCTTTGACATTCTAAAGACGAAGGTTTGTGCTACATTTAGATATTATTTATGCCGGTTAGGCCATACCATTATTTTTAACATCATTTTACCGATATATTAACTCTTCCCTTCCGGCGGTTTATATAACACACCAGTCGCCCCACCCGGGCATATTTGGCACCAATACGCCTCTTATTATACCTGCTGTATCTGTTTGTATATTTTATTACTTAATAATGTTCATTATGCAGTTTTATGCTTTAATTATCAACATAATTATAGTATAACTAGTTTGAATAGAATACTTTAACCTTCATTGTAATTTCTATATTCATACAGAATTTACCAAAACGTCCTGAACTTCCCAATTGACTAATTCCCTGAATATGATGAGAGCGCGTTACTGTAATTTATGCGAGACTAGTTTGCTTGGGAAACAAATTCACTTGCTCATATACTGTAGTGATGTACATTCTATGTGTTTTTTTTTTTTCAGTTTATTTTGCTAAATCATCAATGCGTTACTTCCACATAGTGATTTTGATAAGTTCTTTTGTCTTTATATTATGCAGTTCCTGTTTTGGTTTGCTTGTTTTGCAAGTTTTACATTTATATATTAAATGTACAATAACTAAACAAATATCATGATCACGTACCTTCATTCAGGTTGGAGAATGGTTAAAACTGCAGCTGTGGGTAGTCTGGTTGTCGTGTGATCAACGCAAAAGCAATGACAACTTTTACAGTCCAAGTTAATGCTTGAGTGTGCATTAGTATGTGTGTAATCTGCATCATGCTGAAAGGGTTAAATCAATGGGGCTCATAATTTGTATATTTTTATATCGACTGGTCCTCCGGATACTTTAATTCAAGTTTGGGAAAGACTGTCAGAGTTGAAGGGTTCACCGACGTGGTGTTTAGTTCTTTGAGACATAAGAGGCTCTTCCTATGCCAAGTAAAATAAGCTGGTACAGTAGTGTGGAAGAAGGTGCAACAGGGGAAGAGGGTTATAGGAACACTGAAAGCAGTGACAAGGAATAGGGTGGTCAGCATGGAAGTCCTTGCATGATAGTGTGGCAATCCCGACATTGACGCACGGGAGTGAAGCGTGAATGTTGTTGGAGAGGTACAAATCAAGAATGAGATGGGTGGAATTGAGTTACTTGAGAATTGCATGTGGAGTTACATGGAGGGATAGACAGACGAATGAGGAAATATGAGAATGGTCTTGTGGTGTATGCGGATGTGCTGGAAAGGGTGGAAAGGAACACCTTGAGGTAGTTCGGCAATGGGGAACGTATGAGAAACGAAAGAATCATTAAGAGTGTACGAGAGTGAGGTGGAAGGATGGAGTTGAGAGGTATATGAGTGAAAGCGGTGTTGGTTGGGAGGAGGGGCGTTGTCTGACAGGACAGAGGTGCAAAAGGGGGATTCATTCGTGGCCACCCCTTCGGGGATCATGACGTCTGACAATTGATAGATCAATAGCAATAGCAAGGACACAGGTGTGGAAATGGAGGTAAAACAGAGATTATGTGAAGGAAAAAGTTTTCGAAGCAATGGGAAGTATGTGGAAGGTGAGAAATCTTGGAATGAAAGCTAGAAGTGCAATATATCGAGGGATAGTTGCACCAACAGTGATGTATGGGGCTGAGACATGGGCTCTGAAGGCAAAATAGAGAAGAAAGCTGGATGTGATGGAGATGAGCTACTTGAGGGGTATGTGTGGAGTTACTCGAAGAGACAGATTGAGGAATGAAGAGATACGTAGGAGAGTGGGACAGCAGTAACCTTTGTCGGCCAGAGTGGACAGAAGGGTGCTGTGCTGGTATGGACGTGTTAAGCGAATGGGAGATGAAAGGCTTACAAAGAGAGTATATGAGTAAGATACAAGGGGATGTAGAGGGGTAGGAAGACCTCCGTTGAGATGGAGAGATTGTGTAGTACAAACATTGGAAGATTGAGAGATGACTGTAGAACAGGCAAGATAAGTGGTTGTTGTTGTTGTTCCCCAGACTGCCTGGCCGAACAGCCCCAAGGCCCCGGGCAAAGCCAAGGCCATAACCGAGCGCCCCCACAGAACCCTCCCTGCCTACCACAATAAAACCTGGGTGACCGAAGCCACTCCATGGCGGGGAGCTAAGGAGGGTGCGGAAACACCCGGGAACCAAAGACCCACCCAGGGCCCTGTGCCCATCAGCAATTATGAAGAGAAAGTTAAGGGGCAAAGGAAAAATGTGACGCTTTGGCTTCCAATCTTGGTAGATTGGGAGGTCAATCCACGGAAGAGACGCCGTCACTTGAGATCTAGAAAATATATAAGTAAAAGGAACAGTCAGAGTAAGCTATGGGTATGGCAGAGATCACTCAGTTCTCACTCTGATAGACCAGCCCATCACCACATGACTAGAACCCAATCCTCTCAGCATCAGCTAGGAAAGGCCCTAGAAAGCCGCCTTTGGCGGGGGATAGCTCCCCTATTTCAACCCCTTTCGGGGTTGGGCACCCGCCCCGAATAAGATAAGTGGTAATAAATAAGAATGAATGGAGAATGCCTGTGAATAGATGAGTGATAACGCGATCGTTGGGGAGAGGAGGTCGGGCGCCAGTTGGACTAGATAATAGTCGTCAGGCGCCTGGCCCGGGGAGCCGGTATATATATATATTTTTTTTTTTTATATGAAGGGTTATGCCTGGATGTGTGGTAGGCGGACATTGTGGTGTGCTCCGCTGCGTGTCTGCCTGCTGAGACTGGAACCTCTCTGGCAGGTCTGGGGCCAGGGAAATGCTGGAGGCCCCTAGCGATCTTTGGTCTCTGGGTGTTCTCCTGGGCGACCTAGATGTGTGTGAATTTATATTTTGTTTTATGTTGTGTTGACCCTGTTCGGGCTCTCTCTCGAGTCGGCCACCCCCAGCTATGGGCTATGTGCCTGTGTATATATAAATATATATTGAGGGGGTTACACACAGGTTAGGAACATAAACTAAACAAGTTATTTGAACTGTATATTACAGAAAATATAAAACAACTTGATAATATTGTTAAGACCTAAATATAATTAATTTGAGTAATTCAACAATATACTGAAATGCCTGCCCAACACACTGTAAGCTACATATTAGCATAATGGAGATAACTAAACATTATCACCATGCGTTGAAAAGTAATATCTGCACATCACAAACTAAATGAAGAATTGTAGAGAACATACGGCGCGCATGCCTAAACATCTTTGAAAGTACCGTGGTAGCCTTTTTTTTTTCATATTAAAAGATGAACCGTGAAATGACCTAGCTTCGGACGGGGTCTATACTTCGGACACTTCTGGATAACAGTATGTAAGCTACAGTTATGGAAAAAATTACTCTGCATTATGGAAGAACACCGCAGACATACTTGTTTTTCCATAATATCATGTATTTATCCCATAACTGTACTCACCTGTGGTTCATTGTATATGTTTTCTAGAGTGTCCGAAGTTACCTCCCCGTCCGAAGTTACGTCATGTTACCGGTACAGTGTACAAATAAAAAAGGCGTATGATTGACAAATAATAATCTTAAGGCGATTGACAATAAATTCAAAGGAATGCAAAATGTTTAGCAAATTAAAATCTCTACGGCACATAATAATCTTAATGTGTTTGGCATTAACCCTCCAGCCCCGGAACGCCCATAAAAAACACACCCCGAGGCACCCGGAAGGGCTCTTAAACACCCATGAGCTCAAAGCCTGTAAGCTTGGTGTGCGAGGCGTATGTCCGACGCATGTAAACAACAGCCGGCTGGACCGACGCCCCGCATCTCCGGCCACAAGAAGGAGTGCGTCGCTTGTTCATGTGTGCCTGTATGTTATTGTTAAGTATCGAAAAGTAGTGTAAAGTGGCTGTTTTTGCCATAAAGTTTTCTCCAATGAAATCATCATCACAACTGAACCAGTTGACTTAGAGAGCTCTACTTAACGCCATTCTACAGGTACGAAAGACATCTACGCTTGGGGATGCGCGGGAATGCGGAAGCAGTCAGAATAACAAAGATACGGTAGCCTAGGCGTAGATGTTTTTCGGCCAAAACCCCCGGATTTCGGGGAATATTTATGTAATGCGTAGCCGGGGCTGGAGGGTTAAATACAAAGGAATGCAAAATAAAAAGGTTTCTTTGGCAAATAATAATCTTGCGGAATTTGACAATAGATACAAAGGAATGCAAAAAATAAAATAGCCTGTTTGATGATTATGATGCAGTTTTTAACACACTTATACAGTTTTTAAGGGGGGTCACCGGCTTTTAATATCTTTCTCTTTTTTTCTCTTTCCCTGGCTTGTATCCATTCGGCACCATTAAGCCAACTGTTTTAAGACGTTTATCCCCATCCAGGTGTCGATTTCTTCCTGGCGAGCAAAAGCGAGCCAGCATAGTTTGGAGAAATCCGGCTTTGCCGGAGAAATTTTTCTATCGAAAAATATACAAATTTAGCTTGCTGTCAAAACATAAATATATATATGCTGGCTCGCTACCGCTAGCCAGGAAAATACTGACACCTGGATGGGGGTAAACATCTTAAAACAGTAGGCAGAATGGGGCCGAATAGATAAAAGCCAAAGAGAGAGGGAGAGAAAGATAACAAAAAGCGAGGTGGGCTCCCTTAACGGCATACACTCCCTTGATTGACAGGGCTAGGGTGTGCCCTTGTTACAGGGACTTTACTGGACATTTGCCACAAATCCCTAGACCTGAGTGTCCAAACTTTTGACGTCTATCAATAGCATGGCCTGGGATTGAACTGGCGATATTAATAATCTCTCAAGGCAAATAATAATCTTAAGACATTCGGCAATAGATACAAAGGAATGCAGAATATATACAGTAGGCTTATGTTTGGCAAATACTAATCTCAAGGCGTTTGGCATAGATAGCCTACAAAGGAATGCAAAATATAACGGCTTATGTTTGACAAAAAAATAAAATAAAAAATAAATAAATAAATAAAATACAGTACAGTACTGTACTAATCTTAAGACGTTTGGCAATAGATACACAGGTGTAAGTGCACGGTACCTGTAAGCTATATAGTTTTTGCCTATTGTTTTCAGCTGACGGTAAATTGACATGTCTCCTTCATAATTGTTTAAGTATTACTAAGTTTCGGTAGCAAAATCTGCTAATATATCGTAAGCTTGTGCATAACCCTTTAACTGTCTTGATAGTTTAATGCATAGTGTGCGGAATTTTGGTGCGAGTATCCTAGGTTTGAGTCCTTGGAGTACCACATGTATTCATTACTTTCATTGATTTCATTAATTGTTTATTTGTAAATTAATTGGTGGGTTGGTGAAAACAAATATGAATTTATATACAGTATAGATACAGAGACATTAGCAACTTAAAAATTAAATTCACCATCAGCTTGGAATACATAGACCATACTGATTTTAAATTGTATACAAAAATAACTTCATTATAATGTACAGTATTAAGGGGAGATGGCCGCTTTTCTGGACCACTTTCTCCCTCATGTTTAGTCCCATTAGTTTTCAAATGTTGTTGTTGTTCCCCAGGCTGTCTGGCCGAACAGCCACAAGGTCTCGAGCAAGGCCAAGGCCATAAACGAGCACCCCCACAAAATCCTCCCTGCTTACCACTAACAAAGCCCGGGTGACCGAAGCCACTCCAAGGCAGGGAGCTGAGGAGGGTGCGGAAACGCTCGGGAAACCAAAGCCCCACCCAAGGCCCAGTGCCCCTCAGCAATTATGAAGGGAAAGTTGAGGGGTAAGGGAAAAATGTGACACTTTGGCTCCCAATCTGCCAACTTCTAGGTTGGCAGTAGGGAGGTCAATCCACGGAAAAGACGCCGCCACTTGAGATCTAGAAGATATATAAGTAAAAGGAACAGTCAGAGTAAGCTATGGGTATGGCAGAGATCGCTCAGTTCTCACTCAGATAGACCAGCCCATCACCACATGACTAGAACCCAATCCTCTCAGCATCAGCTAGGAAAGGCCCTAGAAAGCCGCCTTTGGCGGGGGGCTAGCTCCCCTATTTCAACTCCTTTCGGGGTTGGGCACCCGCCCAGTTTTCAAATGTTAAGATGTTTGCCCTATTAGTTAGTTAGTTAATTTTAAGACCATTCACCCCATTTCGTCGTCAATATTTAGACCTTTCGTGCTATTTAAGTGTCAAATTTTCCCCTGGCGAACGATAGTAAGCCTGTAATGTTGGAAGAACGGGAAATTTTTCTACCGAAAAATGTACAAATTAATCTAGAAGGGGGATCTAATGGATTTTTTTTTTTTTAATTTGATGAAGGTCTAGGGAGGAAACTAGAAAAATAATGAATACATACAAAAATCGCCCAAAAAATGAACCAAATAAGTCTATTATTGTACTGTATATGCAAAGACTAAATTGTGGTTTATATTTAATAAAAAAATATATGGAGTGTGTCCGAGTATATACAGTACATAGATAGATAGTCCGAGTGAGGAAGTACATGAACGAAGGCGGTGCTGGGGGGAGGGGCGTCGACTGACTGGGGACAGAGGTGCATGGGGGCGGTTCGTTCGTGGCCACCCCTTCGGGGATCACGGCGTCAGGCAATAGATAGATAGTCCGAATCACGTCTTTGGAAGTACTGTACATGTAATAAAATGGCCAAAATAATGCTATTTCATGTTAAGTTTCTGGTAATGCTTAGTGCACGGAATTTCGGTGTGAGTATCATAGGTTCAAATCCTTGGAGTACCACACATATTCATCAGTTTCGTTGATTTAGTAAAATTTAACAGAACGTCCTGGACTTCCCAAATTGACTAATTCCTAGTTTCATTGATTTAGTAAAATTTAACAGAATGTCCCAGACTTCCCAAATTGACTAATTCCTTGAACGTGACGATAGTGCGTTGTTATGTGTGCGATTAGTTTGCTTGGGAACCAGATTAACTTGCTCATGTACTAATGTATACCCTATGTGGTGGATTGTGTTCTTCGATTTCATAAATTGATTTTAGTAAGCGTTGTTTCCACATAGCAATTTTGATAAGTTAATTTGATTTTATATTGTCTTTTTCCCAGTGTTGGTTTGCTTAGTTTGCAAGTTTTACATTTTAATTCATTAATTAGGTTTATTTGTAAGTTAATTGGTGGGTTGGAGAATAAATATGAATTCCTTCTCATATTCATTCAAGTCTTCAAACAAAATTCTTCCGGTTTAACACCCTGATGAAATACTTAAAATAAAGCTGTGTTAAGGGGAGATGGGCCGTTTATTTGTCTTTTTAATGATATTTTTTATAATTTTCTTAGTTCCTCTCTATACTTCTATCAAGCTTAAAAAAACATCCATTAGATCCCCCTTGTAGATTAATTTGTACATTTTTCGGTAGAAAAATGGCCGGTTCTTCCAACATTACAGGCTCACTATCGTTCGCCAGGGAAAAAATCGATACCTAAATAGCATGAAAGGTCTAAATATTGACGAAGAAATGGGGCGAAAAGTCTTAAAATCGACTAACTAATGGGGCACATCTTAACCCTCTCACATCCTTATGACGCAGAGGTTGCCAGATTAGCAATACATACATAAAATTTGTACATCAAATTTTAAGACTGAGTGTTCCACACATAAGTGCAGTTTCAGTCTCTTGTCCTAATGGCGGCATTCCAGGCAACCCTGTTAAGGGCTGCTTCACTTGTCAAGTTCTTGGATTTGAGATCGGCGCGTATAGTCCGATCCCAGGTCTTCCTCGGTCCACCCCTTGGTGCAGCTCCCTCCACAATCACAGACCTGCATTTTTTCACCCAATTTTGTTCATCCATTCTCTCCACATGTCCATACCATCCCAGTCTACTTGTACGCATCACCTCGCTAATACTCTTTATACCTAAACGTCTCCTCAGCTCAACATTTGTTATTCTATCCTGTAGCCTGGCCCCACACATCCATCTCACCATTCTCATCTCATTACGCTCCATTCTGTTGACATCCTCTACTTTAACGGCCCATGTTTCTGAGGCATACGTCATTGCACTTCTAACACATGAGGCATACACCTTTCCCTTCAGGGGGAGAGGCATTCTTTTCATGGTCAGGATTGGCATCAATTCTCTGAACTTCCCCCAGCCACACCTAATTCTAGCAACAGTGGCAGCCTCGGCCCCACCACCGGCAGAGATGGTATCTCCTAGGTAACAAAACTTGTTCACCAGCTCCAAAGACTCATTTCCAAAATTCACAGCCACAGGATCATCACTTAACACAAGCTCGCCTTTGCACACTACGCACTCAAATTTCTCTATTTCTGACTTATCCTTCGGCAGGGGCCCCTTTATTCTACTACAGCGCTTACTCCCATGGTGTACCCAACATCGACAGATGCTACATTGAATTGAGTTAACGCCCACTCCCTTTCCACACACTGCACATGGGTATGCACCGCTCTTTTCCACATTGCCTCGTCTCAAACTACAATGCAAATAATAAATAGATTACTCTCACTCTTATAATTACCTCTCCAAAATTAGTTTTCTGCCCACAGCTAACTCAAAGACAACTGCAGAGGTTGAAGTAACTAAACTAAAGGTTTATAAATACCCTGGACGGTAACAAAGGCTTTAAAGTATCCCTAATAGGCTCAAAAATTGCATCAGGACGTGAGAGGGTTAACATATGAAAACTAATGGGGCTAAACATGAGGGAGAAAGTGGTCCAGAAAACCGGCCCATCCCCCCTTAACCCTCGGAATCCGGGAGGCATCACGAGGCAAAAACAAATATTGGCAAGAATCCGGAAGGCCTCATATGAGGCAAAATGCGCAGGTAAAAATCGCCGCTTAAATAGTCATATAAAGGCAACCACGCGTCGTATCCATGTCATTTCAATGGCATTCTACGGACAACAAAAAGTTCTACAATTTGCAAAAAAAATTACTGCTCTAGGTGGTGTCAATCAGTAGTTCCTGAATTATGAAGTTTGCCTGTACATAAAGGGCCCCGGACACAGCGATGAAGGATGAAGGATAAGACAGTGGTGGAACGAAAGTCATTGATTGATTATGTATGTGTGGATGAACGAATGAAGAAATCTGTGATGGATGCTAGGGTGTATAGGGGTATTGGAGGGGGTCTGTCTGATCATTATGTAGTGGTAGCTAAGGTAAAGATACAAAAGAAGTGGGTGAGGAGAGGAGGGAGGCAAGAGGAGGGTGGAATGGTGAGGAGTGTGGAGAGGTTGCAGGAGGAGGAAGTCGGGGAGGAGTACAGGAGAGCAGTGGAAAGACAACTAGGTGGGTTTGACCTGGAAGTTATGGAGGAAGTGGAGGAGATGAGCAAGGTGTTTAAGGATGAGATCTGTGCAGCATGTGAGGTGTGTGGAGTGAGGAGAAGAGGGAGGGGAGTGAAAGGTACAGCATGGTGGACAGAAGAGGTAAGAATAGCTGTGGAAGAAAAGAAGAAAGCATATAGAGAGTGGTTGGGTAGTAGAGGGATTGAAGATTCCGAGAGACAGAAACGAGCGAGGTACGTGGAGAGTAAGAGGGTGGTGAAGAGAGTAGTGAAGGAAAGTAAGAGAAGAGTAGATGAGGAATTTGGAAGGAATCTGAGTGTAAAATGGAGGGAGAGTAAGAAACTGTTCTGGAAAGAAGTCAAGAAAGTTAGGGAAGGTAGCAAGGGAAACAGTAAGGGTGTGAAAGATAAGAATGGGAGAATGCTAGCCGAGAAGCAAGAGAGAGTCGAAAGATGGAGGGAGTACTTCAGTGAGTTGCTAAATGTAAGGAATGAAGAGCCAGCAAACATAGCTGGATATGGTATGGGAGGGAGAAGAGAAGTAGTGGAGGAGGAGGTGGGGATCAGGAGGTCAGAAGTGTGGGAAGCCATGAAAAGAGTGAAGTTGGGGAAAGCACCAGGAACAGATGGAGTGTGTGGGGAAATGTTGAGGTATGGTGGTGAGACAGTGATAGAATGGGTATGGAAAATGTGCAAACTAGCATGGGAGAAGGGGAGTGCACCCGATGACTGGAAGACTGGCATAATAGTCCCCCTATATAAGGGCAAAGGGGAAAGAGGAGTGTGTGGTAACCACCGAGGAATATGTCTTCTAAGCGTAGTAGGGAAGGTATACAGTAGGGTAGTGATTGAGAGAGTGAGAGTGAGAACGGAGAAATGGATAGGCGACGAGCAGGGAGGTTTTAGGAAGGGAAGAGGATGTGTAGATCAGATTTTTACCCTGAATTGTGTTGTGGAGAAGTATCTGGAGAAGAAACAAAAGGTGTATGTTGCCTTTATGGACTTGGAGAAGGCCTATGACAGAGTGGATAGAGAAGATTTGTGGAAAGTACTTAGAATATACGGAGTAGAGGGCAAGTTGCTGAAAGCAGTGAAGAGCATGTACAGTCTGGCCTGCCAATACACAAGCTTTTAAGACGCGATTCACCTTATACGCGAGGAGGGGGTTGAATCATATCCAAAACTTTTAAAACGCGAATCCGGGGCCGATATAAGGGCAATTCCAGGGAGTTCAGCTAATACGCGAGGCCCCCCACCATTCCGCGCATCCATCTGCGCAGGGACGCCAGTCTACCCTCAGTCCACGCAGTCCGACTCGTGTGCAGTGATATAGTTTTTTTGCCCCCATCATCATGCCCCTTCGCAAGAACAAACTTATTATTGTTATATTTTCTTATGATTTGGATGTTTATGTATACATATATGTACCTTTTGTGGCAATTGACGGAGATAAATAGGCCTAAAGTAGACAACTTGGAGTCAGTGCCGCCCATATCGATTTATTCCCATATAATACTCTATTGCTAATACGCGAATTTCCATTCCGCGCCCTCGTGTGTCGCCCATATACTCGCGTATTGAGAGGCCTGACTCTATGAGGGTGCAAAGGCGGCAGTACGTGTGGAGTGTGAGCAGAGCGAGTTCTTTGACCTGAATGTTGGTTTGAAACAGGGGTGTGTGTGATGTCCCCGTGGTTGTTTACTGTATATATGGATGAAGTTATGAAAGAAATACTATCAAGAGCAGTGGATGTTGGTGTATCGCTGAAAAGGGAGGGAATTGAGTGGAAGCTACCTATACTGCTGTTTGTGGATGATACAGTTCTGATGAGTGATAATGAATGGGAGTTGCAGGGTCTGGTAAATGAGTTTGGAACAGTGTGCGAAAAACGGAATTTGAAGGTAAATGCAGGGAAGAGCAAGGTTATGGTCTTCGAAAGGGGTGAAGTCACAGAGTGTGAGGTGAAGCTGAACGGTCAGGTATGGAGATCGTCAACTCTTTTAAGTATCTGGGCAGTGTGTTGAGTAAAGATGGGACTATGGATGAAGAAGTGCGGGAGAGGATACAACAGGGGAAGAGGGTTGTAGGAACACTAAAAGCAGTAACAAGAAATAGGGTGGTCAGTATGGAAGTGAAGAAGTCCTTGCATGACAGTGTGGTAATCCCGACACTGACTTACGGAAGCGAAGCATGGACGTTGGTTGAGAGACTCAGACCAAGAGTGAGAGCAGTGGAAATGAATTACTTAAGGAGTGCGTGCGGAGTTACATGGAGGGATAGACAGACTAATGAGGAAGTAAGAAGGTGTGGTGTGGAGGTAGATGTGCTGGAAAGTGTGCAAAGGAACAACTTGAGATGGTTCGGCCATATGGAACGTATGGAAAGCGAGAGAATGACTAAGAGGGTGTACGAGAGCGAGGTGGAGGGACAGAGAGGGAGAGGTAGACCGAATGAGAGGTGGAAGGATGGAGTAAGGAAGTACATGAACGAAGGCGGTGCTGGTTGGGGGGAGGGGCGTCGACTGACTGGGGACAGAGGTGCATGGGGGCGGTTCGTTCGTGGCCACCCCTTCGGGGATCACGGCGTCAGGCAATAGATAGATAGAGACACAGCGATCGGGATCATATGAGGCCCCCGGATTTCGTGGGTTAAGTGAGGAGTGGCTGTGTTAAAAACTTAATGGGGTAGTGCTTATTTTTAAGTCTATGTATTCATTTATTAATTAATTTTTTGAGTTTCCTCGCTAGACCTCCCTCTATCAAGCTAAAAATAAAAAAAATAAAAAATAAACCCCCTTTCATGATAAATTTGTAATTTTTCAGTAGAAGAATGGCCGGGTCAGTAGAAGAATGTCCCGGCCAAAGGCCAGTTCCTTCTAAAATTACAGGCTCGCTAACGCTTGCCAGGAAAAATTGACGCCTAAATGGCACAAAAGGTTTTAATATTGACAAAGAAATGGGGTGACAGGTCTCAGAATTGCCAAACTAATGAAACAAAAATCTTAAAACCTCAAAACTAACATGCTAAACATGAGAGAAGGGGGTCCAGAAAAAGCGACTACCTACCCATAAGTGTTCCATAAAAGATATTATGCTTTCCGTCTCACGTCCTAATGGTGGCATTAAGACATCCCTATTCTGTGCTACCTCATTTGGCAAGTTTATAACATTTGATATTAGATGGTAGAAACTGATCCTGTGCACGCCTTTCTTCATATTGACTATATAAAGTGCATGGCTTTTTAAAATTTTGACTATAGTGCAGGCCTATCTTAATTTTGGATGTAGAGTGCACGTCTTTCTTAACGGTAGTGATTTTCACTATAGAGTGCACGTCATTCTTGATTTTGACGGTAGAGTGCAGGCCTATCTTGATTTTTACTATAGAATGCACGTCATTCTTGATTTTGACGGTAGAGTGCAGGCCTATCTTGATTTAGACTGTATATGGAGTGCATGTCTTTCTTCGTTTTGACTGTAGAGAATATTACCGCTTGGTGGCCACTGAGTCTGTAGGTCTTTTATCTATTGAAGACTTTTGCCACGCTGCTTGTGACCCGATGAGCGCGTCGCCTTTCGGTCTGGTTTATGGTGTAGGGCATCACCGCTGGACGGCCACTTATTGATATCAAAGTTCAACAGAGAGTCCACGAGCACCCTGTAGAATTTTTCTTTGGATTTCTTTCTGGTGGAATATTTGGTGTACACGACGAAGGCATTGTGTATCATCAACTGCATCAGGTACATGACGATCTTCTTGGTCCATCTGTAGCGTCTCCTGATGGGGAAGAACGTTTGGGTTATCGTATCAAAGTCCAAATCTTTCATGTTTTTTTCGTAGTCCAAAAAGACTTTAGGCACATGGACTGTCTTGGTGACTACCACTCTCCTCCCTGTCTCGTTCCTCTCTTTACTCTGGTGGGCGACTGGTTTAGTGTCGTCGTTGTGGAAGGTGGATATAAGGGGCACCTTATCCTGAAAATCCTTCCACACTAGGATCAAGATGTTATCTTTCCACTCTTGTATGCTTGTATTTTTGGCCATACGGTACTTTGCCATCTTCTGAATATCCTGAGGGGCACCTTGGTCCAGCCTCAGAGACCCACACACATTAACTCCTTTTGTCACAAGTTTCTCACACAGGGATACAGAGTTGTTGTAGTTATGCATGTATAGTTTGTAGCCCTTGTGGAAGAGTGGTGATGCCAGGGTCTTGATGGTTTCCAAGAGCTCTTTATGGATGCCACACTGGAGATCAAAGTTGGCAACATAATGTGTACCTATTTCTGCCAGGATAAAAAACTTGACTTTGTAGTCGTCTGGCTTGGTCTTCTTGTAGTCCATGAAGGTGAGAGTTCCCTGGTATTCCATGGTGCCCTCATCCAAGGCCAGGTGTTCCTCAGGGGTGTACACTTTCTGAGCTTTCATAGCAAAGTAGTCCATAACAGTGCGGACCTTTATCAGACAATCTTTGTTGCCAGGGCCCACTGCTTTGTCATTAAACATGTGAAAGTACTTCAATATTTGCTTATACCGGCTGAAAGGCATGATTTGCTTAAAGATGGGTGACTCTAAAAGGCTGTTCTTTTTCCAATAATCCTTGATTTTGGGTTGCCTTGCAAGAGTCATGACCAATGATAAACCAAGGAAATTAGCCATCTCATCTATTGTCACATTCACCCACTCTACCAAAGTGGATGGATTTTCCCCAAGCTTCTGTTTGGCATATTGGTTAGTTTCCACTGTAAAGAAATCTAGCAGCTCCCTTGTGATGAAGAGCTGCATAAAACCAAGTGTAGTTCTGGGTACGGGAACTTTGATGCCAGGCTGACCGGTGAAGGGTATGGATCTGTCCGAGGTCCTTGTGGCAGGAGATGGCTCAGTGGATTGTGAGGTGGAAGAGGCAACAGACGGCTCAGTGGATGAAGTTGCAGATGGATCAATGGGTTGTGAAGTGGATGAGGCAGCAGGAGTTGCAGGAGACTCAGACTCTTGTAATAGGCTATGTGACCTCTTGTTACCCTTCGCAACCATCTTAGGGTCAGCAGGTGTAGAAGCAGGGTCAGAAGACAAAGCAGGTACAAGATCATCGTTAGACTCTACTATATCAGGATCCACATTGGGGTAATCATCAGTCTCGCTACTTCCGGAGAATAAACTGTCCTCATCATCACTCTCCATGCCCCAGTCAGATTCTCCATCAAAATCGCTGTCAAAATCATTCCAATCATCCTCGGACTCATACTCACTTAACTCATCTAGATCCTCTCTATCAATGCTCAGATCTGAGTCACTTGCAGATAAATCTCCATCCACAAATTGATCCAGGAATAACTTAGGTAACTTTGGGTCTCTGCGTTTATCTCCACCGAGGCCATCCCTACGACGCTTATTCTTATCTCTCATATACTGAAAATAGTACCTGAACATTTTGATTTTCTTACCGCTGTCTTTCTTTTCTCACTATTTCTCTCTCTACTTAATAAAAAACAATTAGTTACTATAATTAAAATAGTTCAGATTAAAGGACTTGAAGTTGCAGTCGAACCTGTAGAATGAACAATGCGCCAGTGTCTTAGTATTGTATCTTAAACATACTGTATATTGATGATGCCAGAATAATAGTATCAACCTTCACTCCTTATCGCAACCTGTAACTAGCAGTAAAGTTGGTGGAATGATGAATGGCCTCCATCCAGCAGGGCTACATGTCAAGTCCACCACACCTCCACATCTCTTTCTCTCAGCAGACGGGTGTTGATGTGGGGAAACTGATTATTACGCCAAACTCATTTGTAGTCCCTGAAAGTAAATGCAGTATAGTTAGTTTAGTGTTTTAGCCCTTTCGTGTACGGTAAGACGCACCTGCATATTCCTGGGTTATTTAACCCTTGAGATCCGGGAGGCCTCATATGAGGCAAATTGGTAAAAAAAAAATTGCCGCTATAATCATCAGAACTCGGCAAGCACGCGTTGTAGCGACGTCATCTCTACGGCATTCTACAGACAACAAAAAGTTCTACAATTTGCAAAAACATTGACTGCTCTAGGTAGTCTCAATCAGTAGCTACTGAATTATGAAGTTGATTTTACCAAAATTCATATGAGGCCCCCCGGATCCCATGGGTTAAAAGCCTTTGTGACCATCAGGAAGTTTAGAAACCTTTAGTTTAGTTTTTTCAACCCCAGGATTTGTCTTTGAGTGAGCTTATTGGCAAAAAAATAAATTTTGGAGAGCTAATTATGAGAAAAGGAGATAATTTTACATATACTGTATATATATGCTAAGCAGCATCTCAAAAGCGTGAGGTTACAATATAAATAAATATATATTAAAATGTAAAAGTTGTGTAGTGGGCTACGAGGAAACTGGGTACGGTACACCACAGAAAATAGTGCTGCACTAGAATAAAGGGACCTCTACCAAGGAAGAAGTCTGAAACGGAGAAAATTGTATGCATAGTATGCAAAGGCGAGCTTGTTTTCAATGACCGGCTCAAGAGAGTTAACTTTGACAATGAGGCACTGGAGATGGTGGACATGTTTTGCTACTTGGGAGATAGCATTTTTGCCGGTGGTGGGGCTGAGGCCGCCACTATTGCCAGAAGATGTGGCTGGGAAAAGTTCAGAGAACTGTTGCCACTACTTACCATGCGAAGACTCCCTTTCCCTTTAAAGAGGAAGGTGTACGCTACAATGTTAGAACCGTAATGACATATACAGTCAGGTCTTGATATACACGGTTAATTTGTACCGTGTACGTACCGTTTATATCAAAACCGTGTTTTAAGACCGGTTCACACGAGCCGTCTTTTGCGGGTCCGTTTTCGGGCCTGTGACGTCACATACGAAAATCGGACCTGGAAAGCTAAAGTTGAAAGGAAATGCGGGCCGCATTCCAGAGTTCAGGCCGGACTCTGGGGTACGGAACGTACTTTTCTGGCGTACAGTACAGGTAAACACCTACTAGACGATCGTCAACATGGACTAAGAAACGATCTTTCTTGGTGTTTATTTCCTAATTTTGAACGAAGATGAACCACCACCGTAATTCAACAATGCATAATAACATGTGGTGATGGGCTGGTCTATCAGAGTGAGAACTAAGCGATCTCTGCCATACCCATAGCTTACTCTGACTGTTCCTTTTACTTATATAATTTCTAGATCTCAAGTGACGGCGTCTCTTGCGTGGATTGACCTCCTAATCTACCAAGATTGGAAGCCAAAGCGTCACATCTTTCCTTTGCCCCTCAACTTTCTCTTCATAATTGCTGAGGGGCACAGGGCCCTGGGTGGGGCTTTGGTTTCCCGGGCGTTTCCGCACCTTCCTCAGCTCCCTGCCATGGAGTGGCTTCGGTCACCCAGGCTTTATTGTGGTCGGCAGGGAGGGTTCTGTGGGGGCGCTCGGTTATGGCCTTGGCCTTGCTCGGGGCCTTGGGGCTGTTCGGCCAGGCAGCTTGGGGAAAAACAACAACAACTAGAGAAATATATTAAAACCAAGCTATCACTTAGCCTGCAGTTGCCCACATATTTATATACTGTATGTTCTGTTCCTCTCCGTGACCATGTTCATGGAAATATATTGCGCATCATTGAATTACGAGTGTAGTGGTTAACTCATGATTAGTAGGTTAAACTAATGATTAAAAGAAACCGTACTCGCAATTGTCCCTACCAACAATTCTCTTGAGACCTCTGGTGGATGCTTCTGAACTAGCGCCAGGGCTATGACTGTAGACATCACTATACCAAACACCTAAGATATGCATAATTTATCTCGATCTTTTGTGATTCTACACACTTGTATTATACAGTATATGACTACACTAAGTGCTTATATAGTATAGTAATAAAGAGAAAGTCCATATGCAGCTGATAATGACTACAAACATAATTATAAGGATTAATTATCATAACAAAATAGGCGCGAAAATACCTGCTGACTTTGTATTGTAAATCTACGTTATTTATGAATATGGGTGATTTTTAAATAAATATAACAACAATATGCATAGACCAAAGTATGTGACAGCTACAGAAATTTCGACTAACTGCTTATAATAAAAAATTGAAGGAAAGGGAGGGTGGATAGCTCCGTGATGTCGCCAATTTCCCACAATGCACCGCGGTAAACATTGCGTTCAGCGCCTCTATCGGCCACTGTAGGCATTTATTGGTAGGGAGAATTCATTCGTATAAGCCTAATAAAATTTACATCAGATCACGATTAGAAACAACTTATGTGGGCAACGGTACCTGGACATAATTATATGCACTGTAGAAGGGACCAAAATGTTATTGGAGAAACATATATTGTTGTTGTTCCGTAGTTATCATCTACTGTAGATATTTATTGTCTGTATCTGGAGGTGTGCGAAGCAGTACGTGTTAACTTTGGTGGTGCCGTGACGGCTGCCAGGTACACGATCAATAGGTTAACATATTAAACTGCCTTAATATTTGCCTTGTCATTAAAATTATACATATAGCATATTGTTATGCGATATTAACCCACGAAATCCGGGGGGTCTCATATGATCCCGATCGCTATGTCGGGGGCCCTTTTGGTACAGGCAAACTTCATAATTCAGTAGCTACTGATTGAGACCACCTAGAGCAGTCAATGTTTTTTGAAAATTGTAGAACTTTTTGTTGTCGGTAGAATGCCATTGAGATGACATCGCTACAACGCGTGGTTGCCGTGTTATGATGATTTTAGTGGCGATTTTTAGCCGCGCATTTTGCCTCATATGAGGCCTCCCGGATTCCTGCCAATTTTGTTTTTGCTTTTTTTGGGGGGCTCATATGAGGCCTCCCGGATTCCGAGGGTTAACTCCAATGTAATGGAAATTGGCACAAAAATATTACACACATTTCACTTCAATGTTCAAAGTATGGAATGGACTTCTTGTCCGGACCCGAAAAAGATAAATCGAATTCATCATTTTGTTTGAGAGAGTGAGAGTGAGAACGGAGAAATGGATAGGCGACGAGCAGGGAGGTTTTAGGAAGGGAAGAGGATGTGAAGATCAGATTTTTACCCTGAATTGTGTTGTGGAGAAATATTTGGAGAAGAAACAAAAGGTGTATGTTGCCTTTATGGAAAGAGGAGTGTGTGGTAACCACCGAGGAATATGTCTTCTAAGCGTAGTAGGGAAGGTATACAGTAGGGTAGTGATTGAGAGAGTGAGAGTGAGAGTGAGAATGGAGAAATGGATAGGCGACGAGCAGGGAGGTTTTAGGAAGGGAAGAGAATGTGTAGATCAGATTTTTACCCTGACTTGTGTTGTGGAGAAGTATCTGGAGAAGAAACAAAAGGTGTATGTTGCCTTTATGGACTTGGAGAAGGCCTATGACAGAGTGGATAGAGAAGGTTTGTGGAAAGTACTTAGAATATACGGAGTAGAGGGCAAGTTGCTGAAAGCAGTGAAGAGCATGAATGAGGGTGCAAAGGCGGCAGTACGTGTGGAGAGTGAGCAGAGCGAGTTCTTTGACCTGAATGTTGGTTTAAAACAGGGGTGTGTGATGTCCCTGTGGTTGTTTACTGTATATATGGATGGAGTCATGAAAGAAATACTATCAAGAGCAGTGGATGTTGGTGTATCGCTGCAAAGGGAGGGAATTGAGTGTACAAAGGAGTACAAAGGAAATCAAGCAACAACAGGTCTAGTGACCCTTCTAGGCTGCTTGTCCTCCAAAACACTGAGGATCAAGTGTCCAAACAGTGGTTTAGAGTGGGTAAGGGAACATTGGAAAGGGAACTAATGTCCGTGGCAGGATTAGGAAGTTAGTAGGGGACAGATGGGTTAGTAACTGAGGGGAGGATAAAATAAAGTTATTCATTTACAAACGCAGTCAGTCGCGGGTTTGATGCTAGATATTTGTCTAGGCAGAGTTTAAATGAATCAACGGTGCTGCAGTCTATAACGTCTCGGGGAAGACCATTCCACAAGTTGACAACTCGATTGAAGAAGAAATTCTTAGATTCGTGCGAGTTAAAAGATTTACCAATAATTTTGAAACCGTTTCCCCGTGTGTAATTAGATTGGTCGATAGTGAAGTACTTACTACAGTTCATATTGTCGATGCCTTTGATGATTTTGAACACTTGAATTAAGTCACCTCTTAATCTGCGCTGGGTTAAAGGAAATAGATTTAATTCTCTAAGACGCTCTTCGTATGGTTTGTTCTTTAGGCTAGGTATCATTTTGGTAACTCTACGTTGAACTCGTTCTAGCTTGTTTATATCTTTTGGTAATATGGACACCAGGATTGAACGCAGTATTCCAGGAGAGGGCGGACTAAGGAATTGTAAAGGGTTAGGATAACTTCTTTGGATTTATGCTCAAATGACCTGCCTATAAAGCCAATTATTTTGTTTGCCTTCTTAACAACTTCTGAACATTGTTGACTCGGTTTTAGGTTACTCGATATTGTTACTCCCAGATCGGTTTCTCTGTTTACATTCTTAAGCTGAATGCCATTCATCGAATAGTTTGCTTTCTCATTTAGGTATCCGATATGTAGTACTTTACATTTATCCGCATTGAAACTAATTTGCCAAATTTGGGCCCAACATGACAATTTATCTAGATTGTGTTGCATATCGTCTAAGTAATCGATCGTGTTGCAGTAAACGTTTGTGGGAAACTTTGTCAAAGGCCTTTTGAAAATCAAGGTACAGTAGGGTCCCGCATAAAACGTGTTCACATAAAACGAGTCTCTATTAAAACTAGCGACCTAAAATATTAATATTTAATTTTCGATAAGAACGAATGTGATCACATAAAACGAGTCCGCCGCCAAAGTGGGGCAAATCCGAGGAGTTTTCATATAGAGCGCCGAAATATCGTACAAAACGACGAAATATCGTACGCTCCTGACGGAAATTTACGCTTACAGTGAACATTGACGATATTGGGCCACCAAAATGCCGTGTTCACATAGAACGAAATCGCATAGAACGGCCTCGTTTATCGACCAATTTGTCGTTTTATGTGAGACCCTACTGTATATAATATCTACAGCTTTACTCTCATCGTAGAGGTTGAGGATATCGTGGAAGAAGTCTAAGAGGTTTGTTAACCCTTCCTACCCGGGCGTCCTTGTGGAAGGACACCGCTGCAGAAGGGCAGGTACCCGGGCGTCCTTCTGACAGACAGTAAGCTTGCAAGCCTTGCAAGCTTGATCCGAACGCTGTGCGTTGGACGAATGTAAACAAAGTCGGTCGCTTTGTCACCACACCTCCGAAAACAAGGAGAAGACTCGTTTGTTATTGTACGTCTGTATGTCGTAGTTTCATTAGTGAAAAGATCGTCGTATTGCTAACATCGCCTGAAAATGCTCTCCACTAAAATCGTCATCACAACTGAACCAGTTGACTTAGAGAGCTCTACTCAACGCCAGTTTACAGATTGAAAAACCGCACTACGTTTAGGGATGCGTGGGAAATTTCTAGCAGTTAAAATAAACAAAGATACGGTAGCCTAGGCCTAGACGTTTTTCGGCCATTTCGCCCGGGTACGGGCGACCGTCCTTCTAACAGGCAGCCCGGGTCCCGAGGGTTAAACAGGAACGTTTTTTACGAAAGCCGTGTTGAGTATCTTTAAGTATGTTATTTTCCTCTAAGTGATTTACGAGTCTGTCTCTTATGACCGTTTCTAGCATTTTCCGTTTCTAACATTTTACATACAACTGAGGTTAAGCTAATTGGACGATAGTTACTGGGTAGGGATTTGCTGCCTTTTTTGTACATCGGTGTTACGTTGGCTAGCTTCCACTGATCAGGCATAGTTCCAGACTGCAAGGATTTATTGAATAGTAATGTCAGTGGTTTGGAGAGCTCATCCTTAGCTTCCTTTAGAACTCTAGGCGAGATTGTATCAGGTCCAGGCGTTTTATTTACCTTGAGTTTATCTAAACAGTTTAATACTTCTCTCTCTGTAACAGTGATATTGCTTAGAACATCTGATTTATCAATCTGAATCGGCGATGGTGTAGGGATATCACTGAGGTCTTCTGTTGTAAAAAATGATGCAAAGAAGGTATTGAGGGCATTACTCATTTGTACTTCGTCTTTGGTGTATTCTCCATTTTCATCGACTAACGGTCCAACAGTTGAAGTAACTACTTTTTTCTTTCTGATATAACTATAGAATTCTTTCGGGTTTGTTTTACTTTGATTCGCAATATGTAACTCTAGGGTCTTTTTACTTTGCTTAATTAACTTTTTGGCTTTGCGTCGTAGCTCTACAAATTTCACCGTTGTACGTCGTTTTGTGAGGATTTTAACCCTCTGTTCCCGGAAGGGCTCTTGAACGCCCATAAAAAAGCATACACGAGCTGCCCGGAAGGGCTCTTTAACGCCCAGTGGTTGAAAGCCTGTGAGCTTGGTGTGCGGGGCGTCGGTCCGACGCATGTAAACAACAGCCGGCTGGACCGACGCCCCGCATCTCCGGCCACAAGAAGGAGAGCGTCGCTTGTTCGTGTGTGCCTGTATGTTGTTGTTAACCCGGCAAGCGCGATAGGCCTCACGAAAGGCTTCCTATAGGGAACGCGATAGGCCTCACGGAAGCAAGACCATAAAAAAAGCCTTCCATAAAAAAAAGGGCCTATCAAAACAAAGGAATTTGTCTCTAGGTGAGATAATTCCCCTCCAGTACTCATCCATGTAAATCTCACCCACCCCCCTCCCCTACCTTATTCCCCCCTCCCTCCCCTCCTCAATTATCACCTATTTTTCCTCTTATTATCATCATTTATCGGTTATTTTTCTCTCCCGCGATAATATAGCACAAGTGGGTTGCAGAAAAGATCGTTATGCAACACCCAGACACCGGCCCACACCGCCCCGCTCGTCTCAGTTACTCCACGACAGCGAGAGAGGAGGGTTGCCTATGGCTCTCTCTCGCCTGAGATTATGACCGGGTGGCCAATATCTTCGTTTTTCACCACCCAAATGCTTTTCCCACTTATTTTAGCACTCTTGAAGTTATATGTAAAATAAAAGCATACCGAAAACAAATAATGCTCTATATTGTAAATATAACGAATTCTGTCAGAATCCAAGGCTAGAAATGCACAAATAACTACCCTAGCCCCTAGGTCTATTTCGCGCTTGTCAGGTTAAGTATCGAAAAGTAGTGTAAAGTGGCTGTTGTTGCCGTAAGTTATCTCCAATGAAATCATCATCACAACTGAACCAGTTGACTTAGAGATCTCTACTTAATGCCATTCTACAGGTAAATAACACAGCTACGCTTGGGGATGCGCGGGAATGCGGAAGCAGTCAGAATAACAAAGATATGGTAGCCTAGCCTAGACGTTTTTTGGCCAAAACACCCGGGTTTCGGGGAATATTTATGTAATGCGTAGCCGGGGCTGGAGGGTTAATCTATCATTAGCACATTTTTTAGCAAGCAGACAGTTTGAAATATCTTTATTCCACCATTTGAGCTTATTATTATGGCCTGGACGCCGTATTTTCGATGGTATGCAGTCTTGCACTGCTTTTAGGTAAGTGGTTTCGAATAACTTCCAAGATGTATTTATGTCGTTATTGTTAATTAAAAAGCTCCAGTCAGTTTCTTTAAACATAGCTCTAAGTTTATGAAAGTTTGCTTTCTTGAAATTAGGGACTTCTCGATGCTACTATTTTGTTCGTTACTAGTAAACTTTAAAGTGAAAGTTATCGTACGATGGTCGCTGTTACTGAATTCATCACCAACATTCAAATTCTCTATTAACCTGACAAGCGCGATATAGACCTAGGTGCTAGGGTAGGTATTTGTGCATTTCTAGCCCTGGATTCTGACAGAATTCGTTATATTTACAATATAAAGCATTATTTGTTTTCGGTATGCTTTTATTTTACATATATGATGTATATATGAACCTTCAAGAGTGCTAAAATAAGTGGGAAAAGCATTTGGGTGGTGAAAAACGAAGATATTGGCCACCCGGTCATAATCTCAGGCGAGAGAGAGCCACAGGCAGCCCTCCCCTCTCGCTGTCTGGGAGTCAACTGAGACGAGCGGGGCGGTGTGTGCCTGTGTCTGGGTGTTGCATAACGATCTTTTATGCAACCCACTTGTGCTACATTATCGCGGGAGAGAAAAATAACCGATATTATGATAATAAGAGGATAAATAGGTGATAATTGGGGAGGGGGGGGGAGGGGGGAATAAGGTGGGGAAGGAGGGGAGGGGCAGGGGTGAGAAACACATGGATGAGTACTAGAGGGGAATTATCTCACCTAGAGACAAAATCCTTTGTTTTGATAGGCCCTTTTTTTTTTTGGAAGGCTTTTTTTATGGTCTTGCTTCCGTGAGGCCTATCGCGTTCCCTATAGGAAGCCTTCCGTGAGGCCTATCGCGCTTGCCGGGTTAATTCTTCTTTTGTTGCAAGTACAATGTCAAGAACGTTATTACCACGGGTCGGCGTTCGAACAAATTGATAAAGCGAACTCTCTTGCAAGTTCGTATACAAGTCATGTCCGGAGTGTGAAGTAAGAGTATCGCCCCACTTGGTCACAGGTAAATTAAAGTCACCAAAAATTACGGTATCTTGAGTTACTTACATCTGCAATTTGTTCGTAAATTTCTTGGTCAGTTTGCACTGATTGAGCTGGAGGTCTGTATATTAATGTTAGGTATTATTTTTGTACCTTTATTATTCTTTATTAACACAAAAGATGTGTCGACGTTCACAATTTGAGGTTTTGACAAGAGGGTAGGGTTAAGACTTTCTTTGATATAAAGTAAAACGCCACCTCCATTTCTATTTATTCGGCTTTTCTCAAACATTACATAACCGGGAAGTGAATATTCTGCTAAAAATTCTCTATCTTCTGTATTGAGCCAAGATTCTGTTATGCCAATCACATCATAATCTTCTGTAAACACTAGCTCCTCTAAATCTGAAAATTTATTGCGTATGCTACGAGCGTTTGCATAGAAAACCTTTAAATTTGTTATTTTAGAACTCACGGAATGCTCTTTAATAATATTTTTGGTTCTTGTCGAATCTACATTTATGTTCATGGCTGTCCTCGGTCCTCGCTGTCTTCGGTCCTTATCGCTGGTGGTCCTCGGTTGCCTCTGTTTTTTGCTTGGCGTTAGATGATTTATGTCACTGCTGCTTCTTCTCGGATGGCGTTTTTTGATCCATGGCTGCGGACTGCTTCGTGTAGGAGACGACCCATGCGTGCTGAACCCACAGGGTTTAGATGAGTGCCATCCTTGCGGAACAGAGTAGGCTGGTTATAGAAATTATCCCAGAGGTTGATGAATTCAACTTCTTCCTTCATACACAAATATTTTAGTCGGCTATTTGTGCTGAAGGCCTTGTCGTAGAATTTGTCAGGTGCGTCGATCTTGGGGAGAATGCCTGAGATGATATTCCTTGACTTGTTTTTGTAGTGCTGGATCATCTTGCGATATTTCTCCATCAACTCTTCGGATCTGGTGCGCATGACGTCATTTGAACCAGCATGGATGACAAAAAGGGTATTTTCGTTTGCATCCTTTGTGGTATCTTCGAAGGCTTCCACAATGTCGTCCAGTCCAGCTCCTGGGATGCAGAATCTTTTTCGTCGATTTGGGACTCTGTCGCAGAACTCTTCGACCTGTCCTCGTAGGATGGAATCCCCAATGAGTCTGGTCTCTTCTGGTTCGTCTTCCATCTCTACCAAGATCTCAAATCTGTTTGACATTGTGACTGGTGGATGAGACCTTTTCTGCGTTGGCCGTGCACCGTTCCTCATTGGTGTAAATCCGGAAACCTGTGGTGGCGAGACTCTGCGTACAGGTTGGGGAGAGGAGTGGTTAGAACGGGGGCGAGGGGTTGGTACTGTTCGTGCTAGCAGGCTTCTTGCACGAGGAGTGGGGGAAGAGACTAAGCTGAACAGGGCGGCTGTCCTGGTTTGATGTCGGCTCAGGTTCATCAAAAGCATCTGCTGCAGTGGCTACTGCAGGTGTTGGATTGTTGGCAGATGACATTGGAGCGGTGATAGATGCTGGAGTTGAAACAATTGGAGTTAGTGATACTCCAACGTTGAGTGTTACAAACTCTTGGAGTGATTCCAGCTTCCTGGTGAGGGCGTTGATCTTGTTGTGGGCTTCATCCAATTTCGCTGTCAAATCCTCTCGTTGCTGGCAGAGTCGGCAGACTTGTGGATCGGCAGGAGCAAACATGGAAGCACCAAACCTACCGGCGCAGTTCGTACAGGCACGAGGCATGGTGATGATCACTTTCTTCGGATCACTTCACTCACTTAAAAACACTTAACTCACTTTAAAAACACTTAACTCACTTTAAAAACACTTCACTCACTTCAGGTTGCTTCACTTACTTAAATAGGCCTAACCGAAAACAAAAATGATGAAATACGCACAAATAGGTTATCAGCGGTGATAGCCTAACCGAAAATTAAAACAAAACAAAATGAAATTTAAATACGCAGTGATAGCCGAACCGAAAACAACTTTATTTTATTTAAACAGAAATAGGCCACCAGGGGTGATAGCCTATCCTAACCGAAAACAAAAATTATGAAATACCGGTACGCAGAAATAGGCCACCAGCGGTGATAGCCTAACTGAAAATTTAAAAATTGAAGTACGCAGAAATAGGCCACCAGGGATGATAGCCTAGACTAACCGAAAACAAAAATAACCGAAAACAAAAATGGAAACCAAAATTCTCAAAGTCAAAGACCATTTTTTTTTTTTTTTTTTCTATGTGATTGAGGGAGGCAAAAGGCATAACTGCCTATAGCGAGTGCCTCCCCCATAGTTGAAAGAGTGACAGGGCCAAAATCAAGGGACGTTCGAGCCAAAATGCCTGGACACACGGAGTTTGAAGCAATTTAAGTCATAGGAAGAGGGAAAGACTGATTCTGGGAGAGAGTTCCAGAGCTCAGCTGTTGAGTAGAAGAAAGTTTGAGAGTAACGTTTCACTCTTGGGTTGGAGAGTTGCACAGAGTAGGGGTGGGATTGAGTTGCACGACGGGTACCACGTGCCCTACGTAAAGGAGGTGTATGCACTGGGATAGCTCTGAGGAACACTGATTATTATAGTAGCGATAGAATAGCGAGAGAGATGCAACATTGCGGCGGAGAGAGAGAGATTGCAGAGAGTTGGTGAGTGGACGGGAGTTAATGATACGAAAGGCCTTCCTTTCAACTTTGTCTAGGAGAGCGGTGTGAGAGGAACCTCCCCACACATGTGAACAATACTCAATACAAGGGCGCACTATGCCCCTGTACAGAGCAAGAAGCTGTGCAGGGGAAAAGAACCCCCTAAGGCGGTTGAGCACACCCAGGACATGAGAGGCACTCAATTCCTGGCAGCAGCCTCCACGAACCAAGACCACCCACTAAACTACATGGCAACACACCCACAGACACCAAGAAATATCAAAACAACACCCAGCACACGGTATCACACACAATTATTGTCCTCTCTCCCTCCCTGCCCACCCCGAACCAACTTCCAGAAGCACATCCATACTCATATCTCTCACCGATCCATCCACTCACTCACAGACAACACGCAGCTGCATGCACGACCTCCCGAAATCCATCCTTCCGAATCCTCCCTTCCTCGCGAGGAAAGAGTCCACCTGGCCAGGCTGAGATGCGGACACCATCCAGCTCTCCTGAGCTATCAGAAGAGACTGGATGACTCCGTTGTCGATGCCTGCCCGGGATGTAACACAGCACCCCATACCATTAAACACATCATAGAAGACTGCATTTCACACAACCACTTACGCCAACAACACAATCTACACTCAATGAGAGCTCTGTGGGAAAGCCCGATCGTGGCCATGGCCTTTCTCAGGGACTCGGGGCTGTTCGGCCAGGCAGCTTAGGGAACAACAACAACAAAAATTATGAAATACCGGTACGCAGAAATAGGCCACAAGCGGTGATAGCCTAATTGAAAATTTAAAAATTGAAGTACACAGAAATAGGCCACCAGGGATGGTAGCCTAGACTAACCGAAAACAAAAATTATGAAATACGAAGAAATAGGCTACCAGGGGTGATAACCTAAAAAAGCAAAACAAATATATATATATATTATTATGTTCCTTCCAACAACCAACCATACTCCTAAAATCGATTAATGAAATTTACAAACATATGTGGCAGTCCGTGGACTCGAACCCAGGATGCTCACACCGAAAATCAACACCTTATACATCGCACCACGAAGACAGTTAAAGGTTGGTGGACACTGCCTACGATTTATTATGCAACTTCGAATCCTGCATATCAATCTAAGCATGTACACACATCCCAACTGCAACTCACGTAGGCTATGCATATGTGAATGGAAAGAGCAATTAATGGGGCTTTAACCACTTAGGGAAGTCCTCTCGATAAATTACTCCTGAACCAATATCAATTATTATGTTCCTTCCAACAACCAACCATACTCCTAAAATCGATTAATGAAATTTACAAACACATGTGGCAGTCCGTGGACTCGAACCCAGGATGCTCACACCGAAAATCAACACCTTATACATCGCACCACGAAGACAGTTAAAGGTTGGTGGACACTGCCTACGATTTATTATGCAACTTCGAATCCTGCATATCAATCTAAGCATGTACACACATCCCAACTGCAACTCACGTAGGCTATGCATATGTGAATGGAAAGAGCAATTAATGGGGCCTTAACCACTTAGGGAAGTCCTCTCGATAAATTACTCCTGAACCAATATCAATTATTATGTTCCTTCCAACAACCAACCATACTCCTAAAATCGATTAATGAAATTTACGAACACATGTGGCAGTCCGTGGACTCGAACCCAGGATGCTCACACCGAAAATCAACACCTTATACATCGCACCACGAAGACAGTTAAAGGTTGGTGGACACTGCCTACGATTTATTATGCAACTTCGAATCCTGCATATCAATCTAAGCATGTACACACATCCCAACTGAAACTCACGTAGGCTATGCATATGTGAATGGAAAGAGCAATTAATGGGGCCTTAACCACTTAGGGAAGTCCTCTCGATAAATTACTCCTGAACCAATATAAATTATTATGATCCTTCCAACAACCAACCATACTCCTAAAATCGATTAATGAAATTTACAAACACATGTGGCAGTCCGTGGACTCGAACCCAGGATGCTCACACCGAAAATCAACACCTTATACATCGCACCACGAAGACAGTTAAAGGTTGGTGGACACTGCCTACGATTTATTATGCAACTTCGAATCCTGCATATCAATCTAAGCATGTACACACATCCCAACTGCAACTCACGTAGGCTATGCATATGTGAATGGAAAGAGCAATTAATGGGGCCTTAACCACTTAGGGAAGTCCTCTCGATAAATTACTCCTGAACCAATATCAATTATTATGTTCCTTCCAACAACCAACCATACTCCTAAAATCAATTAATGAAATTTACAAACACATGTGGCAGTCCGTGGACTCGAACCCAGGATGCTCACACCGAAAATCAACACCTTATACATCGCACCACGAAGACAGTTAAAGGTTGGTGGACACTGCCTACGATTTATTATGCAACTTCGAATCCTGTAATAGAGTATGTAACTAAATACACAATTCACCAAATAGAGATTATATAAGAGTAAAGTGTAACTGCACACAAGGGGTTAATATACTGTATCAACAGATGGCGCTGGTGTCACTGTAGGCTAGTTAGCAGGATTATATTTAGATAAACAAAGTTATCAGTCAAAGGTTACTACAAGATCATGCAAGCAACAACTAAAATTACAGATATATATAGCTACAGTAGGATACTGAATATGATAAATACTGTACTAGAGTTAATAAGCAAATACAAAGATAGGTCGATTTGCAAAGCGTCGTCTGCTACAAGCTAGGATAACAAATGTAAACAGTTTCTTACAGTTTCTTACAGTAGATCCTCTGGAAAAAGGCAAACTATGCCTGTGTATCCAGCTCAGTACCAGTGCTTGCACTGCTGCGGTCGTTCACGGTGTTGGCGGCGGCGGTAGCAGACGCAACATTTTTACTATTCTGTATTTTTGTTTTATAATCAAACTTCAAATCTTGTCTTCCCCATGCTTTATCAAGATTACTTTCAAACTCCCTTATTGATTCGGAATCGACTACATACTGGGGCAGTGCGTTCCACTCATTTACCACTCTATCACAAAATGAGTTCTTCGCCTTCTCAAGCCTATTTCTTTCTTTGTAAATTTTCTTAGAGTGTCCTCTCGTTCTTGTTCCCTCCCGCATCAAGAAGATACCTTCACACACATCCTCATCGTACTTTCCTGACACTATCTTAAAAGTCTCTATCATATCCCCTCTCTTTCTCCTATATGCCAGTGTCGGAAGTCCCAGTGTCCTCAACCTCTGCTCATAGCCCGCGTTCTTCAACGTTGGTACCAGCTTGCTAGCTCTTCTCTGCACTTTCTCCACTGCTTCTATATCCTTTACCATATATGGAGCCCCCACCTGGTTTGCATATTCCAGGTGTGGCCTAACCAGCGCTGTATATAGATTCCTGAAGATTTCTTCGTCAAGTGACACAAATGTCCTCCTTATCAGCCCTACAATTCTATTGGCTTTGTTTATCTTTTCCGCTAAATGTTCTGAGAAATTTAACTTATTATCTATCACTACTCCTATATCCTTTTCTGCACTCACTTCCTCCATCGCTTCATACATACTGTATCCTACCTTGTCTATCTTGCTGGTCCCCATCCGCATGTACTTGCATTTTTTTGGATGAAAAGGCATTAACCAATGCTCAGACCATCCCTTCATGCCCTCCACATCTCCTTGAAGCAAACCCATATCTTCCTTACTCCTCACTCTTCTATACAGTTTAGTGTCATCCGCATACAGGTATACCTCACTTCCATTAGTTATAACTTCAGGCAAGTCGTTGATAAATATAACGAACAGCAATGGTCCCAACACAGATCCCTGAGGTACCCCACTTGTAATTTCCCTCCACCCCGAGCCTATTCCATTCACCAATACCCTCTGTCTCCGATCTTTCAGGAAGGCTTCTATCCATTTCACACATTTCTCCCCTATATTATAGCTTCTAACTTTCTCTATTAACCTTTTATGTGGGACCTTATCGAAGGCCTTCATAAAATCGCAATATACCACGTCTATTACATCACCATCTTCTAGAATTTGCATCCAATCATCTACCACCTTAATTAGCTGTAGTACCGTCGACCTCCCCGGCAAGAATCCGAACTGTCTCCCACTGAAAAGTTGGTTTGACTTCATATGATCCATTATTCCTTCTCTAATTACCGTTTCCATTAGTTTACACACAACACTTGTCAAACTGACTGGTCTATAATTCCCTGGGTCATTTCTCTTTCCCTTCTTAAATATAGCTGTTATGTTCGCCTCTCTCCAGTCCATCGGGATTTGTCCTGTATTAAACGATACCTCAAATAACATTTTCAATGGCTCTACTAACAACTCTACTAAATGGCTCTACTAAACAACAATGTTTATCAGTCAGAAAAGCAATAAAATAACGTGCACGGCAACTACAGAACTATGTGGAGGTTAAACAAGCACTTAACTACTGTTGCAATGAATAAAGGGAATAGGGTTATGAAATACTCAAATTATGATCGAGTTTTCTCAGTGGTGATGCGGAGCTGTTGTCGGTGGGAGATCCGGCGTGGTAGTGGTGTGAGTGGAAGCTACCTATAGTGCTGTTTGCGGATGATACAGTTCTGATGAGTGATAATGAATGGGAGTTGCACGGTCTGATAAATGAGTTTGGAACAGTGTGCGAAAAACGGAATTTGAAGGTAAATGCGGGGAAGAGCAAGGTTATGGTCTTCGAAAGGGGTGAAGTCAAGAGTGTGAGGTGAAGCTGAACGGTCAGGCTATGGAGATCGTCAACTCTTTTAAGTATCTGGGCAGTGTGTTGAGTAAAGATGGGACTATGGATGAAGTGCGGGAGAGGGTACAACAGGGGAAGAGGGTTGTAGGAACACTAAAAGCAGTAACAAGAAATAGGGTGGTCAGTATGGAAGTGAAGAAGTCCTTGCATTACAGTGTGGTAATCCCGACACTGACTTACGGAAGCGAAGCATGGACGTTGGTTGAGAGACTCAGACCAAGAGTGAGAGCAGTGGAAATGAATTACTTAAGTGCGTGCGGAGGTACATGGAGGGCTAAACAGACTAATGAGGAAGTAAGAAGGAGGTGTGGTGTGGAGGTAGATGTGTTGGAAAGTGTGAAAAGGAACTTGAGATGGTTCGGCCATATGGAACGTATGGAAAGCGAGAGAATGACTAAGAGGGTGTACGAGAGCGAGGTGGAGGGACAGAGAGGGAGAGGTAGACCGAATGAGAGGTGGAAGGATGGAGTGAGGAAGTACATGAACGAAGGCGGTGCTGGTTGGGGGGAGGGGCGTCGACTGACTGGGGACAGAGGTGCATGGGGGCGGTTCGTTCGTGGCCACCCCTTCGGGGATCACGGCGTCAGGCAATAGATAGATAGATAATTTTGTCCGGTCCGGATTTTGGTAGACGGTTTCCCGGTTCACACTACGTACGGCCAGCATGTCTGGAAGTGACGTCACAATTTTGTGTACGGGCCGAAAAATGGCACGGAAAACGGCTCGTGTGAACTAGGCTTTAGAAATTACAGGCCTTATGGAAATTATTTAATTTGTTTCAGCCACTTTCACAAAGTCTCCCTTTTGACCCTTTTTGCCCACCTTCAGTCGACTTATATTGTATTATATTATACCACCAACATCACTTATGACAAAACATAGAATACATTAAGCATCAATAAGAACTGTTTTGTACCTGTTACTGACCTATTTGTGTGGATAGATGTGTTGACGTTCGGTAGATATCCCCACCGCTGTACTCCCTCGGACCCTCCCCCCGCCCAGCCCCGTCCCGGCCTCAACCCCTACCCCGTTACTGTGATGAAGTTGATAAGCCTTGTGCTACAGCTCGTACATCGGCCCCTCCAGGTCCCCCAGCTGTTCATCGTCCTCATCGAAACCAGAGAACACAGAAATATAATCCATCATATCATTATCATCATCAGACTGGTTGTCACTGTCGGGGGCGTTCCCTCCCTCCCCTTCTCTTTATTATGGTTCAATAGACCAGAAAGTAGATAAGAAGTTATGACCCTATTGATAATGCAAAACTATTGAACAAACTTAAAAGTGTACAGTATGTTATTTGGTCTCTATATAATCTGTGAATCATTCCCGATATGATGGAATTAAAAAAATTACTTTTCCACCAACTCTTAATCAGCAAAAATTACACAAATGTCAATCAAAAACATGTTACAATATTTCCCCATCATTTTGTGTAGACACTTTCAAGGCGAAAATATACCGTGGAGAAAAACAATAAATAAATCAAACGACACAAATCTTCCGACGCTCAGAAACTCAGCGCCGGCCTGTCTGGAGAAGACAGACGGGATATCTTTTGTTAACTGTTTATTATTTCTTGTTTATCTATGTGCTGGAAGGATATTATATTTTTCAATTCCATCGCATTACAAATGATTCACAGATTACAAAAAGTCCAAATAAGACGTAGTTATGTTAATGTATAAGGAAGATAGATAGATGCATTAGATAGATAGATAGAGTTGCTAGGTCCAAGCGATCGATAAAATACAAACATATATGAGACGGACTTAAGTTTCTGAAAAGACAAAGGAGAAATTTTTATTGACTCTCTTTTTCATTTTATTATGTGTGTGTTGGAAGGATAATATCTTTTCAATTTCATCGTATTAGAAATAATTCATAGATTAAAAAAAGACCAAATAAGACATAGTTATAGTTATGTATAAGGGAGATAGATAGACAGACGGACAAATTTTGATGCATAAATAACATTCTTAATCATTTATATATACCATAGGCTTGGGCCGCCACCCATGTATGATCCCGACTTTTCCGTGTTGTGGCCGACTTTGGAACTTTTGGGCTTACCGTGTCCAACCGAATCCGTGTATATAAAATGAGTGTATATTGAGACCTGACTGTACTGTACTTCAGAAATGTGGCTGTCAAAGTGGACGAAATCAACAGAATGGAAAGTATCAAGATAAGAATAGTGGGATAGATGTGAGGGGCCAAACTGCAAGAATGGTATATCTAGTGGCAGCAGTTCTTTGAACTTTCCCTAATTGTATCTTACTCGAGCAATAGTTGCAGTTTCAGCCCCACCATCGGTAGAGCTGGTATCTCCCAAGTACAGTACAGTACTGTAAAAATATTTATTTCCCTACTCCAGTGACACACTACCAAAATTGACACTTTGTCACATTCGGCCAATTTATTCCACACAGGCTTACCCCTGCATACTACACACATAATGACTTAATATTTTACAGTGCTTCTTCCAGGTACTTTTATCCTTAGCCCCTTCTGTACCGCAACGTCTTTTTAATTTTATTCTAGCTATATTTAGACGATTTTGTGTTGTTTAACCCGTTGAGCCCCGGCTAGTTATAATATTTTGTTCACCCCAGTCCCAAGCCATTTTCACTTCTTTTTTTTGTTTGCTAAAATGGAAGACAAGGATGAGAAATGAAAAAAAAAAAAAAAAAAAAAAAATAACCTCGGATATTTTTTTTTGGGGGGGGGGGAGCCTCAAAAAAATGTGTTGAGCCAAAATGGAAGAGAATGGTGAGAAATGAAGAAAAAACTAAAATAAAACACCTCGGTCGTTTGGGGGGCGGGGGGGGGGGTCAAATGTTCGTCGCCCCCGCATGACCACCCGCCTGGGAGCACTAGGGTGAAAACTGAGTATGGCAATGTACGGCATACATCCTAAGGAGTGTCTCACATAAATCTCAAGCCTCTAGCTCCCATACGACCGGAGTAATGAAGGTTCAAAGTGGCGGTAAACTAAGGGTGTAAAGTATCCCCACTAAGCCCACCACCACCAGCCGCGCGGCTGTCTCGGCCCGCTCACACCTACTGGCCCGGCTCCCACACACACTACGGTACCTCCCCCTCCTATTCTCCCGCCATTTCCTACCTTACGAGCCACGTAAGTGTTTTTTATATGTCGGACGCACGTGATGCGTCGCTGGGAGTTGGTGATCAAACACTGCCGACGCATCACGTGCGACGCTGGGTCTCACTGGGTTAAGAAGGATTTTTGGTAGTAAAAAGGGTTAAGTGAGATAGTTCGAAGCCTGTTAATTGTTGGAGGCCCTTTAAGAAACTGAATAAAATCGTCTAATAGTTGCTAGAATATAATGAAAAGACGTCACCGTTAAAGATGGGGTTAAAAGACGTCACCGGTAAAGATGGGGTTAAACATCGCTTCTTCCCATGGTATACCCAGTAACAATAGATAATAATGCTTATGTAAATCTACCTTATACAATGACAAATTAGTTGGTTCTTAAGTTGAACACCATGACATTTCATCTTAATAAATAAAGGTCAATTTTTGTCTGTCTGTTAGTCAGTTACCCGACCTTTGTTACTAAACTCCTCCCACAGTTTTGGTGCCAGGTGGGAGTGTGGGGCACCGTTGGAAAGCCCAGGCTTTGGTGATGGTTTTAGGCGAGTTTAGTGGAAATCAGACACTTTTGTTTAATCAAATTTTCGGCAGAACTTATGTAGTACAGTAAAAGTCCGTTAATCCGACGACCGATGATTCGAATCTCCCAATAGTCCGAATTTTTCAATTTGAGGCCAAATCCGAATTCACCCGATGGTCCGAATTTCAAGAAGTCCCAAAGTCCCCTTTTTGAGGCATTAGGCCACTCAAATGACACATAATGGAGCACACACATATCATATGTTCATGAATTCACTTTAAAAGTTTACCATTGTCATTGTAGCCTATTATCTACTTCAAAACATTCAGATTAATGGTCAAAGGAAGCTACTGATATAATCGTAAACACCTTCGTCTTCTTCTTCTTCCACATCGTCTGCTAGAGAGTTTGTTTTGCTCTTGAACGCATCCTTGGGACGCTCCGATGCGCTACTGGCTTGCACCGCATTTTCTGCAAGCGCATTCAGTCTTGAGCTTGAAAACGCACCTTTGGACGTATTAGTCTTGAGCTTGAAAACGCACCTTTGGATGTTCCGATACGCTACTATTTATAGTTCAGTGATCGGAGCATCCCAAGGGTGCTTTCAAGACAACAAGACAAGGGTGCTTTCAATACAATATAATATAACAGAGCACGTCACAAAAGGAAAATCACAAAAGGAAAATTACAAGAACCTCTCAGGGAAGTGCCGTTGTTAAGGCATTACTTCCCGAACCACATCTGATCTTCAAGAGCAAGACAAACTCGCTAGTAGACGGAAGAAGAAGAAGACGTTTATATCAGCAGATTCCTTTGACCATTAATCTGAATGTTTTGAAGTAGGTAATAGGCTACAATGACAATGGTAAACTTTTGAAGTGATTTCATGAACATATGATATGTGTGTGTGCACCATTGTGTCATTTGGGTGGCCTAATGTCTCAATGTTTTCGTCATACACAGGTTCATAGGGGTAAAGTCCGATAATCCGAAAAATCCACTAATCCGAACGAGAGCCGGTCCGCTGCCCTTCGGATTAACGGAAGTTTACTGTATACGGGAGCGAAAAAAATGCGAAAAAAATTGCCGTTTGGGGCAGAAGGAGGCCTCCGATCGAAAAGGTGTATGGAACGAAAGTTGTTCGCAGCTCCCCAAAATGGGGGTACAGATGAGGTCAGATCCAAAATCGGAGGTAATTTAGCGGCCGAAATCGAGGTCGCCGTTTAATGAGGCACAGGGAGGTCGAGGCCGGTGATTATGGTAGTAGTAGTAGTATTGTGATGATTGTGGTAGTAGTAATTGATGATGGTGATTATGGTAGTAGAATTTAAACCCGGGCAACGCCGGGTACCCCTCCTAGTATTGAATATACAGTTGCTAGTCCTAATCCTAACTACAGTACTATAGGTAGCACCAACGAATTTGACAATAATCTGGAAACCTTAACTTCTTATAACTCAAAATTAATGAAAGCAATTGGGCTGACATTTCTATCATTTGGGAAGAGTCCACCAGGAAATAGTTGTGGATATTTACAGCCAGTTTTCTCTAGGCCCTTTTGAGTTACAAAGACATCAGAGATCGAAATTGTTTTCAAGTTCGTTGGCGCTACCTATAATTCCTGTACAACTCAATCCATAGACCATTTCAACCTGAGCCAAATAAAGTTTAACCAGTGATATCCTCAATGTCCAAACATGACCTTATTGGTTGAGTTAGTACTGCGCTGGTTGAAATAATGTACTGGTTAAGGGTTAGTAATGAGGAGGATATTGTGGAACATGTTAATGTGGATAGCCCTATAGGTCGTAGTGACCATGCCTGTATAAGCTTTAGTTGCAATATTAAAACAGAGAGGGATAATAGAAGCAATAAAAAAATATACATGTATGATAGAGCAGATTATGAGCTGCTGAGACGGTGTTTGGACATTGACTGGGGGAAATACTTGAACGGTGAAGACGCTGAATGAATGTGGAGGAAAATTAGAGTCAAACTGGAGAATGCTGTATCCAAAAGTGTACCAGTAAGGGAATATAAGGATAAAACAAAATTGAGGAAAAGAACGAACTCAGAATTGCCAATGAAAAGAAAGCTTTGGACATTGATTAGAAGAAAGAAACGATTGTGGGAAAGACTAAAATTGTTAAAAAAGTACAGGGGGTCTAGTATAGAAGCTAAAGAAGTAGATCTGGAATGCAGACAAATAAACAATAAAATAAGGTGGGAGACAAGGAGGGGAGTGAAGGAGAGGGAGAGAGAGATTGCTAGAAATGTGAAGGATAATCCAAAAATATCCTGGAAGTACATTCAGGAAAAGTTAACAAGAAGAGTAGGGATCCCAGAGCTGGTAGGGGGGTTGGATGATGGGAGTAGAGCGGAGACTGATAAGGAGAAAGCAGAGGTGCTGGGGAAATACTTTGGGGGGGTACTAACAGTGGAGTCGAACGATGCAGTGCCTACTATTCCCATCAAACAGGCACCGGCAGTAGAACTAATAGTTTTCCCATGCTAGGGGAGGTGTGGTGGAGTGGTCTTGCCACTGGCCTGGTAATCCAAAGGTCCCGGGTTCAAATCCCGATGTATCAATGGGAAGATATTATTGGGATGGAATTTGTGCTGTACCTGGTATCAGTGCATTACCACAAGCCCACCGAAATGTCAATAAAATACCCTCATTGTTCCCTGATTAAATAGCACTGTATGAATATTCCCATATTCAAAATATGCTATAGGGGTGCAATGCCTGGTGAGTTATCTGCTCAACAGGTGGCGTTGTGTGTGTGTAAGTGTGAGGATCCGAGTGTAGGGGTTGAGACAGTGAAGCACGGGAACGAGGTGGCTTCAGAGATGGGGTCGTTTCGGGCCATGAGTGAGCACCGTGCCTCATGTGAAGGCAAGATGGCAGGTGCTCGTTGTACTCTACGTGCTTCACATGTCTCACTCCCTAGACTGGAACAAGACCTCACAGGCTTCACTGTTCATTGTAAAAGCGGTGAATGTTAAGGCTCTCAGCCTATGCTCGAGAGGAAGTAAGTTGGGGGGGGGGGGAAAAAAAAAAAAAAAAAAAAAAGGGGGCTATAGAAAAAATGAACAGAAATAAGTCCCTGGGACCGGATGGGATACATCCAAGAATCATAAAGGAAGAAGGTGAGATGTTGGTAGAGCCATTGAAATTGTTGTTTGAGGTATCGTTTAATACAGGACAAATCCCGATGGACTGGAGAGAGGCGAACATAACAGCTATATTTAAGAAAGGAAAGAGAAATGACCCAGGAAATTATAGACCAGTCAGTTTGACAAGTGTTGTGTGTAAACTAATGGAAACGGTAATTAGAGAAGGAATAATGGAGCATATGAACTCAAAACAACTTTTCAGTGGGAGACAGTTCGGATTCTTGCCGGGGAGGTCGACGGTACTACAGCTAATTAAGGTGGTAGATGATTGGATGCAAATTCTAGAGGATGGTGATGTAATAGACGTGGTATATTGCGATTTTATGAAGGCCTTCGATAAGGTCCCACATAAAAGGTTAATAGAGAAAGTTAGAAGCTATAATATAGGGGAGAAATGTGTGAAATGGATAGAAGCCTTCCTGAAAGATCGGAGACAAAGGGTACTGGTGAATGGAATAGGCTCGGGGTGGAGGGAAATTACAAGTGGGGTACCTCAGGGATCTGTGTTGGGACCACTACTGTTTGTTATATTTATCAACGACTTACCTGAAGTTATAACTAATGGAAGTGAGGTATACCTGTATGCGGATGACACTAAGCTGTATAAAAGAGTGAGGAGTAAGGAAGATGGGTTTGCTTCAAGGAGATGTGGAGGGCATGAAGGGATGGTCTGAGCATTGGTTAATGCCTTTTCATCCAAAAAAATGCAAGTACTGTACATGCGGATTGGGACCAGCAAGATAGACAAGGTAGGATACAGTATGTATGAAGCGATGGAGGAAGTGAATGCAGAAAAGGATATAGGAGTAGTGATAGACAATAAGTTAAATTTCTCAGAACATTTAGCGGAAAAGATAAACAAAGCCAATAGAATTGTAGGGCTGATAAGGAGGACATTTGTGTCACTTGACGAAGAAATCTTCAGGAATCTCTATACAGCGCTGGTTAGGCCGCACCTGGAATATGCGAACCAGGTGTGGGCTCCATATATGGTAAAGGATATAGAAGCAGTGGAGAAAGTGCAGAGGAGAGCTAGCAAGCTGGTACCAACGTTGAAGAGCGCGGGCTATGAGCAGAGGTTGAGGACACTGGGGCTTCCGACACTGGCATATAGGAGAAAGAGAGGGGATATGATAGAGACTTTTAAGATAGTGTCAGGAAAGTACGATGAGGATGTGTGTGAAGGTATCTTCTTGATGCGGGAGAGGGAACAAGAACGAGAGGACACTCTAAGAAAATTTACAAAGAAAGAAATAGGCTTGAGAAGGCAAAGAACTCATTTTGTGATAGAGTGGTAAATGAGTGGAACGCACTGCCCCAGTATGTAGTCGATTCCGAATCAATAAGGAGTTTGAAAGTAATCTTGATAAAGCATGGGGAAGACAAGATTTGAAGTTTGATTATAAAACAAAAATACAGAATAGTAAAAATGTTGCGTCTGCTACCGCCGCCGCCAACACCGTGTACGACCGCAGCAGTGCAAGTACTGGTACTGAGCTGGATACACAGGCATAGTTTGCCTTTTTCCAGAGGATCTACTGTAAGAAACTGTAAGAAAGTATGTATGAAGCGATGGAGGAAGTGAATGCAGAGAAGGATATAGGAGTAGTGATAGACAATAAGTTAAATTTCTCAGAACATTTAGCGGAAAATATAAACAAAGCCAATAGAATTGTAGGGCTGATAAGGAGGACATTTGTGTCACTTGACGAAGAAATTTCAGGAATCTCTATACAGTACAGCGCTGGTTAGGCCGCACCTGGAATATGCGAACCAGGTGTGGGCTCCATATATGGTATAAGGATATAGAAGCAGTGAAGAAAGTGCAGAGGAGAGCTAGCAAGCTAGTACCAACGTTGAAGAACGCGGGCTATGAGCAGAGGTTGAGGACACTGAGGCTTCCGACACTGGCATATAGGAGAAAGAGAGGGGATATGATAGAGACTTTTAAGATAGTGTCAGGAAAGTATGATGAGGATGTGTGTGAAGGTATCTTCTTGATGCGGGAGGGAACAAGAACGAGAGGACACTCTAAGAAAATTTACAAAGAAAGAAATAGGCTTGAGAAGGCAAAGAACTCATTTTGTGATAGTGGTAAATGAGTGGAACGCACTGCCCCAGTATGTAGTCGATTCCGAATCAATAAGGGAGTTTGAAAGTAATCTTGATAAAGCATGGGGAAGACAAGATTTGAAGTTTAATTATAAAGCAAAAATACAGAATAGTAAATATGTTGCGTCTGCTACCGCTGCCGCCAACACCGTGAACCTGGTGATGGGCTGGTCTATCAGGGTGAGAACTGAGCAATCTCTGCCATACCCATAGCTTACTCTGACTGTTCCTTTTACTTATATATTTTCTAGATCTCAAGTGACGGCGTCTCTTTCGTGGATTGACCTCCCAATCTACCAAGATGGGAAGCCAAAGCGTCACATTTTTCCTTTGCCCCTCAACTTTTTCTTCATAATTGCTGAGGGGCACAGGGCCCTGGGTGGGGCTTTGGTTTCCCGGGCGTTTCTGCACCCTCCTCAGCTCCCCGCCATGGAGTGGCTTCGGTCACCCAGGCTTTATTGTGGGCGGCAGGGAGGGTTCTGTGTGGGCGCTCGGTTGTGGCCTTGGCCTTGCTCGGGGCCTTGGGGCTGTTCGGCCAGGCAGCTTGGGGAGCAGCAACAACAAACAACACCGTGAACGACCGCAGCAGTGCAAGTACTGGTACTGAGCTGGATACACAGGCCTAGTTTGCCTTTTTCCAGAGGATCTACTGTAAGAAACTGTAAGAGATGGATAGTTTTTCTGGTCCCCCTTCTCCCTCATGTTTAGCCCCATTAGTTTTCAGATTTTAAGATCTTCGGCCCATTAATTTGTTAATTTTAAGACCTTTCGCCCCATTTCTTTGTCAATATTAACACCTTTCATGCTACTTTGGTGTCAATTTTATTTCCTGGCGAACAGTAGTGAGCCTATAATTTTGGAAGAACCGGCCTTTGGCCGGGAAATTTTTCTACCGAAAAATTTACAAATTTATCTTGAAGGAAGGTCCTGGGTGGGAGTAGGGAGGAAACTAAACAAATAATAAAAAGATATCTTATACCAAGAAAATAGATATCTTATACCAAGAAAATAACCTTTCGTAAATATTGTAATTTGGATCAAGAACATATAAGTTGTGATATTGAACTTTCACTTAACACGGTCGATATTACATCATCAACAGCAAATCAGTTAGTTCACACTTATAACACCTTCCGTTATATTCAAGACCGTGATTATCCTGAGATTGACAAGGAGATAAGAATAAAGGATGACGCTCCATGGTATGATTCAAGTGTAGTAGCTTTGCGCAAGAGGAGACGGGCAGAGCGTCTGTGGCACCGGCACAGAACTGAATCCTCTCGGTTAGATTATGTCGCTACTCGTAGAGCTATCACCGTCAAAATTACACAAAGCAAGATCGAATATTATACTGGTCGAATCGATTCCTGCAGAGGTGACCAGAAACGACTTTTTTCAATTCTTAACAACTTAACAGGCCAGCGTTTTTCTCAGGTTCTCCCCTCATCTGTCTCAGCTTCTGATCTTGCATCAAAATGTTCATCTTTCTTTGCAGACAAAATTGCCCAAATCAGAAATGAGTTTGACAATACCCCTGCTCTTGGAGAATACTCTGTGGTCCCTTCTCGGCCGTTGGCCGTAGACTCTGCCTTCACACATTTTCAGCCGATTAACTCCCTAAATGCCTTGACATACCTAAGAGAACTCAATAAAACATTCTGTTCATTGGACCCGATAAATGTATCAAAGATAAGTACAGCTTATGAGACTGCATCACTTTTCATTGCTTCAATTGTCAATCGTATCTTTGAGGAAAATTGTTTTCCAAATTCTGAAAAATATGCCTTAATTCGGCCTTTACTGAAGAGGGCAGTGTTAATTAGCTCAATGGCCGTGTTCACCACTCACCCGTATGTAAACGACTAGCTCCGTCCTGACAGCTAGCCCGCCTAATCGGTCCGGTCGTGACGTCATCTCTTACACGTCAGCATATAGTAGACCACGCAATTTGGCGGGAAACGATTTGGGCAACCTCCTGTGTCGATCGTCTGCTCACATATATAACCAGTTTGCACTCCCACACGCATTAACATATTTGCCTATGTTAACACTATCGTCCTCTTCTTTTAATGTGGGCGACATGTAAATCACACTCGCCCTTCTTGGTATGTAGTACAGCCACATACAGATATGTGATACCACAAAGAAGTTATCCCATTTAATCCCGGCTGACTGCAGCCCGCAGCCGCCCGGGTGAGGCGCCTTTCTTCGTCAAGCAATCAGACAGTTGCTGTGACGTCTCCACCCAAGATACCTCTTCAATTTCTCCCCTGTCCACCATGTCCCGCAGCACTGCAATGTCGATCCTCAATCTCCTGTCGTCCACACTTTTGCATGAGTGAAGTGCGTCTACTAAGCTCTTATTATCCACATAACATTTTATTCTGTAGCTTCCACCCCAAGATATTTCACTTAAAATGCTGGAGAGGTTGTTGTTGTTGTTGTTCCCCAAGCTGCCTGGCCGAACAGCCCCAAGGCCCCGAGCAAGGCCAAGGCCGTAACCGAGCGCCCCCACAGAACCCTCCCTGCCGACCACAATAAAGCCTGGGTGACCGAAGCCACTCCATGGCGGGGAGCTGAGGAGGGTGCGGAAACGCCCGGGAAACCAAAGCCCCACCCAGGGCCCTGTGCCCCTCAGCAATTATGAAAAAAATGTTGAGGGGCAAAGGAAAAATGTGACGCTTTGGCTTTCAATCTTGGTAGATTGGGAGGTCAATCCACGGAAGAGACGCCGTCACTCGAGATCTAGAAAATATATAAGTAAAAGGAACAGTCAGAGTAAGCTATGGGTATGGCAGAGATCGCTCAGTTCTCACTCTGATAGACCAGCCCATCACCACTGGAGAGGTAAACAGCAGTTTCCGCACACTCAAGTAATGCTAGCGTCTCTGCAGATAAAGTGGACTTGACGACTCTTCTTATCTTCCTAGTCTGCCAAAATATTGGGCATCTCTTATCATCGGCATCTCGCAGAAAGATCACAAAGCCACCCTGGGAACCGTTACCTGCGAGGTTGGCAAACGAGGCATCCGAGACACATTCCAGATGGCAGTCATGGATGGGTCCCAATCTAGGAATATACAGTTTCATGTTATCTGTCTTCACCCTGTCAATCACCTTGTTGAGCCTGAGCAATTCTGCAACAGTAGCTTGTTTTCTGGCCACATTTAACTCACACACGTCAAAGGCGATGTCAGGCCTAGTGTGAGTGGCTATCCAATTCAACTGTCCAATTAATGCTCTATACTCAGACTTCTCTGATTCAGACAATTCTCCCGTTTTTACCAGTGCTCGCTGTCTGCTGATTGTGATTGGCAACAAGGATGAAGCGTACTGGAACTGATCAAGAGTTATGCTGCCATCGCTTTCAGATATGATGTTCAAACCCACATATCTAAAGGCTCTTGACTCCGAGCTGCCGACCAGGAACGCCTGACTCACTGGTTCTATCACATGTCGCTCAAATTCCTGTGTGCCGGCCCAGAGAAAATCGTCCACGTATATACATATGATGCCATCAACGTTGCCCCTATTACTCCAGAAGAACAATGCTGAATCCAAGGATGACATTTGAGCTCCAAGACACAACAGCTGATCCTTAACCCGCAGATACCAGTGCCTGGCAGCATCACATAGACCGTAAACTGTCTTCTTTAACCTCCACAGCCTACCATCAGCATACTCTGGAGGAGGGCGTAGATAAATCACTCGTTCAATCGTGTTCCCTTGCAGATAGGCCGCCTTCACATCCACAGAGTGACAAACCCACTGGTTACCAGAGGCAAACGCAAGAGCCAGACGTACCGCTTCCTTTGAACACGTAGGCGAGTCCTTTCGTAAATCCAGTGTCCTCCTCGAATCCTCTGGCTACCAGACGTGCTTTAACAACCGGCTGGCCATTCTTTATTTTCTGAGTCATCACCCAACAGACAGAAATAGTACCTTGTCCAACATCATTAACTTCCTCGTACACATCATTACCCCTCCAGTTCTCAATCTCACTGTCCTTGGCCTTTAAAATATCCTCAGAATGGAACAGAATCAACATTTCAACATCATCATCTACCACTTCCCAAGTGCTAAAATCCTTCTGCACATCCACCCAGCCAATACCGCCATCAGAGTCTCTTTGTAAGTTGTAACAATTTTTATACTGCCCCGTTGCTTTGCCGGCACGACTCACAATTTTTCCAGACACCGACGCCCCACTCTCTGCATGAATACCTCTAATCTGCTGGCCAATCTTGATCTTATAAGCCTGATCACCAGATGTACCAGCTACCGCCGGCTGAAGGTCCACCATGTCACCATCCTCAGACTCATCATCTGGAGGGTATTGCGACACAGCTCCCGAAGACTGTCTTCCTTCCCGGAGCCGGCGCTATACGACACTCGTGAGCCCTCACATAGATGCCCCCGTGTCTTACCAAAACTTGCTTCCCATCTCTGCCGATCACGATACCAGGGCCGTGCCACTCATGACCGTCATTTCTCTTATAAAATACGTCATCACCATTCTGTACAATGTTCGAATCACTCGGGCGCACGTTGTGCCGCAAAGCCCTGGTCAATCGCTCACAGGATTCTATCCTCAGAAATTCCTGTCTCGCCGTGTGAAGAGTATTCAGGTTATCTCTCACAATGCAGGATGGAGGCGTCCCCAACGCAGGAGGATCATTGGCCCAGACACTAGGAAACACAGGGTTGTAGCCAAAAACAAGGTGGTTAGGCGAGAAGCCCGAATAGTTCGTAAGGGCATTCCTCGCAGAAATCGCCCAAGAGGTGGCTTTCCACCTCTAAGTTACAACGTGTATCTGCCATGATTTTCCTCACAGTATCACCTACCGGTATCACCGCATTCTTATGTTCACAAACCCAATTACTCCAAGGGCTCTCAGCAGCTGTGGCCATAATCTTTATGTTAAAACCCTCACCAAGCGTACGCATATCAGCATTGTTAAATTCACCCCCATTATCGGTAAGAAACTTCCTTGGTGGGCCAAATACAGTAATCCAGCTCCGAAACACTCCATGAAGGATGGTAGAGGCACACTTATCATTAATTACTACCGCACTGCAATATCTAGTGGCCAAGTCAACCATAACCAAAAAATACTGTCTCCCCCAAACCATTAAGTCCATAGCCACAGTCTCATTAAATTTATTCGCCATAGGCAGGCACACCACAGGACGAGGCCTAACCTTCTTGAATTTGCAACAAACTTCACAGTTTTCAGACACTTCACTTATTGACCGTTCCAAGTCAGCATTGTTAATTCCCGCATCCTTCACAAGTTTCAATAGTTTAGCCGACGTAGGGTGACCAAACTGTCTATGAAGCTTCAGTGCAGTTCCTTTTCCACCGGTTTCTAATGATGCCAGTGTAACCATACTCCTGGATTTCTGGCCCAGTCAGAACGAAATGGGCAACAGATAGTGTCCCGATGACGTAGACTCCAAACTAATGTCTTGTCCACAAACTCTCACCATGTCCGTCTCAAAATCCAACACCATTTTCGCCTTTTTCATTGACTTTTTACTCAAAAGCAAAGGAACGTTACAATCTACCACATCCGTCACGATAGTCGCACGCACATCGCCCACCTGGCATGGCAAGGTCACTCGCTTCATCGATGGCACTGTGGCTCCATCCGCAAATGTAAAAGTCGAAGTTGAAGTGCCTTCGGTAATTTGAGCTTTTTCATAATCACTTAACTCATGAATGTAATTTTCAATCCATTCCGATCCACACACAGTTGTAGAACATCCAGTATCCAGTACAGCACAACCCTTAGCTTCATCAACAAGCTTCTGCAACTTTCCACTGTGCTTGTCATCCTCACCAGCATAACCCATAAACATGGATAAATGCACTGTCTCTTCCGCATCATCTCTTTCACAAGAATTCCCCTTATTCTCATACGCATCAGGACAATCTCTAGCCCAATGAAATTTTGAACCACAAACTGCACATTTTGACACTCTACCATCGGGCCCCGAAGGATTTTGTTTCCTGCCATATCTATGATTAAAACCTCTACCACGCCTTCTCATAGCACCTCTTCTAGCTAAAGGCCGTGCTCGACCCACACCGCCTGTATACAATGCTTCCTCTTCCTTCATGTCACTTTTACCTTCAGTAACAAACACAGGTTCACTTTTAACATTCACAACACTTGTCCCTACAGCTGATGTCTCACCACCAAAAATACGGCACAGACCTGACTTCATATGTTCATAACTCACTTCAGTAACTGCAGACATGGCCAACTGTCTTTCATTATCAGACAAATTACAAGCGGACAACAGCATAAAGGCCTTTACTGCATCCGGTAATGTCATATCCTGTTCCGAACATTTAAAATACGTATGCTCAAACTTAGACACGAAGGTACGCATATTCATGTCACTAGGCCGCCGTAGATTATAAATGTCATGGAACGCCGCAAACTGTCGTCTTCCTTTGTCCACCAGTAACAACCCATCAATCTTCTTTAACAATACTTCAAGCGCCCCCACAGAACCCTACCCGCCGACCACAATAAAGCCTGGGTGACCGAAGCCACTCCATGGCGGGGAGCTGAGGAGGGTGCGGAAACGCCCGGGAAACCAAAGCCCCACCCAGGGCCCTGTGCCCCTCAGCAATTATGAAGAGAAAGTTGAGGGGCAAGGGAAAAATGTGACGCTTTGGCTTCCAATCTTGGTAGATTGGGAGGTCAATCTACGGAAGAGACGCCGTCACTTGAGATCTAGAAAATATATAAGTAAAAGGAACAGTCAGAGTAAGCTATGGGTATGGCAGAGATTGCTCAGTTCTCACTCTGATAGACCAGCCCATCACCACATGACTAGAATGTTACCAATGTTAATTAGCGCAATGGCCGTGTTCACCACTCACCCGTATGTAAACGACTAGCTCCGTCCTGACAGCTAGCCCGCCTAATCGGTCCGGTCGTGACGTCATCTCTTACACGTCAGCATATAGTAGACCACGCAATTTGGCGGGAAACTAGTTGGGCAACCTCCTGTGTCGATCGTCTGCTCACATATATAACCAGTTTGCACTCCCACACGCATTAACATATTTGCCTATGTTAACAGGCAGGCCTAGATTGTGATAATTTGGTAAACTTTATCGCCCTGTGTCTAACCTGTCATTTCTGCCTAAGATTGTCGAGCATGTAATACTGGACCAGTTGCTGCCTTTTCTGGAGTGGAACAGTGTCATTCCCCAGTCTCAGTCTGCTTATAGGAAGCTCCACTCAACGGAGACAGGCCTGAGCAGGATTTATAATGATTTAGTCTCGAATACATGTTCTGGACGGTGTTCTCTTTTGGTTTTGTTGGATCTCTCTGCAGCGTTTGATACTGTTGACCATCAGTTGCTCCTGAGAGACCTTTCTAGTTTTGGTGTGCAGGAAGATGCACTTCTGCTTCTACAGTCATATATTACCGATCGCAGTCAATGTGTTGTCATTGGTGGCTCTATGTCAGAACCATCATTGCTAAAGTTTGGGGTGCCTCAGGGATCAGTTCTTGGCCCTGTCTTGTTTAATATCTATGCCTCTAGTCTTTCATTCCTACTGGATGCACATGGTGTTAAGTATCATTTCTATGCAGATGATTCACATATGTATATTGAAATTAATAATATCGATGAGGTAAAGAATAAATTTTCATCACTCTTGTCAGACTTGAAGATCTGGATGACTAGAAGGAAGCTCAAATTGAATGATAACAAGATGGAGATTATAGTCATAAATGGTAATTTGAGAAATAGTGTCCATGAAGATTTTGGATGTCTAGAATTCGGTGAATCACAGCTCCAACCTTTGGAATCAGTGAAAAACTTGGGCGTTGTATTCGAAAAAAATCTGAACTTTAACCCTCCAGCCCCGGCTATGTATTCCATATATATTCCAAAAACCCGGGGGTTTTGGCCGAAAAACGTCTACGCCTAGGCAACCGTATCTTTGTTATTTTGACTGCTTCCACATTCCCGCACATCCCCAAGAGTAGATGTGTTTCGTACCTGTAGAATGGCGTTAAGTAGAGCTCTCTAAGTCAACTGGTTCAGTTGTGATGACGATTTCATTGGAGATAACTTTGTGGCAAAAACAGCCACTTTACACTACTTTTCGCTACTTAACAATAACATACAGGCACACACAAAAAAGCGATGCACTCCTTCTTGTGGTCGGAGATGCGCGGCGTCGGTCCAGCCGGCTGTTGTTTACATGCGTCGGACGGACGCCTCGCACACCAAGCTTACAGGCTTTCAAGCTGCCGGAGCCTCAGAGCCCTACCGGGTAGCGCGGGGTGGTTTTTTTATGGGTTTCTCAGAGCCCAACCGGGTCTGGAGGGTTAAGAATCATATAAATAGTGTCGTGAAGAGTTGTCACCTTTACATTCGTAACCTTTATGCTATAAGGAAGTTCTTGAGCAAGGAATCACTTTTGACCCTCGTCACGCTCGTCACGCTTCAACTCCCACCCCCCACAACACGACGCCACTGCACAACAAATCAACCAGACCTACTACAACACAACCCAACACTATCGGCGACCCAGGTAGCTCAACATGCAACCAGAACAGCTAAAAAAGAAGGGATCAGTCGCAACAACATCGACAATAAAGCAGCAACAACGGCCAAGAACAAGGACAGCATCAAACAACACCCCAGTCGCTCACGGCGCTCAGCTGATCACCACACCGCCAGACGTACAGCTGATCACCACACCGCCAGACGTATGATGAACAGTAACAGGAAAATATGTATAGTGTGCGATATTGGATTCAACAAAAGGAGTACAACTTCACAATGTAGTAGTTGTAATGAAACAGTACACGATCGATGTACATACATTACTAGCAGAAAAGAAGTGGAATGCGATAAATGTAGGGAAGTAGCTATTAAAGGTCCTAAAATCATTTGTGAAATATGTGAATCACTCATAACAAGAAAACAAAGGATCCTAAACTGTGTTAAGTGTAAAACTGTAGCTCACATGAAGTGCATCTCTAAGAAGATCAACAGTGAAGAACGGGAATTCCTATGCAACATGTGTGCCTTGCATTCATTACCGAATATTAATGTAAATGAACCAAGTATTAACAGGGCGGGTGCCCAACCCCGAAAAGGGTTGAAATAGGGGAGCTATCCCCCCGCCAAAGGCGGCTTTCTAGGGCCTTTCCTAGATGATGCTGAGAGGATTGGGTTCTAGTCATGTGGTGATGGGCTGGTCTATCAGAGTGAGAACTGAGCGATCTCTGCCATACCGATAGCTTACTCTGACTGTTCCTTTTACTTATATATTTTCTAGATCTCAAGTGACGGCGTCTCTTGCATGGATTGACTTCCTAATCTACCAAGATTGGAAACCAAAGCGTCACATCTTTCCTTTGCCCCTCAACTTTCTCTTCATAATTGCTGAGGGGCACAGGGCCCTGGGTGGGGCTTTGGTTTCCCGGGCGTTTCCGCACCCTCCTCAGCTCCCCGCCATGGAGTGGCTTCGGTCACCCAGGCTTTATTGTGGTCGGCAGGGAGGGTTCTGTGGGGGCGCTCGGTTATGGCCTTGGCCTTGCTCGGGGCCTTGGGGCTGTTCGGCCAGGCAGCTTGGGGAAAAACAACAACAACAACAACCAAGTATTAACAACTCAAGAATCCAGCCAGGACACATTCAAAATAAAAGATGAATACAGTGTTCACCAACAAAGGACTCCATCTTATCCACATTAACGCCAGATCAATGTACCATAAATTGTCAGAAATAAACTTGTTAGCTAATAAGGCCAAAGCTTCAATAATTGCAATCACAGAAACCTGGCTGGATTCAAGTATAAACGATGGTGAAATAAACATTCAAGGTTTCAACATGGTTAGGAATGATCGCAATAGGCATGGGGGAGGAGTATGTCTGTATGTAAAAAACAACCTCACACACACAACTAGGACCGACCTCCATGTAGAAAATCACGAAGCTCTGTGGATCGACCTACACCTGCCGAGGACAAGGCCCATCACAATTGGGGTGTGCTATAGGCCTCCAGACGACACACAATTCTTGACCAAATTTGAACGAACTTTGTCATCGCTAGACCCTCGGAATGAATCCATTATACTAGGAGATTTTAACCTGTGTTACAAACAACGAAACAATAGGCTTGTACGAGAATATAGGCACATACTGACAATGCACAATCACAAACAACTCATCACAACCCCCACACGTATCTCTGAGAACACTGCCACAATATTAGACCACATAAACTGTAACAGAGAGGACAAAATATCCCAATCAGGGGTTATACAGACTGGGATAAGTGATCACTTTGTCACATATTGCACACGGAAAACCACAAAAATTACCCTAGAGAATCACAAGGTCACTCAGAAACTACAACAAAGAAACATTTCTGGACATTTTATGGAATAAAGACTGGTCTCCAGTGTTTGGAAGTACAAACGTTAATGACGCATGGGTTGGCTTCAGAACCATCATCACAAACATCCTAGACGAAATAGCTCCCGAGCTGAAACACATACGAATTAAAGCAAGGTCAGACCCATGGATCAACAATGACATACTACACCATCTGGAACACAGAGACAATCTGTTAAAAAGGCTAGTGAAACATAGACAGGATCAAGGTCTGAAACATGAGTTCAACAGGGCCAGGAATAAACTAAGTAGAAAAATCAAATCAGCGAAAACTAATTATTTCCACAATAAGGCAGAGGAATATCAGAATAACCCAAAGAAACTATGGAGGCACCTAAAAACAACAGGCTACAGCAACAAGGCAAGGGATTCGCCTAACACTAATATTGCTCTCAACATTAATGATCAGGTTTGCCACGATAAACGACAAATTTCAACCTACTTCTACACCTTCTTCATCTATATAGCAAACACACTTGCACAGAACCTACCGCAACCTCTCAATAAATACACGACAACAACGGCCACCTTTCAAAATTTCTACAGAGATAAAGGCATACACCCGAACACATTTGGATTACAAAATGTTACACCAAAATACACTTTTGACGAGCTCTCTAACCTAAATGTACACAAAAGCACAGGACCAGACAAAATTCCTGCCAAATTTCTAACGAGATGGAGCCATTGGTATAGCAGGTCCCCTAACCCACATCATCAACCTGTCAATGAGCGTCCTGGGTTCGAATCCACGGACTGCCACATGTGTTTGTAATATTTCATGAATCGATTTTAGGAGTAGAGTTGGTTGTTGGATAGAACATAATAATTAACACCAACACTGTACCTGCTGAACTGAAGGAAGCTATTGTAACCCCTCTATTCAAGAAAGGAAATAAACTAGAAGTTGGCAACTACAGACCAGTTAGCATATTATGTATTGTATCTAAAATCCTTGAAACAGCGGTATACACCCAAATTGAACACTACCTCAAAGAAAATTATCTATTTTATAAGTTTCAATCAGGTTTCAGATGCATGTACTCGACTGACTCCTGTCTCATCCACTTAACAGATCACAGCCGTAAAGAAATGTCTAAAGGTAACTACACCGGTATGGTTCTTCTTGATCTACAAAAAGCGTTTGACACAGTAGACCATGATATCCTATGTAATAAACTACAAGCAATGGGCATCGGGTCTGTGAACTGGTTTAAATCTTATCTTAGTGGTAGAACACAAAGAGTCAAAATTTATGATAATATATCTGATCCTATACCAATTAACTGTGGGGTCCCGCAGGGAAGCATCCTTGGTCCCTTACTCTTTCTCTGTTATGTGAACGATATGGAACTGAGCGTCTCGTGTAAATTATTACTGTATGCTGACGACAGCGTGCTTCTGGTTTCAGGAAAAGACCCAATAAGTATTGCCACTTTACTTTCCAAAGAACTAGAAGCATGTAGTGAATGGCTAGTGGACAATAGACTATCTCTTCACCTGGAAAAGACGGAAGCCATCTTATGTGGGACAAAACGCAAACTGAAAGACATTGTGGGCTTCTCGGTCAACTGTAATGATATTCCTATAACAACAGTGTCACAAGTTAAATATCTCGGACTAAAACTGGACTCGAGTTTGTCAGGTGAAACAATTTTGGAATCTATCCTGTATAAGTGTAGAGCACGTATAAAATACCTGTATAGACAGGTGGGATGCTTGCCAGCGGCGACCAAAAAGACCCTTTGCCAAGCGCTTATTCAATGTCATTTTGACTATTCTGTGTCATCCTGGTACTCTGCAACATCTAAATCAGCACAGCACAAACTTCAGGTCACTCAAAATAAAATTGTTAGGTTCATGCTGAACCTAGGACCCAGATCACATGTTGGCCAGGAACAACTTCAGTCACTAGGTATGCTCAATGTCTCTGACAGAGCCAAACAAATCAGGCTCACTAATGCCTTCAAAATTTTCTATGACAGAGCTCCAGAGTATCTTAATCTGAGTGATTTTGTTAAAGCAAATGAGAGGAGTGGACATAATACAATAAACAGGATGTTTAATTTTAAGGTCCCGAGAATTCAAGGACAGGGTAAGCAAACATTCTTCTTCACTGCCATCAAAGACTGGAACGACCTACCCCAGTCAGTCCGTGAAAAGAGAACACTGTATTCCTTCAGACGTAGCCTGAAGGAACACCTGAACCGGACAGCTGCGAGAAGGGAGCACCAAGCTTATGTCTACTATTAAATACGACATAAGAGATAGGCAAACCAAACTGAAATGATTACGGATTACTGATATTTACCATAGGATGTAAGGTATCTTAAAATAACCCCCTAGAAATACTTTCTCTAAAGTATCTATTTCTTTTATCCTCCCCTTTTCCCCAGCTAACCTAATCCCACAAGGACCCTAATGGAAGTACGCCTAACGGCCTTATTGGGCTATCCTTAGTTGGAATTATGCAAAGCTGGTACATGTCATATTTGTAACATACTATGTGGTACTAACTCTGTAAATTGCTAACTGAATAAATATTATTGTTATTATTATTATTATTATTATTCATTCATTTGTTATATCTAGAATTGATTACTGTAATTCATTGTTCATTGGTCTACCAAATGTTGCTTTGAAGAAACTCCAGTCTGTTCTCAATAGGTGTGCTAGACTAATATTTTCACTTCCACCCAGAACACCCACCACATATTATCTAATAGATCTACACTGGCTTCCCATCAAGGCCAGAATAGTTTAAAATGTGCCTACTGAGTAGAGGTGGACCGGATATTGATTTCTTGATATTTGCGGATGCGGATGTAGATGCGGATATTTATTTTCAGTATTTGCAGATGCAGATGCGGATGCAGATAGTTTTAGCCCGCAAGAGTTTTAGCCACAGATAATGGAAATTTTAAGATACTAAAACATTTGAGACAAAAATATATTATAAGTAGAGGAAGCATGAGTATATGAACTACAGTGTATATTATTCTACAATTTCAATTATCTGTGTTACCAGGGTGCGGGACGGGGACGTTCTCTGACTATTATTAGACAATTTTTTTCAGATTAGGAAGGGTATATGGAAGTCAGAGGGTTGATTGGGATAGTCTTTAGTTCTTTACACTTTTAATACCCACATATCCTTCCTAAGCAGCATAAAATTGTCTAATGATAGCAAAAATAAACTGCTAAAACGTGTCAGAGCTTCAAGGGGTTAAAAGTTAATTAGTTATTCTGTAAAAGTGTAAATATAATAAGTTTTTATGACTTATTAGTTACGAAAATATCCGCATTATTGGATGCGGATGTACAAAATGATGCGGATATCCGCAGATGCGGATGCGGATACGGATATCCGGTCCACCTCTACTACTGAGTACTGACATTTAAGGTGCTGAGGTTTGGTGAGCCTAAAGGCTGGTTCACACATAGCCGAGTCGGTGCGCAAGTCCAACACGAGTCACACTCATCGATTATCGCCGTCGCTGGAGGTCGAGTCGGCCGCGAGTAGCAATTGCTCCCGAGTCAAGGAGAGTGTAACACGAGTTAACTCGAGTCAAAACGAGTGTAACACGAACCCAACACGAGTGTCAAAAATTTGAAAAATAACAGCCACATTCCAGGGCACGTAAACAAAGAGTATGGACGAGTCTAACACAAGTCAACGCGATTGTTACACGGATCAACACGAAAGACAACACGAGTTTACACGTGTTGACTTGTGTTACATCCGTGTAAACTCGTGTAAACTCTCGTTGATTCGTCCTACATTTTTTAAATAACTGTATTTCAAATGACACTTGCTTTTTCGTGTTACACTTGTGTTTTTTTCTCAGTGGATCGTGTTTACTCGTGTTTGAATCGTGTAAACTCTGGCATCATGGGGGCACCAAATTTTGGCACTCACATTCGTGCTTTCTACTCTTGTTGATACGTGTTGCATGTGTGTTACATACATGTTGTTGCGTGTAGACAAGTGTTGATTCGTCAACGTCGAAATGATGACGAAAAGTGACGAATCACCAAAGTGTTACACGGGTTTACACGAGTTAACACGAATAACGAAGCGTTATTCAGAGTCAAACACGAGTCTACACGTATTTAGGCCACACTCGTGGGTACTCGCCACAGGGCCCAAAAATTTCATGCATGCTGAAATTTTTGGACCCCGTGGCGAGTACCCACGAGTGTGTCGAGTAAACAAAGAGTATACACGAGTGTAGCACGAGTCTATACGAGTGTTGAGGAGTATCGACGAGTCATTGCCGAATAGCAAAATTTCATCACTCGTGTTGGAGTCGCGCACCGACTCGGCTATGTGTGAACCAGCCTTAAGTATTTGTTGGATCTTCTATTTCCAACACATAATGAGTCAAATGTGAATTTGCGTAGTGGTGATGACCCATATCGCCTTTATGAGCCCAGAGCCATTGGGGAACGTGCTTTTGCTGCTAGATCCTTTTCTTATGTTGCCCCACGTCTATTCAATCGACCTCCTGTGTCACTTAAGCAGTTGAATTGTGTTGACGCTTTTAAGAAACAACTGAAGTCGCACATATTTCTGACGGCTTATGATATTGGGGAGCATAGAGTTACTGATGACTATAAGCTTTAATGTTTTTTTGTTTTTGTTCTGTTTTTGTTTTTTTTAAATGGAAAAGCTTAAGTTAATGTGAGCGCTCGTGAATCCACTTGGAGAATTGGCGCTCGAACAAATAAAATACCAGCATATTATTATTATTATTACTGTATAAATGAGAAAATATATACGGCCATCTAAGCTAACCCTAAAAGCTGTGTCCTAGTAATGTAGTTAACCTTTTGTAGACTATGTTGTGAAGGTGGTGATACACAGCCTCTCTGGTGGTGGTGGTGGTGGTGGTGGTGGTGATGATACACAGCCTCTCTGGTGGTGGTGGTGGTGGTGGTGATGATACACAGCCTCTCTGGTGGTGGTGGCTGTGTTGGTGATGATACACAGCCTCTCTGGTGGTGGTGGTGATGATACACAGCCTCTCTGGTGGTGGTGGTGATGATACACAGCCTCTCTGGTGGTGGTGGTGGTGGTGGTGGTGGTGATACACAGCCTCTCTGGTGGTGGTGGTGGTGTGCTACAATATCAGGACCCTAAAAAAAATAAAAAATAAAATAGGGTACAGTACTGTAATTGTTAAAGGGGGATAGGTGCATCTACAGTACTGTAATTATTAGATGGGGATAGGTGCATCTACAGTACTGTAATTATTAAAGGGGGATAGGTACATCTACAGTACTGTAATTGTTAAAGGGGGATAGGTGCATCTACAGTACTGTAATTGTTAAAGGGGGATAGGTGCATCTACAGTACTGTAATTGTTAAAGGGGGATAGGTGCATCTACAGTACTGTAATTGTTAAAGGGGGATAGGTGCATCTACAGTACTGTAATTGTTAAAGGGGATAGGTGCATCTACAGTACTGTAATTGTTAAAGGGGGATAGGTGCATCTACAGTACTGTAATTGTTAAAGGGGGATAGGTGCATCTACAGTACTGTAATTGTTAAAGGGGGATAGGTGCATCTACAGTACTGTAATTGTTAAAGGGGGATAGGTGCATCTACAGTACTGTAATTGTTAAAGGGGGATAGGTGCATCTACAGTACTGTAATTGCGTTTATATTTATCTCTTTACTATTATTTTGGTGTCCTCCTTAAACTTCCATCAAGCTTATAGAACTTTCAAAGATCCCCCTTCAAGATAAATTTGTATATTTTTTAACAGAAAATTGGCCCGGCCGGAGCCAGGTAACTACTATATTACAGGCTCGCTATCACTCACCAAAAAAAAAGTAGCCTACAGGTCTTAATATTGACAAAGAAATGGGCTGAAAGGTATTAACCTCTTAACTGCGCAGCTATGGTATTTAAATGTGCCCGCAGTGCGAAGGTATTCCGATTCATTCCTCACTAAAATCGTTAATATACCATATATATAATTCAAACTTATCCATATGCGCCTATTTTACTTTTAATATGAACATATGAACATGGGAAAGCAATAAAACAATTGGTAACAGCAATTGGCAAAAGCGAGCAATTGATACTATCGACAATGAATGGATAGGCCTACAATATAATAAAGATAAATAATTTCAAAATATGAAGAAGCAATAACAGATTTTAACAAAGGGTATTCTTTTAACAAGAACAATTAATTAAAAAAATCAATAACAATAGAAAAAGATAAATAATTAATACATACAACAAAAAGTAAGTAGAGGTTATACGAGAAACTTCAAATTAATAATGTTTGATTAAAATTATTGATATCAAATTTTAAAATACAGTCACAATAATTTACCTTAAAAAGATTAAATTTATGTAATATTATATAATAATATCACCATCATCAGACCATCTAACCTAGGTTAGGTTAGGGTATTTAAAGTTAAATGTAGCCTAAATTCCTAATGGCTTGTGATGAAATACCATAGGCCTATGCAATATAGTTACCAATGTAACTAATCTGGATTTTCTGGTGCTCAGGAGATAACTAGAGCTAATAATAATAATAATAATAATAATAATAATAATAATAAAACAAAAATGATGATAAAACACTTACGTTGCGGGCATATTTCTGCTATATAAGGGATAATTCAAGCACGCCTGAATGATTAACCCCTTCTGTACCGACGACGTCTTTTAAAAATTATTTCAGGTACATATAGACGATTTTATGAATTTTAGGAAGGATGTATTGTAGCTAAAAGGATTAATTGAGATAGTTTGTATCCTTTAACCCACTGAGCACCAGCTAAATATAAATAAATGTACATCCAGGGAGCGGCCGATTTTGCCAATTTTGTTTTATTTTTCTAAAATGGAAGAAAAATGTGAGAAAAGAAGAAAACAAAAATTACTCACCTCGGTCATTTGGGGGTCATTTGGGGGGGGGGGGGGGAACCTCATACATCAGCTGGTGCCGGGCGGCCTTCAAACTTCCCGCCCGGTCAGTCATAGTTGAGCGCGGCAGCATGGCAGATGTACTATGCGGCCAGTTTTCAAGTGACGGTTATTTACACCACCCGAGCATCATGTGTGCCTTCATAGTTCATATATTAGCAACATGTATCACATACTGTAATGTCATTGTAAGTGAAGTTACAGTGTGAAAAGCGCTTAGATATAAGTCTTGTAAGTGCACACGATGGCAAGAGCATGGCGCTTCCCCATTGCCATGGGACTGGCGGCCATCATGGTCTCGGTCAATAACAAAACGAACGCACGTACACGCCCCCAGCACTTTCACTTTTATTGCCTTTCTCTCTTATTCCCCCGCTTTATTCAGTTTTCATGTTACTTCCCATCTTTATTCAGTTTTCATGTTACTTCCCATCTTTATTCAGTTTTCATGTTACTTCCCATCTTTATTCAGTTTTCATGTTACAGTACTTCCTATCTTTATTCAGTTTATTACTTTATCATATGTTTTATAGTTATAAAATATTTGTTTCACACATTGTTTTACGCACTTTCGACTTAGAAATATACTATATTTACACTTATTGGTGTCCGTCACTGTTTTACGTATATTTGCGTGTCAATATCACTTACATATTGTGTTCGGCACTTTGTATAGCCTATATTTATTATTTACACTTGGTTTTTATACACACACTTCACATTTCATAGCGTCTTTTATCGCAGTCTTTGAGTACAGTTAGAAATGCTCAAGGGTGTGATACTCCCTGAAGCAGTCCGGGAAACACAGTCCAACATCACATTCTGGGCACATATACCTGGTATCTGATCTCACAGACTCCCTCTGTGTCGTGTTGCGGCACAAATGACACCGTCTTCGGGGTTTCTCATTGTTATCTGTGGGTGGCACATATTCAGGGAAGTGGCGTTGTGTCAGCCTGGCAATCCCTTCTGCTGCTGGGCGTCGATGGGCGTTGATGGAAGTGGGGGGCAGTCATGTATTCCCTCAACGTCTGCCTGGACAACTCGATGCAGAAGTTCTCCATCGTTTCCTGCTTGCCGGTGATTGTTGAGTAGAGGATGGCTGTTATAGAGGGTGAGATCAAGGAGGTGAAAGAATAACTTCTTATACCACCTCATCGTCTTCCTTGCACACTCACATGACAAGATGACAGCATCTGATTTGTCCACCAGCCGCATGCTGATGTTATAATCGCAGATGGCCAAAGGTTTCTCGATAACTTCGCCAGTTGCTCTGTCACGACGTCTGCTGTCTTGGAAGATGGGACGGTGGACTGTTGTGAGGAGGTTCACATCCCGGTTATCCATCCAGGACAACATGAGGACATTGTTAGCCTGCTTGTGGATGATGGAGCCCTTTTCCCGCATGGGTGGTAGTTCGGGCATGAAGATCCGATTCCTCCTGACGGTGCCACAGACTCCTGTAGTGCGGCTATGCAGGAACTTGGCAAGGGAGGGGCTGGTGTACCAGTTGTCCAGGTACAGTATGTGGCCCCTGTCCAGGTAGCCCTGCAGCATGGTGATGACGACGGCCCCAGAAATTCTGTATGTCCTCGTTTCCACCAATTCTGTTTTCTTGCCCATATACAGAATTAGGTCCTGGATGTAACCAGTTTGACAGTCACATATCACGAAGGTCTTCAGGCCATATCGATGTCGTTTGCTGGGCATGTACTGCCGGATGCCAATATTCCCCCTCCACAGCAGCAAACTCTCATCAATAATGAGCTTCTGATGGGGTTTGAAGGCGGCAGCAAGCTTCAGCTTCAGGTACTCAAAATTAGTCTTATTCTCTCCATGGGGTCCTTCATTGCTCTAGGTTGACTTTGATTTTTGGTGTGGGCTGCCAGGCTGTCGATGAAATGGAGGTTCCCCATTATGGCCGTGAACTTATTTCTGCTCATTATTTGGCCAAAAATAGGGGTTCGGACGAGGGGATCCCAGGACCAGTACATTTCTATGGAGGATTTCCTTGTGACCCCCATCAGCATTACAATGGCCAAGAATGTGTAAAACTCTGGGACATCTAGGGAGGACCATGACAGCCTTGCAGAGTATTTTGACTGCTCCTTCCCAGCCATGAAATAATAATTGTACCAGTTGGTCTGGTCAACAATTAGAGCCACGAGATTTGTAGTGAAGAACTGCCTGAAGATCTCCAGTCTCGTGGTCTGCCGCCCCTGGTTTGGGAGCATAGGGCCGCAATCCCAGGGTCCAGAAAGTTGTAGTCGGTGGGCACAAAGTTGTCTCCATCGACCCAATCCCACACGTCGGGTTGAGCGGCACCTTCGTCACCAGAGTCGTCAGGAGGGGAGTCACAATCAGGGCGGCAGGGGGGGACTCTGCCCTGCCCTCAACCTCGGCCTTGTCCAGCCCTTGCTCTCGCACCGCCAGGGGTGGGGCGTATTAGGGTCACCTTAGACACCCTTCGGCCATGCACACGCACAGGACCACGGGCACGCCCATGTATGTTTATAGGGCGTTGCGCACGATCAGGGCGGTGATGGTGTCTGAGTGTCGTGTCTGTGGGAGGTCCCAGGCTGAGGAGAAGGTACAGGTGAGTATGGTAGTGGTCCGGGAGGTAATGGTGGGGGCGAGTCAATCCGGGGTGATGAGGGAAACAGGCGGCGTGCGGCAGGGCATTGGTGGCGGCGTGGGCGGCGTGGGTGGCGTGGTGGAGATGATTCGAGGGCAGGCATATCCTCATCTGTTGCTTCTGAAGAAGAAGTCAATGGCTGCGCTGCTAATATGGCTGCACCCCTGCGCAAGCCATAGAAAGTGTGAGGGGTTGGTGCTTTTAGTGGAGAGGGAATGGGGGGTGGTGGGGAAGGCAAACGCGGGGGAGCACCCCACGGCGAGGCACGTGTGGTGTCGGAGCTTGACCCACCTCCTCCTCCTCCTCCTCCCCATCATCCTCACCTCCTCTCTTCTCAGCCCTACGATGAGAAAGTGGAATGTTGATGAAGGCCATGGGGTCTGGGTCATCTTCCTCATCCTCTTCCCCACTTGCTGGGGACTCCACTATGTCACGAGGGGGAGCAGGGGAACGATAGCTACTCGCCTCCCTTTGTTGTAACCTGGCGTACCATTCAGCGATGGGGAGATAGGGTTCCTCCTCATGCATTTCATCATACTCGGCCACAGTGGGACTATATTCGTCCTCTGAATCGTCATTTGATGATCCAGTGTCACTATCAGGCACATCACTCTCCTCAAGTATGGCCATGGCATTGGCCAGGGATATTCCCCTGCGTGGTTAACGGCGTGGTAAATCCGACATGGTGTTGCACTCGCGAGATGTATGGGTAAACTGACTTTCCTTTGTCACGCACGTCCCTTGTCCCAACAAACCGAGATTTGTGGGTTGCCATACATTGCCTACATCCTAAGGAATATCCCATACAAATATCAAGCCAATAGCTACCATAGGACAAGAGTAAATGAGGTCGAAAGTCGTTGGGAGATAAGTGGGTATAGTGTTTTTCATCACCTCCCCCGCATGACCACCAGCCCGGCAGGACTTGGGGGATAGCTGAGCATGGTCAAGTAATGTGTACATCCTAAGGTGTGTCTCACACAAATGTCAAGCCTATAGCTACCATAGGACAAGAGTAAATGAGGTCGAAAGTCGTTTGGATATATGTGGGTACAGTGTTTTTCATCACCTCCCCCGCATGACCACCCGCCCAGCAGCACTAGGGTGACAACTGAGTATGGCATTGTAATGTGTACATCCTAAGGAGTGTCTCACACAAATCTCAAGCATCTAGCTCCCATACGACAGGAGTAGACAAGGTCCAAAGTCGCGGTGATATAAGTGGGTGAAGTGGCGCGACTAATCCCACCACCACCACCCGTGCGGCCTGGCTGGCCAGTTCACGCGTACCGTCCCTGTTCGCTAACACTCTACGGTACCTCCCCTCCAATTCTCAAGTAATTTCCTACCATACGAGCCGAATAATAAATTTTGTAGTAGCCGACGCAATGTTCGCGTCGCTGGGGTCTAGCGTTACATACATTGCCGACGCAAACAGTGCGTCGCTGGGGCTCAGTGGGTTAAATGGGTAGATGTCCTTCCTAAGCTGAACAAATCTTCTAATAGTTGCCAAAATATAATGAAAAGTACATCACCGGTACAGAAGGGGTTAAGAAAGTGTCTGAATTAAATGAAATTTATTCAGCCAAAAACTAAAATAAATTAGCTTCAAATTGACGCCAGAACAAGCTTCGTAGCGCGCTGGGTTCACGCAGCGCTACCATAGACATCGGCAAATATTCGCTAATAATGAGCAATGTCGCTCTACATTTGCCTTTGGCAGCGCTGCATAAGTCTCGAGAGATATGGCTGTTGCCCCTTAGTGACTCAGCCGCCATGCGACAGAGTGGACGGGGTTCTGCCGCGCTCCCGCTCACTCATCTCTACAGGTTTTAAGAGGCTTTAAGGGCTTGTCTATCTATCTATCTATTGCCTGACGCCGTGATCCCCGAAGGGGTGGCCACGAACGAACCGCCCCCATGCACCTCTGTCCCCAGTCAGTCGACGCCCCTCCCCCCAACCAGCACCGCCTTCATTCATGTACTTCCTCACTCCATCCTTCCACCTCTCATTCGGTCTACCTCTCCCTCTCTGTCCCTCCACCTCGCTCTCGTACACCCTCTTAGTCATTCTCTCGCTTTCCATACGTTCCATATGGCCGAACCATCTCAAGTTGTTCCTTTTCACACTTTCCAGCACATCTACCTCCACACCACACCTCCTTCTTACTTCCTCATTAGTCTGTCTATCCCTCCATGTAACTCCGCACGCACTCCTTAAGTAATTCATTTCCACTGCTCTCACTCTTGGTCTGAGTCTTTCAACCAACGTCCATGCTTCGCTTCCGTAAGTCAGTGTCGGGATTACCACACTGTCATGCAAGGACTTCTTCACTTCCATACTGACCACCCTATTTCTTGTTACTGCTTTTAGTGTTCCTACAACCCTCTTCCCCTGTTGTACCCTCTCCCGCACTTCTTCATCCATAGTCCCATCTTTACTCAACACACTGCCCAGATACTTAAAAGAGTTGACGATCTCTATAGCCTGACCGTTCAGCTTCACCTCACACCCTGTGACTTCACCCCTTTCGAAGACCATAACCTTGCTCTTCCCCGCATTTACCTTCAAATTCTGTTTTCGCACACTGTTCCAAACTCATTTACCAGACCCTGCAACTCCCATTCATTATCACTCATCAGAACTGTATCATCCGCAAACAGCAGTATAGGTAGCTTCCACTCAATTCCCTCCCTTTTCAGCGATACACCAACATCCACTGCTCTTGATAGTATTTCTTTCATGACTCCATCCATATATACAGTAAACAACCACGGGGACATCACACACCCCTGTTTCAAACCAACATTCAGGTCAAAGAACTCGCTCTGCTCACTCTCCACACGTACTGCCACCTTTACATGCTCTTCACTGCTTTCAGCAACTTGCCCTTACTCCGTATATTCTAAGTACTTTCCACAAACCTTCTCTATCCACTCTGTCATAGGCCTTCTCCAAGTCCATAAAGGCAACATACACCTTTTGTTTCTTCTCCAGATACTTCTCCACAACACAATTCAGGGTAAAAATCTGATCTACACATCCTCTTCCCTTCCTAAAACCTCCCTGCTCGTCGCCTATCCATTTCTCCGTTCTCACTCTCACTCTCTCAATCACTACCCTACTGTATACCTTCCCTACTACGCTTAGAAGACATATTCCTCGGTGGTTACCACACACTCCTCTTTCCCCTTTGCCCTTATATAGGGGGACTATTATGCCAGTCTTCCAGTCATCGGGTGCACTCCCCTTCTCCCATGCTAGTTTGCACATTTTCCATACCCATTCTATCACTATCTCACCACCATACCTCAACATTTCCCCACACACTCCATCTGTTCCTGGTGCTTTCCCCAACTTCACTCTTTTCATGGCTTCCCACACTTCTGACCTCCTGATCCCCACCTCCTCCTCCACTACTTCTCTTCTTCTCCCTCCCATACCATATCCAGCTATGTTTGCTGGCTCTTCATTCCTTACATTTAGCAACTAACTGAAGTACTCCCTCCATCTTTCGACTCTCTCTTGCTTCTCGGCTAGCATTCTCCCATTCTTATCTTTCACACCCTTACTGTTTCCCTTGCTACCTTCCCTAACTTTCTTGACTTCTTTCCAAAACAGTTTCTTACTCTCCCTCCATTTTACACTCAGATTCCTTCCAAATTCCTCATCTACTCTTCTCTTACTTTCCTTCACTACTCTCTTCACCACCCTCTTACTCTCCACGTACCTCGCTCGTTTCTGTCTCTCGAAATCTTCATTCCCTCTACTACCCAACCACTCTCTATATGCTTTCTTCTTTTCTTCCAGCTATTCTTACCTCTTCTGTCCACCATGCTGTACCTTTCACTCCCCTCCCTCTTCTCCTCACTCCACACACCTCACATGCTGCACAGATCTCATCCTTAAACACCTTGCTCATCTCCTCCACTTCCTCCATAACTTCCAGGTCGAACCCACAGGCTTCCTCCTCCTGCAACCTCTCCACCCTCCTCTCGCTTAAGGGCTTGTAAATTGCTATAAATTGCCAAACGGGTCCCGCAATGAAAGGGTTAAAGGAGACTACCCCACCGGCAGCGATATTCGCACGCTCTACCCGTCGGATTTGACAGGATTTGATTTTCTGAAATTATCCCATGGCCGGCGGTTATTTGCCCCCAGCTGGCATTATAAGGCAAGAATGTTAAGTGCGGGCATACCGCCAGCCTTGTTTACACTACGAGTAGTAGCGTCAGACCTTTGCCATCATGTTCCCGTCCATTTTGACCGCCTTTGGATACAATAATATGTTGAGGGGGAAGCCCCCCCCTCACCACCCCATGACATATTGTCATCATCATATATATTGCCAGCAGGGGGCAAATAACAACTGGGTCTGGGTAAAGATGTAGTATTCGGGCGTATATCCGGTTGTTTACATTATTCGTATGCTGACGATCACATTCCCGTCTACTTTGACTGCCATGGGATCATAGGTACGATTTTACTTACAGGACACACATTTGACAGGTACCACCAAGGATTTAATACATATTTTTTTAGGTTTCCACGCATCCAACACCAAGCTACACCCTTTTCTGGTGTACGAAACACTAAAAAAAAAACAATGGGGACACTTTAATATGAATAATATGAGACGAAATATAAAGAGAACTCTGTTGCGTTCATGGAAGTAGTAGCGTCGCTTGTTTACTTTACGCTCGAAGTTAGCCTACTTCCCGCCTTGGCGATCGAATTAAAATGGCGGAGTGTGGAGGCATTTTTCGCTCTCCCACAGTACTTTTTAGTGATTTTATGTCTTCTACATCATTATTTAGAGCAGCGGCGGGGGTCTGGGGGCGGCTGCCTCAAGGTTAGGGTAGGTTAGGTTGTTAGGTTACTGGTTAGATTAATGACAATATTGTCATGCGTCGTCGAGCGTCCTGTAATAAACAAACCGACGATCGTCGGAAGCGACGACTGACTCCCGATTTTCGGCACAGACGCGCCGTTTTATTCTCGTCGAAAACCACATTTAAAATGTGATTAGCCTAGGTCAGTGGTCAGCAACCCTTAACCCTTGTTTATCGGGGCCCGACTTAAGTCCGTATCGAAAAATTTGGACTATGTGGCAGGGCCCGACTTAAGTCTGAGTGCAATTTTGGCGCAATATTGGCTCTGAGAGAGACGAGTGACTGGAGGAGCATGGGTTACCTCATGACCGCTCGCCACGGCCGCCGTGGACATACTGAGATTTACTCCACTTACATCCACCCTCACTCCCTCGCTACATACGTAATTAGCCTACCGGTATATAAAGAAATTACCGTATTTTAGCAATTTTGCCCTTCGGTTGCACGATCGTTGCAAGACAACCAGTGATCGTAGAAGGATGGTTCGGGTGTCATTGGAAAGCTCAATTTACGCCCTTTCAGGGATACATACTTGTATTACGCTCTGGGTCTTGTTTATGCATGAAAAAGAGCACGGAAACAACCCCATTTATGGTTAAAAAAAAACGCTGGGCGGCACGGTCAAATATACCGCCTAGCCCGCTCGTAAGGTGTTAAAGCTAGAAGAGCCATTTTTTTTTAAAGTTTCATAACAAATTTGTAGTCAGAGCCGCAATACAACAAAATTGGTCTCAGCATCCGAAATAAACAGCACCCTACTTCTGAACTAAACAAATTATAGTGATATTGTTCAATATCCGGAAGAACCATATCCTTTAATTAGTTTATTCAAGTGCATTGGGGTGTGTAATTAATGATTAATGTTAAGAATGGGGTGTTACGTAATTCACAAGCTTAGGGAAGACATGTCACATTTCTAGAAATCCTAACGATTGATACCTAGGCTATACATTTTTTCGAAGTTGAATAAACAAATATAATGTCGCCATGAATGTGTTATATGTTGCCTTCATTTTGAAGGAAAAATTATTATTTCTGAAGCTTCTGGAGCCACACAAGTGTCCTGAAAGAGCCGCAGGTTGCCGACCCCTGGCCTAGGTCTATATGATGATGACAATAAATCATGGAGGGTCCCGGGGTTTTTTTTTTTTTTTTTTTTTTTTTTTTTTTTTTTTCTATATTCCAACTTACTTCCTCTCGGGCATAGGCTGAGAGCCTTAACATTCACCGCTTTACAATGAACAGTGAAGCCCGTGAGGTCTTGTTCCAGTCTAGGGAGTGAGACACGTGAAGCACGTAGAGCACAACGAGCACCTGCCATCTTGCCTTCACATGAGGCACTTGGGGTACTTATTATTGTATCCCACGACAGTCAAATACTCAAAATAGACGTAGTGTAAACAAGGCAGACGGTACGCCCGAATACTACATCATACATCCTTACCCGCAAATTCTCCATGGGGATAATATTGAGAATATTATTGAGAGTCTAGGCTATATGTACCACGGTACCTATTCAAACTATTGTCCCGACTCCCTAGGCCGACTCATGGCTAATGGTAATTATAGCCCGGCAATAATCATCTCAAGTTTAACCGGTGTGACGTGCTAATCTTCCCCGTGCAATTGTGACAGGTTAATCTTACAGTATCTTACAGTAGATCCTCTGGAAAAAGGCAAACTAGGCCTGTGTATCCAGCTCAGTACCAGTACTTGCACTGCTGCGGTCGTTCACAGTGTTGGCGGCGGCGGTAGCAGATGCAACATTTTTACTATTCTGTACTTTTTGTTTTATAATCAAACTTCAAATCTTGTCTTCCCCATGCTTTATCAAGATTACTTTCAAACTCCCTTATTGATTCGGAATCGACTACATACTGGGGCAGTGCATTCCACTCATTTACCACTCTATCACAAAATGAGTTCTTTGCCTTCTCAAGCCTATTTCTTTCTTTGTAAATTTTCTTAGAGTGTCCTCTCGTTCTTGTTCCCTCCCGCATCAAGAAGATACCTTCACACACATCCTCATCGTACTTTCCTGACACTATCTTAAAAGTCTCTATCATATCCCCTCTCTTTCTCCTATATGCCAGTGTCCTCAACCTCTGCTCATAGCCCGCGTTCTTCAACGTTGGTACCAGCTTGCTAGCTCTCCTCTGCACTTTCTCCACTGCTTCTATATCCTTTACCATAAATGGAGCCCACACCTGGTTCGCATATTCCAGGTGCGGCCTAACCAGCACTGTATAGAGATTCCTGAAGATTTCTTCGTCAAGTGGCACAAATGTCCTCCTTATCAGCCCTACAATTCTATTGGCTTTGTTTATCTTTTCTGCTAAATGTTCTGAGAAATTTAACTTATTGTCTATCACTACTCCTATATCCTTTTCTGCATTCACTTCCTCCATCGCTTCATACATACTGTATCCTACCTTGTCTATCTTGCTTGTCCCAATCCGCATGTACTTGCATTTTTTTGGATGAAAAGGCATTAACCAATGCTCAGACCATCCCTTCATGCCCTCCACATCTCCTTGAAGCAAACCCACATCTTCCTTACTCTTCTATACAGCTTAGTGTCATCCGCATACAGGTATACCTCACTTCCATTAGTTATAACTTCAGGTAAGGCGTTGATAAATATAACAAACAGCAGTGGTCTCAACACAGATCCCTGAGGTACCCCACTTGTAATTTCCCTCCACCCCGAGCCTATTCCATTCACCAGTACCCTTTGTCTCCGATCTTTCAGGAAGGCTTCTATCCATTTCACACATTTCTCCCCTATATTATAGCTTCTAACTTTCTCTATTAACCTTTTATGTGGGACCTTATCGAAGGCCTTCATAAAATCGCAATATACCACGTCTATTACATCACCATCTTCTAGAATTTGCATCCAATCATCTACCACCTTAATTAGCTGTAGTACCGTCGACCTCCCCGGCAAGAATCCGAACTGTCTCCCACTGAAAAGTTGGTTTGACTTCATATGCTCCATTATTCCTTCTCTAATTACCGTTTCCATTAGTTTACACATAACACTTGTTAAACTGACTGGTCTATAATTCCCTGGGTCATTTCTCTTTCCCTTCTTAAATATAGCTGGTATGTTCGCCTCTCTCCAGTCCATCGGGATTTGTCCTGTATTAAACGATACCTCAAATAAAATTTTCAATGGCTCTACCAACATCTCACCTCCTTCCTTTATGATTCTTGGGTGTATCCCATCCGGTCCCGGTGACTTACTTCTGTTCATTTTTTCTATAGCCCTTCTTATTCTAGCATGGGAAAACTCTATTAGTTCTAGTGCCGGTGCCTGGTTGATGGGAATAGTAGGCACTGCATCATCCGACTCCACTGTTAGTACCCCCCCCTCCCCCCAAAGTATTTCCCCAGCACCTCTGCTTTCTCCTTATCAGTCTCCGCTCTACTCCCATCATCCAACCCCCCTACCAGCTCTGGGATCCCTACTCTTTTTGTTAACTTTTCCTGAATGTACTTCCAGAATATTTTTGGATTATCTTTCACATTTCTAGCAATCTCTCTCTCCCTCTCCTTCACCCCCCTCCTTGTCTCCCACCTTATTTTATTGTTTATTTGTCTGCGTTCCAGATCCACTTCTTTAGCCTCTATTCTAGACCCCCTGTTCTTTTTTAACAATTTTAGTCTTTCCCACAATCGTTTCTTTCTTCTAATCAATGTCCAAAGTTTTCTTTTCATTGGCAATTCTGAGTTCGTTCTTTTCCTCAATTTTGTTTTATCCTTATATTCCCTTACTGGTACACTTTTGGATACAGCACTCTCCAGTTTGACTCTAATTTTCCTCCACATTCCTTCAGCGTCTTCACCGTTCAAGTATTCCCCCCAGTCAATGTCCAAACACCGTCTCAGCAGCTCATAATCTGCTCTATCATACATGTATATTTTTCTATTGCTTCTATTATCCCTCTCTGATTTAATGTTACAACTAAAGCTTATACAGGCATGGTCACTACGACCTATAGGGCTATCCACATTAACATGTTCCACTATATCCTCTTCATTGCTAAAAATCAAAATAATCAAGTACACTCCCCTGCGTCCCATCTCTATATCTTGTCATCTCTATAATATGTTGCGTTAAAAAACAATCTCTCATTTTCTCTATAAACTTATTTTCCAGGCTACCCTGTCCCGCTGGAGTAGTACAATTTGCCCAGTTGATCCTTGGCAAATTAAAATCTCCAATAAATTTTTTATATTTGTTCTCTCTATTATCTATTTCCTCCATTGCTTTCAATAGGTTATCATCCTCTCCCCTACTATTATTTGGTCTTCTATATATAGAGGCAATTAGAATTGATCCTCTTGCACATTTTACTTCAATACACAAATACTCATAATACTGCTGTCTCATGAAATCCCATGTTGCCACTCTGAAGGCTCGGTGCCTTCAGCGCATGAATGTCCTCAAGTCTGTGGCACGTGTTCATTGGGGTGCTGACCGATCTACGTTACTGCTCTTTTATAGATCCACCATTCTATCTGCCCTGGATTATGGTTGCCCGGTATATGGCACTGCCTCGGCATCCACATTGCAGACACTTAACTCCGTTCATCACCTTGGCATACGTATTAGCTCAGGAGCTTTCCGGTCCTCTCGTGTGTACAGTGTGCTCAGTGAGGCTGGGGTCCTGCCATTAACGTATCATCGTCAGCTGGTTCAGCTGCGAACTGCCATCCGTCTCCAACAGGATCCCACATTGAAGGACCTTTTCCGTTCCCAAGATTTTTGTGTTACTCCTACTACTACCTTGCCTTTTACCCTCCTATCCAGCCAATTACTCGCATCTTACAATATTCCAACACCTCATTCGCCCCTCCCCTGTATTTCAATTACCCCCTGGATCCTTAAACACCCTGAAGTTTGTTTCCATTTGACTGACCAAGTAGAGGCTGTGACTCCAGTCCAACGCCGTACCTTAGCATTACAACATCTTGATAGTCATGTTCCAGCTGCCTTCATCTACACTGATGGTTCGAAGGTTCCGGATGCCGTAGGTAGTGCAGCGGTTTCTGACCATGGTATCAATCAAAGCTCCCTACATCCTTGTTCCACCGTTTTCACTGCAGAGTTGTGGGCTATTCATGGTGCCCTGACCCTCATCTCTGCACTTCCAAACAATCCTCCTCATGTAGTTATCTGCAGTGACTCAAAAAGTGTGTTGCAAGCATTGGGAGAGTACGCCCCACGGACCCATTGATCATCGATGTTATCCTGAAAATCCACGAATTAAAATGCAGCTCTCGATCCATCACCCTCTGTTGGATCCCCGCCCATGTAGGCATTGCGGGAAATGAACGTGCTGACGCCCTTGCTAAACAGGCCTGTCTAGGTGCTCCGGCATCCACTGTCCTCAGATCGGATGACCTAATTACTGTAGTTCGACGGCATATTCATGAAAAGTGGCGCTCAGAATGGAGGGATCAACCTTTGGGAGGTCACCTTCGTTCCATCAAAGACGACATTCACATGTGGCCCTCTTCACACAGCCCCTGTCGCGCTGACCAAACCCTCTTAACTCGATTACGCATAGAACACACGAGACTCACTCATGGATATCTAATGACCACTCCCCGTAGTCCTCCGCCGGAATGTCACCATTGTGGCATTGTCGCACAGTTCATACTATCCCTCACATTTTATGCGTTTGTCCCATGTACGGCCCTGAAAGACGTCGCTTCTTGCGACACACCTCTTTAAAAGACATCCTTTCTGACTCAGATTCATTCTCGTTCATAGCCATCCGCCATTTCTTAGCAGCTCTTAATCTCTACGATGAAATCTGACCAGTGACCTATATGACTTGACTTACTATCCCCCCGCCGACCACTAGCCTTATGAGGGCCTCGGCCCAGAGGGCTAGTTTAAATTAAACACGTCTTCAACAACAACTGCTGTCTCGTATCCACCTCATTAACCTTGAGCTCTTTTCTTACATAAATAAACAGTCCTCTTCCGACCTCTGCTCTAATAGCATTTCTCTCATATTACTCAAAACCCTCCAAACTATATTCCACCAGTTCCCTTTCAATTCTATAATTTTTTGGTCTTACTTCCTGTAGGGCTATGACATCAGGTTTTTCCTCTTCATCCTGTAACCTACATATCAGTTCTCTTTTCTTGTCCTGGGTAAACACATCCACATTACTAAACATAATCCTTAATCCATCTACCATTCCTTCAGCAATTACACCATCTCGCTCCTCCAGTCCGTACCCTACTCCCCTGTTAGCACTACTGGGTCTGCCACTTTGTCTCCTGATTCTCCCTGGGACACCTCCACCCCGTTCTCCTCCTCCGTCACAACTCCCATCACATTCTCTTCCCTCCCTGATCTCCCCCTCCCTTCTACTCTTATAAACCACTTCCTCACTTTTCCGTCCCTCACTCTCCAGTAAAAATTTCTCTTATCCTCCTCACCCAACTTTCCATTATTTTCATCATCCTTTTCTTGTAATTCCTTAATTTTTTTCCTTTGTTCTATACTCAAATCCTTCTTTAGTCTTATGTGTTTCAGTTTTTCATTTGTATTTAGCCTCCAACTAAAATTTGTCACAGTCTCTGCCACTGCCCTAGTTTTAAACTGTACCCTTATAGGTCTCATCTCTCCCCTTTTGTATCTACCTATCCTACTGACCTCCTCCACCTGCCCTTCCTATCCATATCCGTCCTCATCCACACCTTTCATGACCTCCTTCACTGTCTCCATATCCCTCACTTTTCTCACTCCATTATCATTCATATGAGTCTCTATATCTCCATACAAGATTACACCCCTATCCCTGTCCATGGCCTCCCTCACGACACTCTCCTTGTTCTTCATGACCCCTACAACTGCGCTCTCAAAACTTTTTTTGGTCATATTCATTTCTTCCTTTTGCTCTTTCATAATATCCTCCAAATCCTTGAATTTTTGTTTACCTACCACCGTCCATGCAGTTCACTCCTTTACTTCCGTGAAACGTCCTTCGTATTCCTTCAGCTGCTCCTTCAATGCCATATTCTCTGCTCCCAGTTCATCTACCCTTTTCAATACCATCTCTAGGCTATCATTAACTGCCGAAATAGGCCTGCATTCACTTCCTTCGCTAGGCCTACTGTATTCCCTTCCCCACCTGTCACACCACATATTACACACAGTGCCTTAACTTTCTCACCAATATCCCCCTTCCATTTCTCCATATCACTCATCCACTTTTCCAAATCCTTCACAAAAATAATAACCTCTTCTAACTTCTTATCTGTGCTCTTAAACCCACGAAAACGTTGTAACCTTTCTTCCGCCTCCGTCATACCCGAAATTCCCTCCGCCATGTTTGTTTACAAACTCAACAACTCACAACACTACCGCTGTCCCGTCACTACACTCTTATTACACTATATATCACCCCTCCACCACATCAATATATCCTCCAAACACTTCACAAATCCTTCCTCTTCTTGCTAGCCCTGTATGCACTCGATATTCCGTGAATTACTTGTCCATTCCCATAACATATGCCGGAGCCTCAAAACTGCCCATATGCCGCTAAAAATTGAAGAGACCCCGGACAGCCTTTTTACTAGGCTAGTTAATTTTAGTTTTTTGTTTATTTTTCTTTGATATAGGCCTACAGTGTTGTTTATTACCGAGGACCATCGCATTTTAGTATTTTCAACATTAGCCTAACCTAACCTAACCACAAACTAACTGACGGTCTAAACCCAGCTCACGTTCCGTTTATGGGTGCGCGACGGTCTAAACCCAGCTCACGTTCCCTGTTTATGGGTACGCGACGGTCTAAACCCAGCTCACGTTCCCTGTTTAGTTTTCGGTTAGGTTAGGTTAAGTTAGGTTAGGTTAGGCTAGGCCTAATGTTGAAAATACTGGTCAATATACAGGAGGCGCTACAATATTGGTAAAAAATTAAGCTCAATAGCATGTGATTAAGCAATTTTTCTCAATTTTTTGTATGTAGGTGTCATTCCCAGGAAACTAACATAATACATATTATATACCGGTAGATATTTATACTTCTTCTTTTTCGTCTTCTTCTGGGAGACCTCTTTTGCGTGACTGTCAGTCAACAACTGAGACATCTGGTGGCGAATGCAATGAACTATACTGGTGGCGTCGTGGCCAAAGTAATCACCCTACCTAATTCATGTCAAGAGTACTCGAGTTCACTGACACGTGATGTCTATAGACCAATCAGGTGATGCCATGATTTGGAAAACAGGTGGCCCGGGATATAAGCTGTCAGTTTGACTCTGGCCAGCTTGTGTAGAGGGTGTGAGCCGATCAAAGCTTTTTCCACCGTCTTTAAAAACACTGAGGCTGCTTAAGACCTTTTCGCCTTCCAATAAGTGTAAAACTGTTCAAAGTGCAATAACCAGTGTTCCAAATACAGCTGACGAGGACAGCTGGTTTTGAAATGCACATACACTTGTTTTACATGGACAAATTTGAAACAAAAATCCACCAGCTGTTGACCAAGATAAGAACATAAGAAAATGGGAGTCTGCAGAAAGCCAATTGGCCTAAGCAAGGCAGATCCCTGTCCCACACAACCCCAATTACAGGCTCAACACTCTAATACCCTGAGGATCATCTTACCAAAACGGTTAGAGATTAACGCAGGATTACGGGGGTCTGCAGAGCGCTGATTGGCCCAACCCGGCTGATCCCCCTTCACACCCAACCCTTCTCGTCCATATGCTTATCCAATTTTATCTTAACCCGTGGAGCCCCGGCTAGTTTTGTAATGTTTGCGCACCAGAACCCGGCCGGTTTTCAAAAAATGGTTTTATTCCAGAAACAATAGCGAATGGGTTAGGAATGAAGGAAAAACCACGAAAAACCGCTCAAAAAATGGTCCTACAGAGCCCCCGAAAACGGATTTTACAAGAGTAAAAAATTGAAGGCAATTATCCCAAAAAACCAGGTTATTGCGCGGTCGCACGCACGCACGTGGACTTTGAGAGTTTTGAACCATCGGCACGGTTGCGTGGGATACGTACACAGTTCCTATACAAATCTGTGCCCTCTTGAGTGGCTACACCTGAGGTTACGGTCGGCGCAATTAGGGTGACACGCCAGGCGCGTCTCTGGGGCTGTGCGTTACATACATCGCCGACGCGTCTGACGCGTCGCTGGGGCTATACGGGTTAAAGCTCCCTACCGTCTGCAAACCCACTATAGCACCTGGTAGTCCATTCCACCCATCTACAACTCTGTTACCAAACCAATATTTGCCTATATCTTTTCTGAAACGAAATTTATCTAATTTGAAACCATTGGTACGAGTTCTTTCGCTATCACTGAGCTTTAGTACATTTGTCATGTCCCCTTTGTTAATCCCACTAACCCACTTGAACACCTCTATCATATTATCCCCTCTAACTCTGCGCCTTTCTAACGAATGTAAACCTAATTTCTTCAACCTTTCTTCATACGGAAGATTTCTAATATTATGGATCATTTTTGTCATTCTACGCTGAACTCTCTCCAATGAATCTATGTCCATTCTGTAATAAGGACACCAAAATTGGGACAGCATAATCCATATGGGGTCTCACTAATGACAAGTAAAGTTTTAAGATAACATCAGCAGTTCTGTTACTCACACTCCTAGAGATGAACCGAGAATCCTGTTTGCCTTATTACGAACGCTTATACACTGTTTTTCTAGGCTTCAAATCATTGCTAACAAACACACCTAGATCTTTCTCGCAGTCTGAATTTTCTAATTCTAAATTAGCTAGTTTATATTTAACATTTGTTTGCATCTTCCCTATCTTTAATACCTTGCATTTGTCAATGTTAAACGTCATCTGCCAATTTACTGACCATTCATGTAAGGTATCTAGATCCCTTTGGAGGCACTCTATATCGCTATCTGAATCAATTGATCTCCCCATTTTAGGATCGTCTGCGAATTTACTTATCCTACTAGTTATACCTAAATCTAGGTCATTTATGTATATAAGAAACAACAGGGGATCTAATACCGATCCCTGGGGGACACCACTTTTGACTGCTCCCCACTCTGACTTGGTACCATTTATGCTGACTCTCTGTTTCCTACCAATTAGCCATGACCTAATCCATCCCAACAACGACCCTTCTATTCCATGTGCCTCAACCTTTCTCATCAATCTCTCATGAGGGACTCTGTCGAAAGCTTTACTGAAATCTAAATATATAATATCATATGACTTGTCACTATCTACTGCTACTACCTCTGAGAAAAAGCTAAGCAAATTAGTAAGGCAAGAACGTCCCTGAGTGAATCCATGCTGAGAAGAATTTATTAAGTTAAATTTTACTAAGTGGTTTCTAATTTTCCTAGCAATAATAGACTCTAGCAACTTTCCTATGCTGATGTGAGACTAATGGGACGGTAATTGGATGCTATCGATTTATCACCTTTTATGAAGATCGGAACTACATTTGCAAGCTTCCAAGCTTCTGGAACTAAACCTGTTTCTAATGACTTGTTAAATAAAAATGCTAATGGCTACTTAACTCATTCTGCATTCTTTTAATACTCTAGCATATAGGGTACGAGTACCAATGGAGACGCATTGCCCAAAGGAGACGCACTTGAAACAAAAAAACTTGCACAGGCATAGGATGAGTAGATAGATGCATGAATGGTGGGCCAAAATATTCTTTAACTATCACCTACTATGCTCACATAGTACCAGCTTATTATTGTCATATGTTATTGTGTGAGATGAGGATGAACTAAAAAAAAATCATGTTTTCGCAAATTCCTTACAAAAAACCTAAAGATTTCTTTTTTTTTAAAAGCTAAATTTCTTACAGTTCCCTAATTTGAATCTCGTTTCTATTACTGCAGGTTGATAGTGCATGAGTTGAAGTACAGTATAACACTGCATGATCAAAAGGCTTTTACTTGCAGGCTGAAGGGGGTGAGGGTGCGTCCCCATAGGTCCAGCAAAAATAGTAAAATCCAATGGAGACGCATTTTTTCAAATTGATGCCAGGTCGTACACCACACTGGTAACATAGCATACTCTCCTCTATGTCTGGTATAAATAAGGTTAAGTTTCCTTCACCATTGACGAAGCTGCCTTAACTAGAACACTGGGCCCTATAGAGACGCACACGTCTGCTTAGGGTAGCCGGGTTGCGTCTCCTTAGGTCCTTGTAAATGTGTGTTTATTTTGTTAACATTATTAAACATAACCTTTTCTTTTATCCTGGGTGAAGAAAACTCGACCCTAATTACACCATACATAGTGGGGAGAATGGCTTTCTACCAGTGAGGTATGGCAACAGTTTGAAAAATGCGTCTCTATTGGACCTCCAGAATTTTTTGCTGGCCCTAAGGAGACGCACCCCTTTTACCCCCTCAGCAATTCAAAATCACATTAAGCATGTTCTTGCCAGCAGTCAAATGTTTGTGTGGGCCCTGTCAGCCTAGTGATGAAAAAATAGACTATATTTCCAGGCCCTCCGCCCATTTCCTATCCCTATTTTCCCCAAATATGCTACTGGTGCTTGATTTAAACCTCGTATTAGCATGAATGTTACATATATAACTTCCCTGCATCCTCTAAACTGTTTTGTTATTGGCCTACAATGAGCAATTAGTATGTTTAGTAATATTTTATGTCTCTCTAATAATATATATTATAAGGCCTATGTCAGTCCGTTTTATTGCTTTAGCATTGTCAACTTACAACCAAAAGTACCATGCTTTCTTTCTGGTACCCATGAGGTAAGTACTTATATAATTTTATGTGTGTTTTTGTTGTTTTAAACATAACTGCGTCTCCTTAGGTCAGGGGCGCTCCTTTTGGTTTTGCTGAAAAATGGAGACGCATCTCTTATTTGTCTTCTCTCTCCTACACAATATGATATAAAGTAAAAATGTTAGTGCCTGGTGAAATATAAAGTTTTTGCTATTATCCCCCCTTACCTCAATTTCCTATCTCTTATAGGCAAGCGGAAGCAACTCGTAAAAAAAAAAAAGTATGTAAAAATGCGTCTGCATTGGTACTCGTACCCTAATTGGTGACCAACTTATTTAGTAGGTATAGGCCTAGGCTACTAAAGTTTTTACATGCATAGGCCTAATGTGCAAATGAAAATTGGTTCTTTAATTGACCGACGGTACTTTGATCGGCATTTTAGGCCTATCAAAGAATGCAAAAAAAAAACATGCTAGCCTAGGCTATCCTAAACTCGTGACTCACACCGTATCAATTTACCAAATAGTGCTAGGCTACTCAACTCAGAGTTATTTGCTTTGACACGGCGGGCCATAGCCTAGCTTACTCTGACTGTTCCTTTTACTGTACTTAGGCTAGGGCCTAGGCTAGGCCTACTATATTTTCTAGATCTCAAGTGACGGCGTCTCTTCCGTGGATTGACCTCCCAATCTGCCAAGATTGGAAGCCAAAGCATCACATTTCCTTTGCCCCCCACTTTCTCTCATAGCCTAGGCCTAATTACTTTGGTCGGACACAGGGCCCTGGGTGGGGATTTGGTTTCCCGGGCGTTTCCGCACCCTCCTCAGCTCCCACTCCCCGCCATGAAGTGTCTTCGGTCACCCGGGCTCTATTGTGAGTCACTAGGCAGGGAGCCAGGGAGGGTTCTGTGGGGGTGCTCGGTTATGGCCTTGGCCTTGCTCGGGACCTTGGTTTGGGCAGACAGCTTGAACAACAACAACAAGCCATCGTGTATCCAATTTAGGCTAACCCACAATTTCCCTTACCTACTGTAAAAGAGAAATTCACCCAATAAATGGCGCCAACTTAGCCATCCCCAGAGCCCCCAAGAGCAGCCACAGATCGTCCCCTCTACTCACTAGCTCACACAATCAACTTCTACGTGTTAAAACAGTCGTCTTCTTCTTCTTAGGGTTGTGCAATATACTTCTTCTTGTGGAGTCCCTTCTTCTTCTTCTTATTGTTTAAATGTGCAGTTTGCTCCCGCAGACCGTGCAGATCCACAGGGCTGACCTTTGTATCGGTACTGGCTCAGAAACGTTAGTAGGAGGGAAAGTTTAGAGTAGAAGTAGTTTAAGTAGTTTAAGAGTAAGAGACTAACGTTGCGTTAGCAACGTTTTTTATCGGGAGGGAAGGAATATGGTAATGGTAATCACATGCAAGGAAGATAAGTAACCAACACGAGCCCCCCTACACTAAAACTGCCTCTCCCCGCTACCACCCTACTCCCCTCCCTCCCTACCCTCCTTCCTTCCCTTCATGCCCCTATCCCTATACCCACCCCCTCCTTCCCTCCCACTCCTCCCAGCTCCGCCCCCCCCTCCGCCCCACATAAAACAACGTATAGCATTTTTTAGGCTCTCTATTAAGTTTAAGAGACCTCTTTTTTTTTTTTTTTTTAGAACACCCCCTAACTCCTCTCCCTCCCCCTCACCTCCGAATACCCCCCCCCCCTCCCCTCAACACATTTCTCTTCCTCCACATTTTCTCCAACATCCTCTTCATCATCTCCATGTCTTGTGTTGCCATCTCCTGCGTTAACCACAATAGCCGCCCAACCCCTCTATCTTCACTCTGCTTAATCTCCTCCCACCACCTCTCCCCAACTCTATTCCTCATGTACATCTCCCACTTTTCCTTTCTTCCTTTTTTTTTCTCTCATTATATCTCCGTACATTCGGTTACTATGTGTTCTACATCCTCCCACTATTGGGTACTCCTCCCATTTTCACATTGACTGCAGTGCGGTTCCCACTCCATTCCATCTCCTTGTTCTCTCATTCGTTTCGTAGCGATCTGTGGTTCTTGCTTTAAATAGGAGTTTCGATCCCCATCCCCCATCATAGTACAGTTCTCTAGCTGGTTTTTCCTTCTCTTCCCCCCCCCCCCCTCATAATATAGCCAGCGTGGGCTTTTGTTTTCTACCCCCTCCCTCCATCTCCTTCTCCCCTCCTCCTTTATCCCTTTCTCTATCTCTCTGACGCATCCTCTCCCATTCTCTAGTTATGACCCCACTACCTCTATCCCAGTTTCGTTTTCTAAACTTCCCCTCCCACCCGGTCCTGGTTTATAGTTTATCCTCCCCAACCTGACTTTCTTGCACTCCTCTGTTCCCCATTTACTTTGCTCGCTCGCCCATCTGTATACCTTCTTTGGCCCACCTATCTTCCTCCATCCCCTCTAGCCTCACTGTGTACTTCCCTTTCGCTTTCCCAATCATTCCTCAAACGTACTCCACCACATCTCGACCCTACGGATTGCTTCTGAGCTACGTATTTATTTGCCACCAATCCTGTCCTCCCGATTTATTCTGTCATTCGTTCTAATTTCTTCGTTTCTGCCTCTGGTTGTTTCTACCGCCTCCTAAGACGTTACATTATTGCAGGTACGCCTAATCCTTTTCAACAGCCCTCGCACTATGTCATAGCTATTGCGCTCTTAGCCTTGTCTTTTGCGCTCCATAGGTCTCCCATGCCATTGTTGCCATTTGTCCACACCTTTTCACTTTTCGCCTTCTCAAACCCTTTCTCCGTGATCGTTACCCCCAGATATTTATAATCTCTTGTCTTCTTCATGCTGTTTCCTTCCAGTGTGCCAATCCTCGTCCTCTTGACGCTCTCCATTCAGTTCATCACCTGGCTCTTTTCTTTACTAAATCTTACTTCTAGTTCCTCCCCGAATCTCGTTGCTTCCTCTAGTAGTCTATGCAACACCTCATCCCGATGTCTTCGCCATCAGAACTACGTCGCTCAGCAAACAGGAGGTAACCCCCAGTCTTTCCTTGTTTAATCTGGATCCCCTCCCCCACTCTTTTTATCCTCTGTGTCATTTCTTCCATATAGAGAGCCAAATAATAACCGCGATTAGTACGCACCCCTGCATTACGCCCTCTTGCTTTCTACCCATCCCGTTTCTATACTTCCTAGCGCGTACTTCGCCTTTGTTCCTGGTACATCGATGGTATGATGTTTATATACTTTTCTGGTATTCCACTCCTTGCCATTATTTTCCACAGCAGTTCCCTATTTACTCTATCATAAGCTTTCTCTATATCCAGGAATGCACAGTAACCCGTTTTCTTCCCTCTTTTCATTTTCCCTACCACTTCGCTTAGTACAGTATATAGATATTATCTGTCCTCCTCCTGTCTCTTCTGAACCCATTTTGCTCGTCACTTATTATTCCGTTTCCCTCTATGGCTCTATTCATCCTTTCCTTCAATATCCCGCAGAAGAGTTTCCCTATTGTGTTTGTCACTGTCACTGGCCTGTAGCTTTTCATTTCCTTTTTACTCTTGTACCCTCCTTTATGTAATAGCGTTACTCTCGCTTCATTCCATCTTTCTGGGACTCTCTCATTTCCCATTACCTCATTAAAAAAAATCTTCAGCCTTCTTGCCATTTCTCCCCCCCCCCCCCCCCCCCCATGTACATTTCATTTGGTATCCCATCCGGGCCGGTCGCCTTTCCCTATTTTAGCGCTTTGATCCCTCTCCTTACTTCTTCGATTGTGAGTTCCCTTTCCATTTCCATCTTATCTTGTTCCAGTAGTCTTCTCTCTCTCATTTCCAAGTTCCATTCCCTCCCCTTGTTCATTTACCCCCCCCCCCCTATTCCTCCCAGTATCGTTTTATTTCAATCTTTATTTATTCTTATGTCTTTATTATTCTATCTCCCACTATTAGTTCCACGCTTTCTTCCTCTCTACCGGTCTCACCTCTTAACATCCTATACCACTCCTTTTGTCCCTTTCCCCTGTTTCTGATCTTTTATACTTCTTATTTCTCGTGTTAATCATTGCCTCTTGTATTAGTATTTTTACCTTCTTCCGTTTCTCCTCGTATGCCCTTACCGCTTGTCTTTCTTCTCTTTCCCTCTCTCCGCCTTCCCTCCTATTTCTCTCTATCATCCTTCTCCTTTCTCTGTTCGCATCCCTTCTTTCACTTCTTGCTTGATTTATTTCCCTATTCCACCATGGTTTTGTTTTCTTTTTCCAGTCCATCTTCTTATGCATTCTATGCTCAGTTCTGCCGCTCTATTTATGTCCATCATCAACTCTCCGTCCATTTCTTCTATGCTACCTCTCTTCTTTCCCCGATTTCTTCCAGGTATCCTAGCTCTGTATTCTACCCATCTTTCACTTTTTAGATTCCATCTATTTTAATCTTCCATCTCGTATTTCCTTTGCTTTTCCATTCCTTTGTGTAGTTTATCACCATGAGTCTGTGGTCGCTTTGTATCCCCACTTATTTTCCTCATCTATCCACATGTTTTGGATCTCTTCCCTTGCTCTTCCATTCGCTAGTATGAAGTCTATCGCCGATCTTTGGCCTTCTCCGTGTCTTACCCATGTCGCATTCCCCTCTCCCATTGTTTGGTTCAGTATTTCCATATAATTTTCTTCCGCAAATTGGGTCAAGGTTTCTCCATTCCCGTTTATTCTTTCCCCTAGTATCCCTATATGTGCAATCATGTCTCCCATTATGATTATCTCCTCTTCCTCCTACCCCTTATCATTTCTTGTATTCCTTGGTACTTGATTATGTTTTCTTATCATTCCCTTCTCCCCCCTTCCACCGTGAAGTACCCTAGTATTACTGGTATTTGTTCTGCCCTTCCATTATTCATCCTCGCTAGTGCCACTCCCATTATATCTTCCATTTCCTTTGCTTCCCCACCCTTTAGTTTCTCTATTTTCCAGTTTGAGTTGTTCTTAATCATTATCCCTACCCCTCCCCCTTTCTTTTCTGATTTCTCCCTCCCTCTCCCAATGAGCGTATATTTTTCCCCCTCCCATTTTGTCTCACCCCTAAGGTGTGTTTCTGTTATTCCTATCATTTCCATTTCCCACTCACTCCATATCTCTTCTATGTCTTGTATTTTTCCTCTGTTTATTCCATATATGTTTACACATCCTATTTTTATTCCTCGGTTCTCGTTTCCCCCACACCCACGCTCTTTCCCTTTGTCTTCTTCTCTTTTTTCCCCTTGCTCTTCCGCTTTCCTTCCTTTCTCTTTTTCCCCTCCTCCTCCTTCTCTCCTCTCCCATGTCTGCGTTTCCCTCGACTTCCTTTTCAATCTTCTTCTCATTTCCCTCTCGCTGTTCTTTCCTTCCCTTCTCTTTTGTCTTGTCCTCCCTTTCTCCTCCCGCTTCCTCTCTTCCCCTACCTTACATTTCCGTGTTCCCTAGCCACTCTTTCTTCTGCTCCTCACTTCTTCTATTGCTCTCCTAATCTTTCCCCCTATGGTCCATTTCCCTGCTTCTGAAAGGTGTATCCATCCCTCGCAAAATCTCCTGGGCTCAGCTTGTAGTCTGGGTCGATATATCCTACTCCTGCTTCATTCCTTGCCCACAGCCTTTTGTTCATTTCCCCAATATCCCTCTGCATTCTCTCATTTGTATTCTTTCTCTCTCTCTCGTAATGCCCCGTTCCCTTCCCTTGGCCTTGCTATAATTCACACCACCCATACCATTACCATTGGGTTGGTTTCTTTGAAGTTATTTATTCCTTCCATTACTGCTCCTACTGTTTGGTTTGGTTTTGTGAAGGCTTCTTCTTCTTCTTCTTTAGAACCCGCCCGCAGACCGCGCAGGTCCACAGGGCTGACCTTTGTATCGGTACTGGCTCAGAAACGTTAGTAAGAGGGAAAGTTTAGAGTAGAAAGATAGCATAAGGGACAGTTTTTTAGACCTAACCATCACGTCCTCCCCCCCCCCCCCTACCCATTTATCTTCCTCCATACCTTTTCTAGTATCCTCTTCATCAGTTCAGTTCAGTTCTTCTTCTTCTTGTTAACGTTGAAGGGCAGTAAGGCAATTCTGCCTATATCGCCCTGCCGAGGTGGAAGTGGTCACGGGGAAGACGGGTCCACAGCGGCCTCCCTGTAAGGAGGCACAAACAGCAGGGGCCCAGGAGGGGCCGCAGAAGGGCAACAAGACTCCCAGGACACGAAAACTGAAGGGATGAAGTGACGACCGATGAACGATGACACCCGGCAGAAGACACGTGGAGATGTGAAGAATCGAGGACGGAGTGGCCAACAGCAACCCCAGAAACTGAAGGCGGTCCCGGCACTGTCGGAGGGGGCTCTCACACGGGACCCCGAACCCAATGGCACCGACGGAGGGGGGCCTCACACGGAAACCCGAACTAAGAACCAACCACGCGGTCCAGCATCCCTCAATCGTGCAGTGCCACGCATCACAGGTCAGGGAGCGATGGCCACCACCAACACAGCGATGTTGCAATGAAGCGCAGAGTGAAGGTGGAAGAGGCAGATGACCAAAAGATGATGAAGGCAGAGCAGTGTAGAATGGTGCAAGGAGATGAAGCCGGGGGGAGAGGCCGCCGAACCACCAAAGTGGCAGACGACTCACACGGACGTCCAACCACCACCGTAGCCCAGCTGAGACTCCCCTCAGTTCAATTGATCTGCGGGAAGCTAGAGGCCTTTTCAATGGCGCCTCCCTTTTGTTTTCTTTCTTTTGTTATTTTCTTTGTGTCGTGCTTATTTCACTTTATTTAAAACAATTTCAACATTTTCTGTGTTCTTCTTTTTTCCTTCTTCTGGAGTCTACTTATTTCTTTCTTCTTAACGGAGTTGTATGCCTTGCTGAAATGCCTTGTTACAATTAATGATTTTCTGATGTCGAAATATCTGTCTATAGGCCTACAATGTTTTAATATAAATAAGTTATTTTCTATTGTACCGCCTTCGGTGAAGCCGCTTTGAACCTCTAAAACTTCCCCACTTGCAACCATGGTGCCTTTCTATTGGTTCTTTTACTACAAATTGCATGAAACATGTGTACGATATGTTTGCCAGAGCTATTGGTCTAAGGTCTCTCGCTGTGGCTTTAATTTTCTTTGGGATCATGACGTTTTTTTTTTTTTTTTTTTTCACTCCTCTGGGATCTCCCCTTCTATTATTTTATTAAAACTTTTTGCCATGGCCAATATAATTGTTCACTTTTTAAAAGTGCTTTGTATAGCTCTGTTTCTTAAACGGGTTATTTATCTATTTATTTATTTGGATCCCCTTCTCCCTTATAGTGGAAAGATGTCTATAAAACTTGATATATCATTCTTACACACACACGTCATTAGAGAGTACCTGCCGCAGATTTAAGTCTATGTGCTTCTTAACATTTAGGCTTAGACATTATAGTGTATTTTCGCTCTAGAGTAGATGTTTATATACTTATGCTTTAGAGTCCATTTAATTCCGACTCTACATATTTAACCTTTGCATATTCATATGCTTTAGAGCCTATTTCATTCAGACTCTTTCTAGGGAGTTTTCGCTTCCTGAGTTTATAACCTGTTTAGCAACCCTCCGTATATATTCATTCAGTGTTTCGTAAGTAATTCAGTGCTACTTTGCCGTACTTTGTGAGGATGATTTGCTTGTTGTGAGGCCCATTATCTCTCTATTTATTATTTTGTTCCTGTACGCGCCAGTTTATACCACCCAGTGTACTACATTACATATGTCTATGTGCCTATGTGTTGAAGTGAATAAACCATTGTGCCCACCATTGTGTTTCTGTTGTTGTATGTCAATTGTTTGGTATAAATAGAGTTAAGGTCACTCCTCGCCCAGTCGAGAGCATCCTAAGTTGAAGACTACTGTACCATTCACAGAGCTTGGAAGTGCGATCAGAATATATATATACCTCTCTTCTTGAAAGCGTGACATAACAAAACTTTATAGTGTATTAATTATAGGTAGGCCTAGGCCAGAACTTGTGACCTCTAACCTCTGTAACTCATAAGGGCTTGAACATATTAAATGGACTGCATATTTCCACATTTATTCCCGGTATGACTCTTCCCAAATGATGGAATTATTAGCTCGATTACCAAAGTATTTTTTGAGTTATGAAAGGTTGGAGTCGAGATTTCTGGCCTAACTTCACTGCTTCCAAAACCCATTTTTCCATATATCTACTCGTCAAGAGCTTCCAGAGGACTATCCCTTATACTTCGAAACAATACAAAAATCAACCCTTCATCTTCTCTCAGTATTCTCGGTGTCTTTTTTTTTCTTCTGATCTTTCTTGGAAAGATCATATTAACACTCCTGCTAAAATGGCTTCCCAGAAACTGGGTGTGCTCAGTCGCCTCAAGGGGTTCTTTACCCCTGCACAGCTTCTTGCTCTGAACAGGGGCACAGTGCGTCCTTGGATTGAGTATTGTTCACATGTGTAGGGAGGATCCTCTCACACAGCACTCCTAGACAAAGTAGAAAGAAAGCCTTTTGTATCATTAACTAACGTCCACTCACCGATTCTCTGCAATCTCTCGCTCTTCGCCGCAATGTTGCATCTCTATCGATATTACAGTAAGCAGTGTTCCTCAGAGCTCTCTCAGTGTATATAACTTCTACGTTGGGTATGTAGTACCCGTCTTGCAACACAATCCCACCCTTTCTCTGTGCAACTCTCCAACCCAAAAGTGAAACAATACTCCCGCAGTTCGCAACTGTGTGTATCTGCCAGTACCCGCCGCCAAGGAACTCTACCACGCTGTGAAAATCAGGCCAGGATCAAGCCACCAACCCAGACGTCAATGCCAGATCTCTAACCAAGAAGAAAGTGTTAGCTTTGCTTTAAGGCTGCTTCACAGACCTCCCTTCTCACTGTGTAGGTCTCTTTGAATGAGGACACAATCTAGCCAACATATATTATCCTGGACTCTGATTAATATTCTGTAGCCTACACTGTTCCTTTCGAGGCAACAGTTATAATGGTACTAATTCACAGAACCAGACCACACATACAAGAGTGCTAACCTACATGTAGAATCAAAGCTGACCTGATAGCCTACCCTTTCTTTCCTTATCCCTGTAAATGACGTTCTTTACGGAGTGAACTTGTAGGCCTAGCTATAATTGATCTGTCCTTGTGCTACTGATTTAAACTGAGACTCTGTGTGACTCGTGAGGAATATTTATATTATTGCTTAACCCTTTCACGCATTTATGACGCAGAGGTTGTCAGATTAGCAATAAGAAATCGAGTTCTCTCTCTTATAATTACCTCTCCAAAATTAGTTTTCTGCCCACAGCTAACTCAGACAACTGCAGAGGTTGAAGTAACTAAACTAAAGGTTTCTAAATATCCCTGATGGTAACAAAGGCTTTAAAGTATCCCCAATAGGCTCAAAATCGCGTCATATGTCGGAGAGGGTTAACAGTGTTAGTAAGTGTTTGATGTAGCCTACCCAATTAGGTGAAACCATTGATTTCGGGGGATGAGTGATTGGTGCTTCTGAATGCTTATGTATAATTGCTATTTGTGAGCAAACTGTTATGTGCTCTTCTCCTGTCACCTCTTTTTCCTTTCTTGTGTCTCTTGCTAATCCTCCCTACCCCTTGAAGGAGTAAGGGCTGCATGGGACTGAGTGACTGACTGACAGTCACTGACTGTAGGCCTACACATCGTGTTTCCCATGTGTTCAGCTTAATTGTTGCTATGATCTAAGATAATTTCACCAGTATTGTATGTATTTATGTGTGTATTGTTTCTGTGTATATTAACCAAACATTAAAGCCATTTTATATATATATATATATATATATATCTATATATATATATATATATATATATATTTTTTTTTTTTTTTTTTTTTTTTTTTTTTTTGTAATAAACTTTAAACCTTACGTTAAATGTTACTGTGTTGTAGGGTAGGCCTATCTGTCCTGCTACATCCGTTTACCTTAGTGATAGTTTACCTAGTGATAGTTTAAGAGGCAGAGGAGTCAATGCTCATAAAGGTTTCCTATCTCAATTCTTTCAGTCTCATACCGGTCATAATTATTTTAAAAACATTTACACTCTGACTCGTAACTACTTCCTCTGGGAGACTATTCCAGTCGTATACAATCCTAGCACTAAAAAAGTTGTTCCTCTTCGTGGTTCTGTGCCTGACCTTGGACAGCTACATAAGCTTCAGTCTGTGTCCTAGGGTGTTTGGTTGGTTTTCTTGATGCAAGTGTCAAAAAGTGCCCGTCCTTGACCGCATCTATGCCATGAATTATCTTGTGCGTGTGATGGTTTAATTTCTTGCACAATTGAGAGTGAGCCCACTCGGTAAAAATCCTGATATAACAACTGTAATACTACAGTATACTGTACTGTACTGTAGATTTCTTTTCATATTGCGAGTGTTAGCATTTATGTGATTCAAATAAACCGCTCAAATCTTCAGACGATCTTCAAATTTGTGTCTTGGCAAGGTACACAAAAATGCAAATAATTGGTGGAGTTTATTGAAAAGATATGCTTAAAGGTTTACTAAAGCCTATCATGTATATGTTTAAAAAAAAAAAAAAAATCTTTGATGTATATAGGCTTACAAGTCCTCAAACTTAGATTAAACCTCTCGTACAGGACGCCGCCGCCTTGGGTTGGAAATAGTGCAGGTGCGTATTTTACTTATGATTTGCTAGCTTATACATTGAGTTTAATCTTTATTGCCCCACTGAGACAAGATAAAGACCCAGAGGATAATTTAGAGTGCAAGGGGAGGTTTTTTATGAAGTAATTAGGCTACGGAGTTGAGGTGTGTTAAAGTCGTGCCCGCGTGTCTTGTTGACTTTCATGCCCTGGTACTGTCGGCGGTAAATCTACATTTATACTACCCTTCCCCCACTAACCCCCACCACCCCCCTTCAACCCCCTTCAAAACACGCCTTTTAGCGTGTTTTTGGATGGTTCAGCAGACGCGGAAACTGAAAAAAAACGTATGTTGATACAAATTTATCACCAACCAGATAGCCTAGAGTTTTTCAGGTAGGCCTAATTTGATGTTTTTTATTTTTTATTTGATATTCAGTGTTGTTTAATACAGAGGACCGTCGCATTTTAGTATTTTTAACATTAGCCTAACCTAACTTAACCTAACCTAACCTAACCG